>JAUTDX010007100.1:600000-883970 GCA_030844895.1 Ambrosia x helenae | reverse complement strand
ATTATTCTCTCTCTCTAGACACACACACACATACATTTATTTAAGTAATTTAGAATTCAAATCTTGGGTATAATAATATTAATATTAATAATAATAGAATTGAATTGAATTGTTTATTGTTAATAAAAATTGAGTAGTAATTTAAAGAAAGCTGATGAGAACAGGTGAAGGAAGTAAAGACAGTAGAACATTTAAGTGGTTCATAAATCTGTAGTTGGATGAGCCAACACGACAACCGTCTTCTGGTTCACAGGATGTCTATATTGTGTGTTTTATTTACTTCTCACTTTATTTATGATTGCCAAAATTGAAACATATGGGACATTGTTTTTAAAACTTTTTTTTTTTGTGGTCAAGAATGAATCAAGAGGGGTGGAATGGTGGTTAGAAAACCATGTTTTCCGACTCGTATGTATGTATGTTTTAAGAAATGGCTTATGTGTTTATATCGTCTTTTAAATTGAGTTTCATTTTTAATAGAGTAGGTTTTGCTATCCAAAAGGGGGTGGCAGCGCAGCTTATTACCCACTTACCAACCGTCCACTTGTAATGTGTTGATTTTAAGTTATATATCATTAATCAGAACAACTAAATATATATAACGCCGTTCAAAAAAGAATTAAAATGGAACACTGGTTTTCCTTTGGATGAGAAACGGCACAAAACTTCGCTTGCTAGACCAATTTTCGTTTCATAGGGATAAAAGCCAAGTGTGTTTTTGAGAAAAAAAAATCAACAAAGATGATATAATATGCATAGGCATCCATTGAAGATGTTAACCGGGGCCCAAACATCTGAATATACTAGTTTTAAATGGTTTGAAAACGGTAAAAAGAATTTGCACTAAAAGGCATTTTATGGTTTTATTGATAGAGCAAGCATCACAATGAAATAATGAAGAAGAAAGAGTTGTGGTCACAGCTTTTCACGAGCTGTGGGTTTGCTGTGTGCATGTCGATTAAATTCGTATATAAATAAAGGTAATACCATTACTGATATTTTTGTTTTTGATCTAATCCAAACTCCTAAGTAGAAGTTTTAGGCCTTGATGGAATGATGTTCAAGCTTGTAAATGCCATGAGAGAGTTATGGCACTTATGGGACTAAATATGGTTATTGTTTGACTGAGATTGAATCTGATTTCCTTTGATTTGGTTTAAATTACTTCCTTGATATCAGATTTCCTATACTAGATTCGTTAGTTTGGTCTGATTTTAATATCTCCACTTTCCATCTTGCTCTTTGAATCTTGCTAGTAGTTTGTAGTAAAATCATGATCGCCGTTTTAAAAAATAAAGTCAAAAATACATCTAAATGAAAATAATGACCGGTGAATATGTTAGGATATAACACGAGTATTAGTTATGACCAATGAAATGAACATTTATAAGGGGATTTTTTCTTTGTTTTGTTCCCTACACTTGAAGCTATTAAGTTTTATTAGTTTTTATTATTTTTGATGTTGTCTAATTTCTTATATCGTGTGTCATTGTCATGTATTGGACCATATGGTCACATTTTGTCTAACAACTTTCGAATTAAAGTGATCGGTTGTAGTTGTTATACTTGTTTTATCTTTCTTATTTATAGTCTTAAGTTATATCAAATTCGGCAATTTAAGAATATCTTTTATATATAGGATATTGATGTTCTTCAAAACAGAATACTAGAAATGGTATGATCAAACATGATCAATACTAGTACCTTAAAAATAATTATACAAAATAATGGTGATGATCAACATTTATAACTGCAACATATAATATAAAAAAATATTGGCGGCGGCATTCTTAACACGGTGCGAAAACAAAAACAAGTATTTGGTTGACTAACCCGACCAGTTTAAAAACCACTTGTGGCATTGACCCGATGTAAAATAGTTCGGTTGACCCGTGTAAATACATTTTGATCCGTTAACCCGTTTAAATATTTTAAAAAAATATATGATTTAATATTTGTTTCTTACGTTTACCATTTTACACGACTAGGTATAATAATGATCATTTTGTCACACAATGTTATCTACTTGTCACATTCAAACTCATCATTAAATACGTAATTAATATAACCTAATTGCAACTCCATAACTTGCTTATAAACTCATCAACTGTATCCCTCATTTAAAAATTGGGTTGAATAGGCGTGTTCGTGTTGACCAATATCCATGTGTGTGCGGGTTAATGTTAAAATCTTTGACACAAAATAATAATACCTATTGGATTTGAGTTGCAAATTTCAACATGTCACTCGCCAAGCCCACCAACAAGATACGATTGACATCCATAAGGCAAGAATCTAATATCAAGCAGTGGTTCTTGCAAGTACGCGTCTCAATTGGTTCCGTATGGAATGTGTATCACAAATGAAAGGCTTATTTGTCGAACACATATCAAGTACAACTTAAAGTCTTTTGATGTGTATGTGGACCTGCGCATGTAACAAACATTGTTTAAAATTGTTGTAAGGAATTAATAAAGGTATATAACATTAGTGCGTTTTAGTATGAATTGTTGGCAATAATGCATTGGTAGTGAATGGCAAGTGCTTGGCCAACCTTTTGTTTAATCCTTTTAACTTATTGTACAAAGAAGTTTAAAACATTTATAATATAAAAGGGTGGGTCAAATAAAAAACTTTTATAATTAAGTGTGAGAGTTGAGAATAAAACTAGATTAACAAGAAGGGCAATTGAAATTAAATAATCCAAATTTGTTGAGTTGGAAGGTAATAATCTCAATTTGAAAATTGGAATCTAACAAGTCTAACTTGTCTTGTTTTTATTTCATTTGACTAAAACTAACTGAGTTTAAGCCCAGTTAGTTTTCTGCCTACTTAGCATGCCACTTTATGCATTATATTGACCAATTTGTAACTTTTTATGGCATGTCACGTAGCAGAAAACTAACTAGGTAAAACCCAGTTAATTTTGGTCCATGTTGAAATAAAAACCAATACAAGTTGGGTTTGTTAGATTCCAATTTTCAAGTTAGGATTATTGTCTTTTACTCGACAAAGTTGAGATTATTTATTCCAAACCCCTAATAAGAAAAAGTAATAGTTAGATAAATCAGTGGCAAATTCGTAATAAAAGCAAAGCTAGTTATAGTTGGGGGGGGGGGGGCAAAAGAGATAATCATAATTCTGTATTCTTACGTAGCACATAAAGAGTTAAATGTCATTTTTGTCCCTAAGTTTGGTCATTTTTGCTAGTTTCATCCAAAAGTTTATTTTTGCTCATCTGAATCCAAAAGTTTTCAAATTCTTGTCGTTTCCATCCGACTCGTTAACTCCATCCATTTTTTCTGTTAACTTTTAGTTAAAAGACCAAAAATCCCTTTTATATATTGTTAATAAATACAGTAAATCTATATATATATATATATATATATATATATATATATATATATATATATATATATATTGCACCACCACCACCACTATTATCAACCAAACATCATCTTCTCCACACCTGCAACTCAATCCCAATCATAAAAAAAACCCCACAAAATAACATATCTGAACAACCATCAATAACCCAACCATTGATTGATTTCTCTAAAACTTCTTTAACCATCAAACCCCCACCTTTATAAAAACCCAACCCATCGATCACTGCCCTTAATTCTACACACACACCATACTGCTAAGAGAGAGAGAGGGAGAGAGAGGGAGAGAGAGAGAGAGAGAGAGATAAAGTTGGAGAATGAAAATCAGGAGGAGAGAAAGAGCCTTGGGTCCGATTTGAGTTAACAACGGCAAAGATCGAGAGGGGGAAAAAGGTGGTCGGAGATGGTGGTAGTGACGACGGTTTGTAAGTGGTTGCAGGTGGTCGTGGTGATGGTGGTGGTGGTGGTGTTGGGCTCGGGGTGATGGTCGAGCTTCCCATCTCAAATACTGATGTAATCAAGGATCCCGAGCAAATCACACTGCAACAAAACTTTGGCTCAAAGAAGAGGACGAAGCAACTAGAAAACTGGGTTTTCAGGTGTATGTGAGCAACAATCAAGAATCAAATAAAGTTGCTACCGAATCCCAACAATTGGGTGTGCAGGTGGTCATCTAAGAGCAGCATTCAGAATTAAATAAAGTTCCTAACATAATCCAAACAACCGATAGCAATGAGTGACATACCGGTGTCAAGTTCCAGTGTTCCAGATTATGTACGGAATCTGTCAAATACACACATTATACCTTTGATTTGATGGATAATCGAAAAGCTTATATGGATCTCTTTAATTTGTCGAAGAAGGGGTGTGTTGCCATGGAGATTGAAAATGATGTTTCCCTTGATTATTATTATTATTATTATTATTATTATTATTATTATTATTATTATTATTATTATTATTATTATATAGACGAGATTTGAATCGACAACTTTGCCCCTCAGTTAACTGAGATTGACTAACGAAGTTAGGCACTTGGATGGAACCGACAAGAATTTGAAAACTTTTGGATTCAGATGAGAAAAAATAAACTTTTGGATGAACTAGCAAAAATGACCAACCTCAGAAACAAAAATGACATTTAACTCTTATATTATATTATAATGTATTTGGTTAAAATATTTTAATATACTTAATAGTAGAGGTGAACAAATCGGTTTTTTTTTGAGGAACCGGTTCCGGTTTGGAACCAGTCCGCTACAGTGTCGGTTCCGTCTGGTTTCGGTCCCGGTTTCGTCGGTTCCAAAGACCGGTTTTTAAGACCGGTTCCGATTCGGTTCGTTCCGGTTTGGGCTAAAATAGTGGAACCGGTGCTGGAACCGGCGGTTTCTAGAGGAACCGGAACCGGTTCCACTGTATACCGGTTTAGAACCGGAATCGGTTCCGGTTCGGTTCCACGGTTCCGGTTCTAAAACCAGTTTTTTTGTTCACCTCTAAATAGTTAAGGATTTTTTTTATTTAATGTATAAAAATACAATCCTAAAATTTTCAAACTCCAACTCACTTTAATTCTTCATATTAATTGCACTCTAATTTCTCTGACTTTAACAAAATTTTGATTAATTATTTAGTAATTAGGCTACTGGGTAAGCAGACATGAAATGCCTCATGTCTCAGTGCCACGTAGGCTGCCACATCACTCAGGTGGTGTCTCACTATTCTTGAGACATGGGTGGGGTGTGCAGACATGAAAAACCCCATGTCTCAAGCATTTAATATTTTTTTTTGTTTCTAATATTAATTGTAATTAGTTTTATAAAAGTAATAAATAAATAAAATAATGTTCAAATAAATACTAAATTATACTAAAAAATTACAAAGCATCCTAAAATAAAAATTACAAAAGCATCCTAAATTAAAAAAAAATTACAAAGCATCCTAACTTAAAAAAAAAAAAAAACAAACTACTCGTCTTGTCCGTTGTTCCATATATATTCGATCAAGTCGGCTTGTAGATGATGATGGATGTGTTCGTTACGTAACGCGAAATCGTTTAACTCTTGTTGCGCTTCGTCATCCGGAATAGTATTCTCCTCCACCGCATTTTCATCGAACTCACAAATAGCTCGGCCTTCGTCTTCGATGATCATGTTATGTAGCACGATGCAAGCATACATACAATAACGTATTTTTTTTGTTGTGAAAGCACGTGCCGGGTTTGCGATGATGTGCCATTTTGCTTGTAGAACACCAAATGTCCGTTCGATATCCTTTCACGCCGCTTCTTGATACTTAGCAAATTTCTGTCTTTTTTTCGTCGTGAGGGTGCCTAATACTTTTAACGAGTGTGGAATAGGTTGGGTATATCAAATCAGCAAGATAATACCCGTGCTTGTACTCAACCCCCGAAACAGTAAATTTTGTATCCGACCGGTTCCTTTTCTAACATCATCAAACACCAAAGACTGGTTGAGAACATTAAGGTCATTATTGGAACCGGGAACCCCAAAAAAGGCATGCCAAATCCATAAGTCTTGTGACGCGACAGCCTCTAAGATTATTGTTGGATGACCGTGATCGCCGCGATAAAACATGCCACGCCACGCATTAGGGCAATTTTTCCACGGCCAATGCATGCAATCGATGCTTCCGATCATCCTGGAAAACCATGCTTCTCGTGATGGTGCTGATACAATTTCTGGATATCATTGGTGTTTGGTTTTCGCAAATATTTTTTGCTGTAGGTCTTGACAACACGCTTGCAAAACTTATACAAGCATTCACGTGACGTTCTCTCAGACATCCGTAAGTACTCATCCCACGAGTCGGATGCCGTCCGTAAGCTAATTGCCGCAATGCTGACGTGATTCTTTGATAAGTTGTGAACCCCCGTTTGCCTCTAGCATCGTACCGTAATGTAAAATACGGGTCACAACTCGCCAAATCATCGGCAATACGTACGAACAATCGACGACTCATTCGAAACCGCCTTCTAAACATCTCGTCCGTATACACCGGGTGATCGGCAAAGTAATCTCTAATTAATCGGTCATGTGCACCTACAAATTATACGTTCCAAAAATTTAACCGAATTACGTTCCAAAAAAAATTATACGTTCCAAAAAAAAATTATACATTCCAAAAAAAAATTATACGCTCCAAAAAAAATTATACTTTCAAAAAAAATTACCATGACGGTCTCTGTTTAAAGCCGCTTGCCTTGGTCGCGGTTCCGAGCTCACTTCGTCTTCCTCCGCCACGATTAATTGTGCCGCTTCCCAAATCGAGTTAACAAAAATCTGGTTTTTTCTTCGCTCGACGAAGATGAGGAATCAAACAATGGAAGGTATGACACGTTAATTAATGAATATCATTTTTCAATGATGAATATCAATTTTTGAGTATACTATCTATCTATATCTCTAATGCATTATAAAGAGTGAGCAATGGACAAACATGTCCAATTTGATAAAGTTAAGATATGATGTAAAAATGTCATGTGCTTCAACCCTCAAATGTCATATAAATCTTCCCAAATTACCCTTCAATGCATTAAGATACTTGTACTATGTAGTAAAGATAAATAAAGGTTTATTTTCTAGATAATTAAGTTTTCTATATTTGCTAGCAAAAATCCATTCAAATTGTTATATATAATATCACTAGTTTTTATCTCAGGAGCGTCCGGGTTGAAATATCTAATATGACATAATAAAATATATTATTATTATTTTAAACAAATCTCTGCCATAAATTATCATATTTAAATATAAAAAAACGAATCTCTGTGCCGGGGTATAAATCTAGTGCCATTACAAATGAATTCGGAAGTTTGTAATCGATCATTCTAAAAAGAACTAACATGAAATAAGAAAAAAAAGTTAATTATTGAAATATCGAACGCATTAGTCTAAGGTTATGTGATGCGTTAAAAAATTCATGGGTATATGATCGGGTATATAGTTCGGATATTTGGGTATGTTGTTTCGGGTAATCGGTCCGTATCACCTAATCCCAGACCCGACCCAAACCCACAATTTTTTTTAAACTAATCCCAAACCCGACACAATACTGTCGGGTTACAAAAAATAGTCATTTTTTTTCTCCGTTTTTTATATAGCACTATGGTACTCGTTGGAAAGATAATAAAACGCTCGTTAATTTGGTGTAATTTTTTCTTTAAAAAATCTCGTATATAAAAGATATTAACGTTTAAAAAGTTATGGGATGAAACATGCGAGAAGAAAATAATATAGTTTGAATATTTAGATTTAGTAGATTAGGTATTTAATAGATTAGGTTAAAGATTATAATAGATTAGGTTAAATCATATTTTTTTTAATTGGTTTACACTTGCCACATCACATCCTATGTGGCATCTCTCAAAGAAGAGATTGCATAAGAGTATGACATGTAGGATTAATCCTTTGCAATATATATATATAGATGTAGATAGATGTGATGTGGTATGACCACAAGCTTCAAATAATTATATTCAACAAATATTAATTTTACATTTTCTTTCTTTCTTTAAAATTGCATATGTCTATATAAATATACAGTGTCGTTCATCATGAGAATTGCTGAAACAAATTACTTTATCTTTATCTTTGCAGAGAGTTAATGGTGGTACGAAGTGACGCACACACAACACTAAGTAGTACGGTACGTTTTGATTTTCTGTTGATAAGGGTTTTTTTTATTTTAATTATTTAATAAGAACGACAAGGTGTGACCGAGGACACTGAAAAGAGTAATCATGTTGTAACGAATCTGGCAAAACGTCGACACAATCCGAAAGTGGATTGTATCTGCAAGTTCATCTTTCAGGTTAAACTTGATTTGTTTATTAAAATAAATGTCTTGTTGATACTTCTTTACTTCTCTGTTTACTTGTTTATACTGATATCGAATGGTTGTGTTTTGGTTTATCTACTCTGTTTTGGTTTCTATGCTCATATTTGGTTTTGAGTTCATGCTTGACAATACGTATCCATATGGTGGTTTGGTCTAAATTTGTGAAAAAATATATAGAAAGATTTGGGAATAAAAATTATCTATGCTCATATTTGGTTTTGAGAACAGTGCTGATGACTGAATTTTGATAGTCAAAGAAGTTCATTTTCATATATAGTGAAATCTTTTTTTATACTTGGGTGTCATGTATACATATCATCTCTTAGATGTTGGAAGTTAAGGACATATGGTTGGACAATTTACATAGTGTGGCATGAAAAGTTATAAGAACGTATATGTTGGATATAAAAAAATATAGTTTCTTTTTCAAAGTTTAAACAATGAAGAGAAATGGATTAATCTCATATACATTGTTTCGCATTCAAAGACAATTACGTTTTTACACTTTTCCTACAGCGTGGTGGGCTAACACGGCTACGCTTGTGCATTATTAAAAAAATATATTTATCTTAACCGTCCCGCAGCAACGCGTGGGTTTCCTACTAGTATCTTATTAAAGAAACTTGATGGATATGATTGTAATTTTGCCATACTTTTAAGATAGCATATCAAGAGGCACAAGTATATATCTCTCTATTTTACCCAAACTGTTCACATACATGCATTTATATGATAACTCTCCATATGTTTAACGCCTATATTTGTATTACTCTTGTATTTATGCAAGGGCTTATGACCTTTCATATGTTTAACTCCTATATTTTTATTACTTTTGTATTTATGTAAGGGCATACATAAAGCGACATTTGTATTTCATATGATACATCAATAAGAAAAACATTCCCTCACTCTCTCATTCTTCTCTTTATATTGTTAATAGGCTTATATGAGTCATGGAGTTATACATTACATTAGGGCAATTGATAAATTGAAATTTAATGTGAGTTTGTTAATCTCCTACATTATGTTAATATATTTTGTAGTATTTGAAGACTCTATGAGTCCATTAATGGGCTGCAAAAATATATCACATGACAATTGTACAAGAAAACGAGAAATGACTTACCAGTGAATGATGGGTATGGAAGCTGTTGTGGTTTAAATGTAATTCTTTTTAAAATTAGATACCTTTTGAAAAGAAAAAAAAAAGCATATTAAGGTTAATTTATGTTAATTACACTGCTTCGGGGTTGGGTCGCACTTTTAATTTAATTATGTATCATAACATTCTCACATTAGATGCAGGCATGTTAAGCAATTCGGCATAATATAGAGGATATCACATGATGTGATTATTGGTAAGTTATACTTAACATCAGCAGTTAACTTTTTTTTTTTTTCTACATATAGATTATTACAAGAAGATGAAGATGATAAGGGGTATAGGACTAGCCACTAAGCCATAGGGCCAACTGGAGCATCCTTCGATTATGCTATACCACCTGCACTAATTAGTTTTCTTTTGTGTTATTGTGATTTCTTTTTTTTTTTTTTTTTGAAAATTGGACATATTTTTATAAAGTTAAGCATTAAAACAAGATCTCAATTAAATGTCATGTCTGAACATATGTAATTTTGAAATAGGTAAACATGATGTGTAGTTTGATAATGATTTACATATGCATAATGTCGTCAACCATCTATTACGTTGTTTTTTATGTAAATTATTTGGTTTATACTCACTTGATTTTTGTGAATTGATGTATTATTTATATTAACAAATAAAAATTATAACTAAAAATACACTAAAGCCGTTGCACAACTTGCGGCAAAAAAACATAAATGCCCGCGGCAACTGGCGATCATAACTACTAGTACTTTATTAGTTGAACAGGTATATTTTTATTATATTGATATCCACATATTTTGTTATAAATATAG
The DNA here is from genome assembly GCA_030844895.1 of Ambrosia x helenae. NCBI lineage: Eukaryota > Viridiplantae > Streptophyta > Magnoliopsida > Asterales > Asteraceae > Ambrosia > Ambrosia x helenae. The sequence goes on along the minus strand of JAUTDX010007100.1, from coordinate 873,786 downwards.
TTAACTTACGATATTTCACACATATATAATTTCCCAAAAACTAATTTGTTTATAATATATCAAGTCCGAGTGCTCTCCGCTTAAGTCGACTACTCACAACTCCCTAGTTGACCGACCTAGGAGTGCCTAGCGACTTCTACAACCGTGATATTTATATTTCCATTCCATGTATTTCTAAGCAAATGTTTTATGTCAAGTTTGGTTTTGGCTATTAACTAAAATTAAATAAACTAAACCAAAAGTTGTTAGTCTAACCAAATAAATCAGATTGATTAACCAAAAAACCAATTGGTTAATAAATTAGACTAACCGACGACTTCTGATGAGGATAATAACCGACCAACCGGACCAATGGACCATGCACACCCTAGAAATGTGTGTGTTTCCTGCCGCTTCGTGCGGGCGAATGTGTGTGTAGGATTAGGATCCTGTGAGAACCAATTGAGAAATTGTGAATCACGAGAACCATTTTGTAACACTCACTTTTTAAGCTTTTTTTTTTGCTTAATCGCACATTTTTCAAGTTTTTTTAGAATTATACATATGTGTACATACGTGTTTAAAATTAAAAATAAACATTGTACGATATATGTTTTGACAATATACATATATATGGAAATGTATATAAATGATTGCATATGCTAGTAAATTTACATTAGGAGGTCACGAGACCCTTAAATTAAGAGGGGCCGGACTCGATACGTATTAAATTTTTGGATAGAATACAAGTAAATTAACACTACCGAGCAATAAAAAAAACAGAGGGGCGGGGCACCCCCCGGCCTCTTATATCATTCCCCCTACTCCTACTTAAGGTGCGGAATTCTCCTATGTTTTACCTTTGCTTGATGTCGTTTTTGTCCTCAATGTCTTCTCTATTCAAACACTCAAATTTATCGATGATCTTAAGAATCGGTTGTTGTTCTAATGATATTGATTATGCTAGTTTCATCTCTTTTGTTGATGGCTTTCCATCTCTTCATAGCGAAACCACATCCTCTTCGTTGAGGTATTCGAAAAACTGAGCATCAAGAAAGAAAGGTTGTAGGTGTTTTGTTCGATGTCTTCGTATTTTTTCTTATTGAACTGTTGGGCTTGCTTTGCACTTGCTGGCCCATGTCGTTTGTTGTTTACCCTTTTGATATCCGTTGTTGGTTAGCGAATCGGTAGTCTTTGTACTTTTGTCTACGTTTTGTTTCCTTTTAGTATGCTATTCCATCTCTGTTTTGTTGGTTTGTGCTTTTGTTTGCTTTCTGTTTGTACTACTTTTAGAGACAATATGGGCCAATCCAAACCTTTGTCTATATGCTTTAGAAAAGTCTTGCTAGCCCATGTAGCAGCTGATAGCAGTTCTATTCGTAGGCACTTTGACTTTATTGGGCTAATAGAAAGCCCAACAGCTTAGCTTTGCTGGGCTCATCATCTCAGCTTATAAAACATTTTTATAAGTGTGTTTGTTATAAATAAATCTCAGCCCTTCGATTGTGATATGTATACTATTAGAAGATCTAATGGTTGGGTTTGTTCTATTTTGTGTTTCCTGGAAAGAACCTTCTATCCAGGGTATATAAACACATTATCATTCTCATTTTACCTTTTTAATCAGTCTTTGTGTCTTCTATTATTAGGGTTTGGTTTTAAGTCTTCGTCTTCTTTTCACTTTCACCTTTGTTTAGATCATAAAGGTTAGGGTACCTTGTAATCAGATACATCTTGTATTTGTGTTAGAGCTTGTATCTGTTTATGGTCAGTAGATGTATTGAGTTGGTAAAGTTGTTTTGGGGCTTATTCAAATCATGTTTGTAATAGTTTAGATCTGTTGGTTTCTTGACTGATTCTTGCAGTTTGGGTTAGAATCTTTAATTAATAAAATTTCTTTTATGTTCTTGTGATCATCCATGTTTTGTAACATGGTATAAGAGCCCTAGAGTATCTTCTTGGGTTCGTGATTGTTCTCTGTGTTAGTCGCTTCCGTTGTGTATCTGATCTTTGATTAATCAAGGCTTCAAGGTGTTCTCTGGTGTCAAGCTAAACCCTAGATTCAAGCGTTGGTTCTCTGGTTAAACCAAGGTTGTGTTGAAGGCTTCTTTTGGATCTTGATCAATAACCCTAAGTGAAGGTTGTTGATCTTGGATCTGAACGATAAGGAGTGCTTGTTCTTCTGTTCATTGATCTGTAACCCTAAGTGAAGGTTACAGGTCTTGAACCTGGTTTGGAAAGCTGTGCAACCGGCTAGAAACTCTTTTATTTCCTGTTTCTTTTTTTCTTTTTTAGGAGCATTGGCCGGGTTAGGGGGATCGGCATTGGCTCAACTAGTTGTTAATTACTGTGATATGTTTTTGTGTTCTTGCTTATGTTGATTTTGTTCTTGTCTGTTTCTCTGTATTTGTTTGTGTTCTTAATTGATTGAGTGTGCTTTGTGTGTGTTAGTTTTAGAGGACTTCTGTGTTAAGACTTGTCCTGGCACCTTTGAGTGACGAACCAGGAATCTGGATCACTAACACGGTTTGGTCCAATGCATTCTTGTGTGTTTTCTTTCTGTTGATTGATTAGTTTGTGTTAAATAAGTTTGTGGTGTCATGGTTAATGAACAAGGTCCTGTTATTGATCCCCAACTTGGGGCTCCAGGTACACTAGATGGGAATGAGGGACCTAATTTCACACTTGTAAGTAAATTGGATGCTAGTGATCCACTTTACTTACACCCTAGTGACTCTGCAAACTTGAACATTATAAATGTGAAACTAAAAGGTACATAAAACTACACTTTGTGGTCTAATGCATTACAATTAGCTCTTCAAGTTAAAAATAAATGGAGATTCATAGATAAGTCCTGTATTAGGTCTAATGAGGATGAAGTGTTAGGAAGACAATGGGACAGATGTAATTCAATTGTTTTAACCTAGATATTAAACTCCATAAGTGATGAACTGTATATGGAGCATGTGTTTTCTAAACTTGCTTGTGATGTGTGGAGTGAGTTAAAGGAAACTTATGATAAAATAGATGGGTCTGTAGTGTTTGATCTTTATCAGAAGATAAACTCATTTAGTCAAAATGGTTCTTCTGTTTCTGAATACTATCGTAGGTTAAATATCATGTGGAAACAAATGGATCAAATATTACAACTACCTTCTTGTTCTTGTAATGCTTCAAAATAATTCAATGATTTTAGTAACCTAATAAAATTGATGCAGTTTTTGATGGGTTTAGACAGTGTGTATCAAGGTGTTAGAACAAGTTTATTAATAAAAGATACCCTTCCTTCTGTGAAGGAGGCTTTTGCTGTCATTTCTAGAGAAGAATCTCATAGAAATGCTAGCAATTCAGCTTGGCTTTGCTGGGCTCATCATCTCAGCTTATAAAACACTTTTATAAGTGTGTTTGTTATAAATAAATCTCAGCCCTTCGATTGTGATATGTGTGCTATTAGAAGATCTAATGGCTGAGTTTGTTCTATTTTGTGTTTCCTGGATAGAACCTTCTATCCAGGGTATATAAACACATTATAATTCTCATTTTACCTTTTTAATCAGTCTTTGTGTCTTCTATTATTAGGGTTTGGTTTTAAGTCTTCGTCTTCTTTTCACTTTCACCTTTGTCTAGATCATAAAGGTTAGGGTTCCTTGTAATCAGATACATCTTGTATCTGTGTTAGAGCTTGTATCTGTTTATGGTCAGTAGATGTATTGAGTTGGTAAAGTTGTTTTTGAGGCTTATTCAGATCCTGTTTGTAATAGTTTAGATCTGTTGGTTTCTTGACTGATTCTTGCAGTTTGGGTTAGAATCTTTGGTTAATAAAGTTTCTTTTATGTTCTTGTGATCATCCATGTTTTGTAACAGGTTCATACACAATTCATCATACCATTCGGGCTAACAGTAATTCATCAAAAACTCTATCCACTATCTATATCAACTATGTCTTGACAAAGCTTAAGTGAGAGTTAGTGAATGATAGCTATAGTAGTTTTCTAGTTAGTAAAGCGTCGATAATAAACGAGAGTCATTATAATAAATGAAGTTATTTAATGTGTATTTGAGAGTCCCTTGTATTTGCTTGCATGGATAAACTTTTATGACGAGTACAATAGCACATTGTTAAAAATAAGGGTCTGTTTGGTATGGGGTAATGAAATGGATGGGGGAATGGAATGGACGAGGTAATGGAATGGACAAGGTAATGGAATGGATCATTACCATTCCATGTCTTGTTTGGTTGTCATGTGGGAATGAAACAAAACATTACTTTGTGTTGCTAGATAGACAAGAAAAAACGAATGAATAAAATCGATGGTTAGTGGCGGTGGTGGGTGGTGGTCAGTGGCGGTGATGGTGGGTGGTGAGCGGCGGCGGCTGTGGTCGGTGGTGGCGGCGACGACGGTGGAAGGTGGAGGTGGATGGTCGTAATGGTGGGTGGGTGACGATGGTGAGTAGTGGCGGTGGTGGATGGCGGTGGTGGTGGGTGGCGGTTGGTGGTGGTGATGGTAGGTGGTGGTGTGTGACGGTAGCGTGGTGGTGGATGGCGACGGCGGTGATAGGTGGTGGCAACGACGGTGGTGGGTGGCGGCAACGGTGGCGATGGGTGGAGGTGGATGGCGGTGATGGTGGGTGGGTGACAATGGTGAGTAGTGGCGGTGGTGGGTGGAGGAGACGGCGGTGATGGGTGGCGGCGATAGTGGTGGGTAAAGGAAATTGTAGTGAATGATGGTGGTAGGTGGTGGAGGTGGCGGTGGGTGGATGACGGTGGTAGGCGGCGGTGGGTGGTTTTGTATGGCGGCGGTGGTGGGTGGGTGACGGTGGTAGGTGGTGGCGGTGGTGGGAGGGTGAAGGTAGTGGGTGGTGGTGGTGGTGGTGGTGGTGGCGGTAGTGGTGGGTTGTGATGGTGGTGGTGGGTGGTGACGGTGGTTGGTAGCGGTGGTGGTGGGTGGTGACGGGGGTGGTGGGTGGTGGTGGCGGCGGGTGGTGACGGCAGTGGTGGGTGGTGGCGGCGGCAGTGGGTGGTGACGGCGGCAATGGGTGGTGGCGACGGCGGTGGGTGGTGGCGGCAGCGATGGGTGGTGGCGATAGTGGTGGTGGGTGGTGGCGATAGTGGTGGTGGGTGGTGGTGGTGGGTTATGCTTTTGTTAGTAAAGGGTTTATGGGGATGGAATGAAAAAAAAACATGGGGGGTGGATGGAATGGTTTTGAGGGAATGGGTGATTCCATTCCTTTAGCCAACCAAACACATTATTTTTCATTACCTTGTAATGGTCCATTCCATTCCCCCTTTCATTCCATCATACCACACGCTACCTAATAGTTCTCCTATTTCAATTGTATTACTTGTTATGATGTTCAAAGTATTTTATCATGTTGCATAAGCGTTTTGCAGGTTGGAGTCGTGTGTAGCAGATGTGGGCTGATGGGTAAGTAGATAAGCTTATTATTATTGCAGTTGTGTTGAGTAGCAGACATGGGCTTATTATTGTATCAGACGTGGATTTGTTATTGCAAATGTAGGCTTATTTTTATGTGGAGCTTATGACTGGAGCCCAGCCCATCCTCTATTATAACACGTTTATATGGCTGGAGTATAAAAGAAGAATCCCATCCAGATATTGATACAATTCACACCTACCTAACTCTCAAGATAACAACTTCTTGGCTTCCTGATAAACCGGCGATAAGGGTTTGTTCAAGAGGGTGATTCACCTATCGTTTGTATCTTTGTTTCCACATATCTAATTTAAAACAGAGAGGTTCTAATCTGGTTATCTTTTCAGATTCAGACATTTGTCTCGTAGCTTCTTTAAGTTTCTGAAGGGATAAGGAGCCTAATCCAAGGGGAAAAGGCATCCCTATCCCCATAAATACAATTACCCGCGCCAGACTTTGGCATCAGCGCGCGACCAACATAAATGTGGTGCAGCGCGCGACTTAACCTACTAACAAACATAGGTCAACACCTGATAAGCGCGTGCGGCCACGCACGGCATCTTCCCTTATCACCTTTGGTACGAGGTACGGAAGATAATGAAGGGAAGATTCACAAGGATCTCTGATAGAGTACGCACCAAGGAAAAGACGACAGGTGGCAAGAGTGGTCCAGCTACCACAGAAGAGGATGGCGAGGTGACTGTTCCCATGCTTCCACTATCATCAACAGTGACAGCAGACATCCCCTGCCGACGTCAGGAGCATGGTCAACGACTGTAGCAAGGACAGGGGCGCCGCCCGCCAATCAGGGCTCGCCACGTGTCCGCATCAAACAACAACCATGCTGCGATATGACGTCATCCACAGTGATCTGCTTTTCCCGCCATTTTCATGGGCAGCTTGGACCTGAATTTGGGCCGGGCCCAAATAAGGATAACTTCTCATGGGCTCCTCGGCAAAGCCCATGAGTTCTCCTATAAATAAGGAAGGACATCTCCTTGCAAAAAGATCCGAAATCACTCAGTGTAACCTAGCATTACTCTTGTAACTCTCTTTACTTGTTCATTAATAATATTCCGGCTAGTTACAGTGCACGTAGGTCATTCCTCGACCGAAACCACTTACATCTTGTGTTCTTATTCACGTAACTCTCACACACACTCATACTCCTTATTATCACCCGGGTTTAACCAAGAGGTTTGGGTAAAGGATTAACCTTGACGAACATAAGTATTAACCCCCACGGTGTCCAGCGATAATCACCGTGATACCTATTGTTTCTTCATTGGCTCCATCCAACGGTTAGAACAGTTTCCTTTTCCATCTTTTAAACCCACCCATGGCTGAATCCAGCCCTAACACTTCTGTCATCAACCAAACAGGGGACGTCGATGCTCAGTCCCCGGAAAACCAAACCACACCACACACTGTCATCAAGAAACCTACTTCACGACTCGAGCAGCCGGATCTCGAGATCAGTGACGTAGGCTCGGACGATGACAGTGACGGCGGTTCTGAGGAAGAGCCAGACCAGTGGCTTCTCCGTCAGAACGCCAAAAGCGCTGCAATATATCAGCGCAAACTATTGCAACAAGCCAAAAAGAAGGGCAAAGCCCTCGCTTATGATACCCCGTCGAAAAAGGGGTACAAAAAGAAAGACTCGGCCACCCAAGGTGATGGTCGTAGCGGGGAACTCGGCGGAGACGCCAGGGTTCGGGGCTACGCGAAGTCACGTGACGAACCAGATGGCTATGAGTCGTCTAGCAGCGACTCTGACAACAACAGAAAGAAACACAGTCACCGTTCACGTCACAACGACGAAGACGATGACTTGGTCAAGCCATTCAGGCCAAAAGCTTTTCCCGAAAAGTCAAAATTCGTCACTCGCATAGCGACAGCCAAAATCCCAAGGAAGGCTAAGCTTCCTAGCAGCATCGGTAGATACGATGGCCTGCGTGACCCAGATGACCATGTGCACGACTTCGAGTGCGCAGGTATGTCGGTGGACTGGCCTGTTCAGGTTTGGTGCCACTTGTTTGCTCAGACCTTAACCGGCGCAGCTAGGGTCTGGTTCGACAACCTCCCCGCAGGGAGCGTTAAAGACTTTGACGACCTCACCGATAAATTCGGCAATCACTTTTCGCATCTGCGCAAGCACAAAAAAGACAAGGCGCATATTCTGTTATGCCGCCGGTATGACCACGAATCCATCGAGGATTTCATAGTTCGCTTCAACAAGGAAGCCTTACAAATAGGCTGTGGGTTGGAGCTCACACGGGCAGCGTTCATTCACAATGTGTGCAGCCCAGAACTCATGAAGTGCCTCACAGGCAAAGACGGTATTCCGAAGTCCTGGGATGAACTCATCCACTCCGCGAAAATATATGCCTCCTCTGAGAAATCTTTCAATCACATGCACGGCTTCCAACCGCAACACCATAATAATAATAGTAATAAACACAAGAATAAGTCTGTTTGGAGCCGCATCTCGGGCACCGCCGACGAGGGAAAATACTCCCCTGCGGGCGATGCCCGCAAACTCATCAGTACTAAACAATCGCGGGACCAACGTGGACACTCAAAGAAAAACCACGATTGGACCCCGCTAACAAAGACACCATCCCAGGTCCTGAAAACAGAGCAGGTCACATTGAAAGAAGCCAACCCTCTGGGAAAACGAAGGAACGTGGACCAAAGCAAGTTCTGTGAGTATCACAACGACTTCGGTCACCTCACAGACAATTGCTATAGCCTGAAGATGGAGATTGAGGCCGCGCTGAAGTCGGGTCAGCTCGGTCACTTGGTAAAGAACGTCCATCGCACTGGCAAGGGTAGCGCGGGTGACGAAAACCAGGGTAAGGGGTCGCGAAAGAAAATCCATGACCTCAACACTCATGCCGCCACACTCATCCCTCGTCATCACTGCAACATGACTAGGCGTGGCAAAAACACCCAGCACGAAAAGCGCACCCGCATACAACCACTTGATGACTCATGGAAAGAGGCCGATGTTCTCATGCCAAAAGTCAGAGGCGGCGCCTCCTACACCGCCCCGCTCATCATAACCGCAGTCTTCGGGCATTATCGCACACGGTACATGTTCCTAGACGGCGGCAACAACACCGATATTATGTACGAGCAATGTTTCCAACAGCTGGATGCGGAAGACAAAGCGAAGCTCGTACTGGTCAACGAGCCAATCTCGGGTTTCATTCACGAGACCATCATGCCGCGGGGCATGCTCTCCCTGCCGGTCACGTGGTCCGATGGCACCCATGAACGCACGGAGATATGCGACTTTATGGTTTTGCCAGCCACCTCTAATCATGACATACTCTTGGGTCGGGAAGGCATCGCGCGCTTTAACGCCAACGCTTCAACGGCGCACGCGATGATCGGCTTTCCAACTAAGACAGGCATCGCCTTCATCAGAGCCAACAAAGACTGCCACACCACTGAAACCGCCAAGCCTCCAAAAATGGTCAAGACAAATGCCCGCACTGAGCCGGAAAAATGGGCGCTAAACCCTAAATTTCCGGAGCAAACGGTGGTCATTGGCCATGAAATCTCCGAGACCATACGCAATCACTTGAAACAGCTTTTAATCAGCAACATGGACGTCTTCGCGTGGCAACCGGCGGACATGGTCGGTGTCCCCCCGCGAAATAGCGGAACACAGGCTCAATGTCTATCGCTCCGTAGAACCAATAGTACAAAAGAAGCGCAGCATGGGCCCGGAGAAAACAAAGGCCATGAACGAACAAGTCACCGAGCTGCTCAACGCGGACATCCTTCGCCCCATCAGATATCAAACCTGGGTAGCTAATCCCGTCATGGTCGCCAAAGCTAATGGAGGCTGGCGCATGTGCGTCGATGTAACACCCCAACCGATGGCGGAAACATCGAGGTGTCACGTAGTGACGATTGTTCAAAAGCATATGGACTAAAATGTAAATATTAATAGCAATAAACTTTCATTATTCAAAACGAAATACAAAGAGTCTTAATAGTAATCTCAAACATAGAAAATAAATATTCAATCTTTTATTTAAGCACTAGGTCCAACCTAAGCGTGAAAGCATGAAATATCAAACGTCACCTGAAACATGTACAAAACAATTTTTGTCAACACATATAATATATTGGTGAGTACATCCGTTTAATATATATAGTAAGGTAAAATTTAGCAATTCGTGTGTTATTTTGCAAAATGTAATAAGTGGTATCCGGGTCAAATCAACCCTATGAAAGGAAAGCAGATATATATAGTATGCGCTAGTAGTAATGTAATACATAGCAATGACGAGGACTCTCAACAGAGTCACAAGGGTATATACCATAGTACTATTCATTGAAATGCCAGGCCGCAACGGTTAATGATTTGATAGGTCATAGATACACGAAATGACACAAGCAAACACACATAAGAATTGCTATTTTAGTAATATGAAATAGAAAATTGATAGTAAGTACATGAGTCACCCCAAAATAGTTAAACAGTAAAAAGGGGAAAGATATACTCACAGTTTGCGAAAGCGATCAAAATCCACTTAAGCGGTCGTGAGCTAAGTAATGGGAATTCCGAGGAATTCAACCTATAATGTGTAAGAATACTAAGGAAACGTCTAAGAGTCTAAAGTAACTAGGGTCTAAGGCATTAGGGTTTGCTAAGACGATTTGGGGAATTAGAGTTTTTTTTTATGATTAGTCGAATTAATGTAAAAGTTGTATATTAAAAATAATATACCAAAGTTTGTAAATATGATTTAGGTAATATAATTATTACAAATTAAATATTTAGATCAAAATATATTTGAATAATTATGACAAAATAATTTAGTTAAATACTTTAACTAATTATTTTAAATAAATGCAATAATTATAAATGTATAAATAAATAATTATGTGTTTCACAATGATCTACAAATGGTAATTAAGATTTTCAAACATAAAACATTTCTATTTTATAAGAAAAGTATTCATAAAATAGATATTTAATAGTACAAATAAATAAATTATTAATTATGTCTAATTAATCATAAATGAGACTAATAATTCAAGACATGATCCAAAAATGCTATTTTTATAGAAATCGGATGCTTTCTTATGTAAATAAATGAAAATAATTTTCTCCTAATTTTTATAAACTTATTTATATTTAAAACTGATTTAATGAGATTAAATCATGTTTAAATGATTAAAAATAGGAAAATTAATAAAAATAAATGTTTTCTGAACCAAATATTTTTATTTCAGTTCATAATGATTAGAAATAATTTATTAAAAATTTTGAGATTAAAATCATTAAAAATGAATTTTTAATCAATTAAATACGATTAAAACAATTTAATTCAATAAAAATATAAAAATAAAACATTTTCCAGAAAATAAAAGTGGGATAATTTTCTATGGGGTGTCAAGAAGCTACTCCTAAATTTTCATAATTTTTGAAGCAAAATTGATTTTTCTATAAATATTCTAAGTTTAAATGAATTTAAATAATTATAAGGTAAAGGAAAAGTAATAGGATAATAAATAAAAAAAATATCAAAAAAAAGGCATGCATCATGTGGGAATCGAACCTGGGTTGTTTAGTTTGTTAACATACACACACAACCACTAGGCTGCACATCAGTTTGTTTATTTATTTCAAACCAGAATATATTTAATCCATTACTTCTATCCATCATCTTCTTCCCCAAATTCCCTAAGAACCCTAACCCTAACCCCATTTCAATTGGCCATCTACCAGGAACGATTAAAGCCTGAGATTAAGGGACAATCAAAGATTAAAAATAAAATAACAAAACGGCATACCAAGATTGAACTCACGTCGTGTTTATTGGTCAAAAATGAAGCTCTCTCGTTCGAACAAAAAAACTTCAATTTGCATATATTGGAGAGGATTTATATGCGTTTTTTTTTGTGGGTTCGTGTTAGGAAATGATGTAGCAACTTAATGGTAACACGTTTATATACTAAGGTTGTGTAAAACGAAACATTAAACGAATTAAAGATTTCCGGCGGTTACCCCTTGAATCCGAATTAAAACTCTTTAAAACGCGTTTATAGTCTATATTATGATTGGAATTCGTTAATAATTAAAGGAGAAACGTTACACATATCATTAAAAGAATTAATACGCGTTAAAACCTACGATTGAACTTCGCCGGAATCCAAATTCCGGTCTGCTTGCTCGTCGGAAAAGGAACCGGAAGGGAGGGACGAGAGAGATGATGCATCTGTTTGAATTTTTTTTTTTTTGCATAATTTCATTTTAAGTCCCTCTAGTTTCAAGAGCTTATTATTTTGTCTTTAAATTTACATACCTCTAATACAATTATAAATTTTTGTAACTTTAATAATAATAATTATAATAATAATAATAATAATAATAATAATAATGATAATAATAATCGTTAATGTAACTCCAAGGTTTATTAGAATAGACGAACAAATATAAGGACCGGTCTTGAAAAGGTATAAGTACACGAAAGACTAAAGTTGTGCTAATGATGAAATTAAAGGGGCGGATGTCACAGTCGATTATAAGGATATTAAGAAGGCGTGTCCCAAAGATTGCTATCCTTTACCAGAAATCGATCTAAAGGTGGACTCACTCGCCCCTTATCGGTTCAAATGTTTCTTGGACGCATATAAGGGGTACCACCAGATCCAGATGGCTAAGGAAGATGAAGATAAAACAGCGTTCCGCACAGACGCGGGCATCTTCTGTTACACCAAGATGCCTTTCGGCCTGAAAAATGCGGGCGCCACATACCAGCGCCTAATGGACACGGCCTTCATCAATGAAATCGGCGTACGGCTTGAAGTGTACGTTGATGACCTGGTAATCAAGAGCAAGGAAGAAAGTGACATGCTTCGGGACATCCAACAAACGTTCAGTCAATTACGCAAAGTGCGCATGAAATTGAACCCGAGCAAATGTTCATTCGCGATGGAAGAAGGCAAATTTCTGGGCGTCATTGTAACTCGGGATGGTTTCCGCGCTAACCCAGAAAAAGTACAAGCTATCGAAAGAATGCCTTCCCCCCCTTCCGTCAAAGAGGTACAGACGCTAATGGGCCGCCTTGTCGCCCTCAATCGCTTTTTGTCCAATTACGCCTCAAAGTCATTCCCGTTCGTGGACACTTTGAAGAACTGTTTAAAAAAGAGCAACTTCCGCCGGACTCCAGAGGCGGAATCAGCATTCCGGGCAATGAAACAATGCTTAATGAACCTTCCAACACTAACAACGCCTCTTCCTAAAGAACCGCTCACAATCTACCTATCCGACACGGAACGAACGATAGGCGCGGTTCTAATGGTTGACCGCAAAGGCGTGCAAACACCAATCTACTACATCAGCCGCACGCTGTTAGATGCAGAGACAAGATACACAATCATGGAAAAGCTGGTTCTCGCACTCGTCCATGCATCCCGAAGGCTGCGCAGGTACTTCCAAGGCCACCCGATAAACGTTCTCACGGACTATCGGATAAATGACATTCTCGCCAAACCCGAACTATCGGGCCGCCTGGCAAAATGGGCCATTGAGCTGGGGGAACACACGATCAATTACAAACCCCGGCCCGCAATTAAAGGCCAGGTCCTAGTGGACTTCGCTGCGGAGATACCTACGGACCAAGTCCAAGAATGCAAAGCAGAAGAATCACCCGCACCGGTACATGATCCGTCACAAAAATGGTCCCTATACACGGACGGGGCCTCTAATGACGACGGCGCTGGCGCGGGATTACGCCTCATCAGCCCAGATAAACATGAGTTCACATACGCCATCCGCCTCGACTTCAAAAGCACAAATAACGAGGCGGAATACGAAGCGTTGGTGGCAGGCCTCCGCATTGCGGAAAAAATGGGGGCCAAGCACGTGGAGGCACACGTGGACTCATTACTTGTCGCGCGACAGATCAATGGATCCAATGACGCAAAAGATGAAATCATGGCCCTATACCTGGAACAAGCCAAGCAACTCATGCATGGTCGAACACATCCGGCGCAGTGAAAACAAGCCAGCCGATGCGCTGAGTAAAATGGCATCCACGGTCTTTGAACATATGGCCAAAGAAGTGCGAGTTGAGGTCCTTGATAAACCATCTGTCCCACCGCGACAAGTCAACGTCATCCAAACAGGCAACGTGTCCTGGATGACCCCAATCAAAGCCTTCTTATCCTCCGGCATCCTGCCTGACGACAAGTTAGAGGCTCGGAAGATCAAGCACAAGACTTTACAATATCGAGTTATAGACGGTACCTTGTACCGCCGCTCTTACCTAGGGAGCCTAATCCAAGGGGAAAAGGCATCCCTATCCCCATAAATACAATTACCCGCGCCAGACTCTGGCATCAGTGCGCGACCAACATAAATGTGGTGCAGCGCGTAACTTAACCTACTAACAAAACATAGGTCAACACCTGATAAGCGCGTGCGGCCACGCGCGGCATCTTCCCTTATCACCTTTGGTACGAGGTACGGAAGATAATGAAGGGAAGATTCACAAGGATCTCTAACAGAGTACGCACCAAGGAAAAGACGACAGGTGGCAAGAGTGGTCCAGCTACCACAGAAGAGGATGGCGACGTGACTGTTCCCATGCTTCCACTATAATCAACAGTGACAGCAGACATCCCCTGCCGACGTCAGGAGCATGGTCAACGACTGTAGCAAGGACAGGGGCGCCGCCCGCCAATCAGGGCTCGCCACGTGTCCGCATCAAACAACAACCATGCTGCGATATGACGTCATCCACAGTGATCTGCTTTTCCCGCCATTTTCATGGGCAGCTTGGACCTGAATTTGGGCCGGGCCCAAATAAGGATAACTTCTCATGGGCTCCTCGGCAAAGCCCATGAGTTCTCCTATAAATAAGGAAGGACATCTCCTTGCAAAAAGATCCGAAATCACTCAGTGTGACCTAGCATTACTCTTGTAACTCTCTTTACTTGTTCATTAATAATATTCCGGCTAGTTACAGTGGACGTAGGTCATTCCTCGACCGAACCACTTACATCTTGTGTTCTTATTCACGTAACTCTCACACACACTCATACTCCTTATTATCACCCGGGTTTAACCAAGAGGTTTGGGTAAAGGATTAACCCTGACGAACATAAGTATTAACCCCCACGGTGTCCAGCGATAATCACCGTGATACCTGTTGTTTCTTCAGTTTCCCTTAGATATTTTTCTCTCTAGGGTTTCTTGTAATCCATGAGGTGTGATACATCTTGAATCCGAGAGATTAGATCAGTTGAGAGATTTGTAGAGATTATTGTGTGGTAATCTCTGTTTAGATAGCTAGAGTGTTTAGATCCGTTTGTCTATTTGTAATTCTTGTTTGGACACAAACTTCTTTTGGGTTGGATTCTTGAATAATGTTTGAGTATTTCTTGTAGATTCATGATTTGTGACATGGTATCAGGGCTTAGGCTCTTGATCGATTGATTTCTGAATCCCTTTCAAAACGAAACCCTAATTTTTTATTTATTTTTTTTGGAAGAACTCCCAAATCGTATGATCTTGAAATCTGGTGGTTAAGTTTCGTTTGGTCGTCGACTCTTGTTTGTTATTCCTTAACACCAAAGTAAGGAGTTGAGGTTCTTGTGTCTGCATTATGCTTGTTATGAATTTTTGCAATGTTTTTTGATTAAATTAAAAAGAACAGGGCTCTGATTCTGTGTTTTTTTTTATCTTTTAAGAGTTGTTTAGTTGATTTCATTCTTGATCGGATTGGTTTCTTGTTTCCGCTCTGCATCGTTTTCAGGTCAGGAAGGTAGTGTTCTTCAAGATCAGATCTGATTCAATTGATCGCAGTCTTAAGTGGAAAATAGTAGATCTGATCTGTATAATAGATCTTGTCTACTGTTGGGTCTTGGAAAGATTGTTTGAATCTGTTGCGTGCTTTCTTGTCGAGGTTAGACCATGTACCAGTGGTTGTAAGTTGATTCTGTGTTAAAACCGGGAACTGCAGTCATACCTAACTCGGATCTGTTCATCTGGGGTTTTAGTTAGGTTATTTGGGATTAAGAATTTTTCCTGGCTCGTTTGTTGGCTCGCTTGTCTGGTTTTTGGTTTAAGGATCTAATTGTTGAGAGTCAAGAAATTGATTAGGTCCGGTTCTTGATATTGGATGAAGAATATTGTCTCTATGGTCAGTCTGTGGTACCGGTTGTAGTCTGATTATATTATTGTTCTGAATATTGAATGAAGAAGATTGGCTAAGGAATTATTGTTGGATTTCTTGCTTCTTGTACCTTACAACCCTAAGTAAAGCTTGTGATGTCTTGTCTTGCTGGAAGGAGTCCCTACCTTGAGTGGAATCTTAGTGAGATCTTTTCTTATTTTTTTTTATTATTTTTTTTTTTGCATCACAACTATTCATTATTAGGCATCTTGTGACCGGGTTAGGGGTACCGGATTGTGAAAAACAGGGAGAGCCACACCCTGTCTATGTGTTGCATATTATTTGCTGCATTGACTATGTGTTTGTTCAGTTGTTTGCTGTAACATTATGTATTTTTTTACTAAATTTTAAATTAATAAAAAACAATCCATCTTTATTAATTATGTCACATTCTCGTGTGTTTTCTCAATAAACGATACATATTTCTTAAATACAAAGTATTTTATCATGTTGCATAAGCGTTTTGTAGGTTGGAGTCGTGTGTAGCAGATGCGGGATGATGGGTCAGTAGATAAGCTAAGTATTATTGCAGTTGTGTTGAGTAGCAGACGTGGGCTTATTATTGTAGCAGACATGGATTTATTATTGAAGATGTGGGCTTATTTTTATGTGGAGCTTATGACTGGAGCCCAGCCCATCCTCTGTTATAACACGTTTATATGTAGGGATGGCAATCAAACCCGAACCCGATGGGTAAACCCGAAACCCGACACATTTGGGACGGGTTTGGGGTCGGGTAATCGGGATGGGTCTGGGTATGGGATTAATTTTTAATTTTTCGTGGGTTTGGGACGGGTTTGGGATTTGATGATATACCCGTTTACCCGATCCGATTACCCGATAAAGTATACCCATTTACCCGATTAGATACCCAATATAATTTCTAATATATCTTTTTAAATATGTATACATAATATATCTAATTGTCCATCTACATTGTCATCTTGTGCTAAAATTACCAAAAATTAGTGTATACTATTTGTTATCTATGTCTTTGATTGTTTTTATATGATTTAAGTATTTTATATTTATACACTATAATCATTTACATGTATATATTTAATAATGCTAAATGTAATTGGTTAATAGTTACCTAATAAATGTCCGTCGGGTTTTTGGTCGTATATACTCAATGAGTATGTTTAAAAATTAATGGGTTTACTCGAAACCCGCGGTATACCCGATACCCGACGGGTTTTGGGCCGGGTTTGGGACAAGCATACCTAATCGGGTATGGGGTTGGGATTACCTAAACCCGTCCCAAACCCGACCCATTACCACCCCTATTTATATGGTTGGAATATAAAAGAAGAATCACATCCAGATATTGATACAATTCACACCTAACTAACTCTCAAGATAACAAGTTCTTGGCTTCCTGATAAACCGACGATAAGGGTTTGTATCTTTGTTTCGACATATCTAATTTAAAACAGAGAGGTTCTAATCTGGTTATCTTTCCAGATTCAGTCATTTGTCTCATAGCTTCTTTAAGTTTCTCTCAGATATTTTTCTATCTGGGGTTTCTTGTAATCCATAAGGTGTGATACATCTTGAATCCAAGAGATTAGATCAGTTGAGAGATTTGTAGAGATTATTGTGTGGTAATCTTTGTTTAGATGGCTAGAGTGTTTAGATCCGTTTGTCTCTTTTTAATTCCAGTTTGGGTACAAACTTCTTTGGGGTTGGATTCTTGAATAATATTTAAGTATTTCTTGTAGATTCATGATTTGTGACACAAATACGTGTGTTATTTGTCAAGTTATAATTAAGAAATATTTTGTAGAAGTGTTATATATATTAAGCCCATTAATGTATCCGTTTGTAAGGTATGTGAATGATTTAGGTCATTGCATGATGTTTTTTTATCTCTAGTTCGGTAAGAACTTTGTTGAAGCCAACATATATATATCTAGCTAGTAGAATGAGTACTATCCAAACTAGTGTTAGTTCGTACGGTAGAACGCATTCCACGTCGAATGACATTGGTTCGGTTGGTTGTTTGACCATCAGGTGTCCAAATGAATATTTTCTAGCTCGATCGAGCCTTCGTACCAATCCAAAGGGCTTCATCCAAGCTAGTACATGGAGGTAATGAGTTTTGTTCAAACGAGTCTTCATACCAATCCAAAGACACCCCATCCAATTCCAAACTAGTACATGGAGATCATGATCTATTGGATGATAGAAAATACATCAACTCTATAAAATGATCCACCATACTACCATATTTAACATAAACCACTTCGTATACTAATACATTATACTTATGCTTGAACATGAAGTATATTTTTTTTGAACAACATTTTGAACGTAAATACCACATAAGGTTGTACTTGAAATGATTTGAATCCAAATAAGTTTTGTGTGAAACAAGCACCGTACCACTCGGTAATGGGTCATTAAGTATATGCCTTGCAACGTTCCCAACACTTTAGCGATTACTTTTTCATAACTTTAAATGTCGTTGATATTTGTAAATAAGAACATATTATAGGTCATACGAAAACAATCTAATCTCGATACACAAATTTAGGGGCCTTTTGGCAACCTCTGCATCATTAACTGCTGAACCATTAAGAGGCATTGATAGGGCAAGAGGCTATAAACAAGTAAGAGGCTTAACATAGTTCGAGCTAACTAGTTGGTGGTGATGGGTTGAGGATGTGGTGCAAGAATGGTTGGCTAAACGTTATGAATAGTGATAAATGGATTCAGAGTAAAATTTTCATTCAACATTATTTTAAACCTTAATGGTTAAGAGGCTTACTTGCTGATTCAGATGTAGCATCTTAATCTAATCATTAAGAGTGTTTCAAACACACCTTTAATATGAAAAAATGCGGGTGATAAAATGTCAGCAACATTAAGAAGTAATATCGGTATGATGATACAAACATAAAATGATTTTCTTTTTAAGAATTATAACGAATTTTTGTTTTTTTTAATCAAGTTATACAAAGGGAAAGGATGTTGTCCAGTCCGTTTTTGGGGCTTTGTATTAGCGTTTTCCAGCCGCTTGCTAGGTCTATATATATATATATATAAATATATAGTGTTTTGGCCGTTAAAAAAAAAAAAAAAAAGGAGATCAAGTGAAAGTAATATAGCGAAGGGCGACATAGAGTTGTGTTCACGTGTAAGATTATGTGGGCAGCATGTTACGCCAGTTGTCACTCCAACATTAATGTTGCATTCCTACTTTCATCCAACTACATTTACTATTTTTTTACACAAAATGAATAAATATTAACATCTTTTGGGTGCAATTCTTTGATACAATTTCCTATTTAAAATTAACATTTCAATATATTTAAATGCAATTATTTAATTTTAAATCAACATTGATTATTGATGTGAAAAAAAGAATAAATTTGCAACATCAATATGTAAATGTATATATTGAATTTAAATTTAAATTAAGATACAAGTTTACAGGTAAAATAATGAAACGTAATAAAAGAAACTCGGCGGACTTACTATTGGGGTAGGGGTAGTGTCTGCTACCACTCAACTTTTCTGGCATAATGGAAGTTTTTCGTTTTTTTTACGTTTTTTGTATTACGCAACCCTCATATTGTGTTGTCATTACCCCTCAAAATATTCATGATATTTGAACATTACCCTTGACTTTTTTTTGCTAGATCCGTCCACTGCTCTGAGTTAATATAATTTTGAGTGTAGGTTCAAAACAAGCCATCCAACCTCTAGAGGTTTTTACTTTTTAGTTCCGTGTTATTTTAATTAAAATTGTTTTATTTTAGTTAAAGAAAATAAAATAATCACACAATAATTATTTGTGTCGACGTTTGATTTTACGGTATTAAATATTTTTTTATTAAATAAACGCCTTGATTATTTATTAAAAATAGAACATAAAAATGCCAATTATTATTGGGAGCTCAATTTGAAGGAAAATGGTGTGATAAAATCTCAAATTCTGGAAAGGTGGTTCGGTTATTCCTTGGAGTGGAATGTGAATTCCAGAAGGTTAACTTCACGTTGGTCGTCATTGGGGTTGTTGGCCCAATGGTAGAAGCAAAGCTTCTAGGAACACCTAAGGAGGAGGTCATGGGTTCAAATCCTACAAGGAGTAGAAATTTGCCGTTCCAAAAAAAAAAAAAACTTCACGTTGGTCGTGGTGTGCGTTATTCCACTGCCACATCAGCGAAACTTAAAGGATAATATCATTGACCTTGACCAATGACCAACATTATTGATCATTGACCAAGACCATGCTCCTCCATATCTTCATCCTTGCATTATGCCCAAGATTTGTGCCTCAATGATTTGTGCCCCAAAAGTTACTATTTTCTTATTTTATGTTTCTTTCTTTCATGTATTTATAGGAGATTGTTTTCTCCTTGACAATGTACCAAACACAACTATCAATATCAAAAACAACCATTTGATCTCTACACTTTTTCTACAAAAGCCACCTTGCCGGTTTGAGAGTCGCAGTTTGGAAACCGAGCGGCCTCCGGCCGCAAGGCCAAAATAAACTAAACTAAACCCAACCCAAACACAAATCGCTTTCGCTAGATTTCTACATGGTATCAGAGCAGGCTACCATCCTGCTCGGAAGAAGAACAGATTAAAAAAAAAATAACTGATCAAGATTTGGTGTTTTGGTGAAAGAAAGAAGCTGATCTATATCAATAAAAAAAAAAAAAAAAAACAAAGGCACGTGAGGAGACAGTAAAAAAAAAAGAGGCACAAGTGGGAAGGAGAGGAATGTTGTTAGCATGGGAAGTATTAGACAAAAAAAAAAACCAACAAAAGGGAAAAGTCGGGCTCCTTGAGCCCGCAAGAAGAAAAGTCGGGTTTTTAAAACCCGCAAGAAAAAAAAAGTCGGGCTCTTTGAGCTCGCAAAAAGAAAAGTCGGGCTCTTTGAGCCCGCAAAAAAAGTCGGGTTCCTTGAACCCGCAAGAAAAAAAGTCGGGTTTTTTTTTAAAACCCGCAAAAGCAAAAAAAGTCGGGCCCTTTGAGCTCGCAAAAAAAGTCGAGTTCTTTGAACTCGCAAGAAAGAAAAGTCGAGTTCTTTGAACTCGCAAGAAAAGAAAAGTCGGGTTCTTTTTGAATCCGCGAGAAGAAAAGTCGAGTTATTTTGAACTCGCAAAAGGAAAAGTCGGGCTCCTTGAGCCCGCAAGAAGAAAAGGCGGGTTCCTTGAACCCGCAAAAAGAAAGTCGGGTTAGAATCTTTGAATCCGCAAGAAAAGCAAACACTCCAACTTGAGGGGGAGTGTTTGAAAAGGAAGAAATATTGCTTGGCAAATTGGGCGTTATTGACATACACGCTCCAACTTGAGGGGGAGTAAAGGATAATATCATTGACCTTGACCAATGACCAACATTATTGATCATTGACCAAGACCATGCTCCTCCATATCTTCATCCTTGCATTATGCCCAAGATTTGTGCCTCAATGATTTGTGCCCCAAAAGTTACTATTTTCTTATTTTATGTTTCTTTCTTTCATGTATTTATAGGAGATTGTTTTCTCCTTGACAATGTACCAAACACTACTATCAATATCAAAAACAACCATTTGATCTCTACACTTTTTCTACAAAAGCCACCTTGCCGGTTTGAGAGTCGCAGTTTGGAAACCGAGCGGCCTCCGGCCGCAAGGCTGAAATAAACAAACCTAACCCAAACACCAAAACACTTCCGCTAGATTCTATAAAACTAGACACTAAACGCTAAACACTGTTACAGGGGTGCTAAGGAACTCTCCGCCAAAGCTTTAACAGGCAGTTGAAATGTGAACGTTGGGAGTGACGCCAAGGAGCTCTCCACCACTACACCCTTGTGAAGGTATAGTTTAGTTAAAGCCCTACTGCCTACGTGAGAGTAACTATTACACTTTTTTAGTTAACTACCGCACTTAGTCTCATAACTATTTAGTGATAATTCCCAACTTTGTTAAATCCATTGGCGGAACTTGTAAGCCAAGCGGGGGCAGGTGCCCCCCTTAAACAAAACTTAGTGCACTTTGTACGGAAAAATCCCGATCACGCCCCTTAAAACCCCCGATCTCTCCTCCAGAAAATAATTTCTAGGTCCACTATCAGTTAAACCCAATAATTGAACGGGTTAGATAACTGAATCAAGTGTTACTATTATAAGACAAAACGTTATGCATGATAAAAATATAAAAGCTTATTGTGAGCAACCGCTAACTAGAATGGTTGATATATGTGAATCCTAACATTAAAAGACTTGATACTAAATTCATATGTGAAATTAGGTCCCGTCTTTTCCTTTTTAAAACAGACCATATGATAACATTTAATATATTTTCTGTCTATCATTAAACATTTTACAAGAGGTTATCTATCATTCAAGTTAAACTAAGAGGTTTAGATACATTAAAACACTTTAAAGTTAGACATATTTACAAAAGAACACCCATCCAGAAACTATCGTGCTTATGATTTATCTTTAGACTCGGTTATTATCCATCTTCGGTTTAAGCTTCGCCACTGTTTGTTGTAAGTTTGATCTCGGATAAACTAAAGGAATAGGTTGTGTGCCTCTTTCATTGATATGTGGTACAATATATAATATAAGTACATTCGGTAAATATGGAAGATAATAAATACAATTAATCTCTATACAAAGTTTCCTAATATACGATTGCTATTACACCCCCGCAGTCGAAGCTGGAGGTTGACGGATGCTGAGACTGGATCTGAAATCTTCAAATAAAATCCGTGGTAGGCCTTTGTAAAAATGTCAGCAGTCTGATAACGAGTAGGCACGTATAGTATGCGAACGTTCCCTCTCTGAACCTGTTCGCGAACAAAGTGAATGTCCAATTCAATGTGTTTGGTTCTCTCATGTTGTACTGGATTGCCAGATAGGTAAATGGCACTGACGGGGTCACAATAGACCATGGTTGCTTTCGTAAGAGGAATGGCAAGTTCTAGAAGTAAATTGCGAAGCCAGCAAATTTCTGCAACAACATTTGCTACTCCGCGGTATTCGGCCTCTGCACTGGAATGGGAGACAGTCGCTTGACGCTTAGACGACCAGGAGATCAAGTTGTCTCCGAAATATATGCAATAACCACTGGTGAAGCGTCCCGTGTCAGGGCAGCTAGCCCAATCGGCATCAGTGTAAGCAGTGAGAGACGAGTTGGCCGTATGACCGAGGGTTAACCCCTGTGCCGATGTCCCATGTATGTATCTAATAATCCTCTTTAGAGCATTCCAGTGATCAATATGTGGGCCATGCATATGCATGCAAACCTGTTGAACAGCATATGTAATATCTGGTCGTGTAAAAGTAAGATACTGAAGAGCGCCAGCTAGACTCCGATACAACGTCGGGTCATGAAAACGATCGCTGGATGTGGCACTAAGCTTGCCATTAGTGTCAACTTGAGTGGCTACGGGGTTGCAAGTCTGCATACATGCCCGCGTGATGATGTCATTCGCATATGACTGTTGTGAAAGAAACATGGTGTTGGCATTTCTAGAAACAGAGATGCCCAAGAAGTAGCTGAGAGGGCCGAGATCTTTCATTGCAAATTCTGCTGCAAGATTCTTCAAAAGACGGTGACGAAGAGAATCAGAAGAGGTGACAAGTAGAATGTCATCTACATATAATAATAGATAAGCAATATCACGGCCTTGGTGAAGTGTGTAACAACCGGCAAAAATAAGGTAATTCCGTACAAATTAATTAATATATGATTAACGTAATTAAATGCAATTATGTGTGATTTAATTATCAAGGTCTTAGGGGATAGCAATTTCCAAATAGTGCATAGGAATGCATACGTTTAATGGTAAAGCATGATTGGATCATGTGTAAATAAGCTATCCGGTATGGACGTTGGCAATTACCGGTAATAATTAAATAAACGAAACGGATCCCAGATACCCAGGATATAAAATAAAGGGTATTTTCATGAAATATAATGAGTTTTGGAACTCCAAAACCATAAATGAAAACGTCTTGTACAAATCTCCCGGTAACGAATAAAATGCGCGTACCGCACCCGATACGCGTATAACTCATAATTTCACCCGGCAAAGGCCTAAATAACCAATCAACGCTTTAAATAGACTATATTTAAGGGTTATTAAAGGTATTTTTAATGTCCGAATGACGCGCGATTAAATCCCAAAAATACCCGAACGACACCCGAACGACGAGGGATCAAGCTTAACATAATAATGGTAAATACTTAGTGTGGTGGACCCCACCTAAACCCTTAAAAGGGGCCGGCCTAAAGGCCATCATGCATGATCTTTTCCTTGCTTTGTCCAAGTATCCTACATATACATCCAAAAGGTGATCATGTAAGGAAGCATGCATGGAAGGATTGTGTGTAAGAATAGGAAGTACAAAAGCAAGCCTAAACCTTGCTTTTGTGTCAAAAAAATCGGCCCTTAGGCCAAGTAAATCCAAGACACCATCAAGTAATTACACACTAGTATACACATGCTTGGATAAAAATCTAGTATAAGATCATGGATGATTACAAAGATTTAGCCAAGATTTACACATAACCTCTCCCACTCTCTCCCTACCTCACGGCACACACACACTCCACACACCCATCTAAGATCATTTTTGTACTTCATAAGATCTCTTGAATCTTTGGGAAGATTACATGCAATCCATGGAAGATTACATATGATAGCACTATATAAACATGTGTTAGATACTTACACATTCAAGTTTTCTTCTTCCTTTTCTTCCCTTTGAGCCGTGAACTTCATCCCTCCCCCATACACATTTCTTTCAAGTTTTTACATCTCCAAATTACTCAAACAATCCATCATCCAAACCCCTATTGTGTGTTTCAAGAGCTTGGAGCTAAACCACTTGGAAGAACACACTAAACCCCTCTCAAATCCAAGGTGTTTGTCTTCCCTAGCCTTGTGCTAGTAGTAAGCATTCTTAATCTTGTTTTTTATTGTTATTATTCATGTATGTGTTCTTAGTAGCAAGTTGTACATGAAGGGTTTAAAAAGAGGTTTGAACATAATCTTTAATAGGTTTTACATATGTAAAATGGATGATTAAAGATATGAAAATAAATCATGGATTTGATGATGATGGAGTTATGGTCTTGAAAATATATAAAATTTACATTTAAAGCTAAGTAGGATGATGTTTTGGTTAAAATTGTGGAATGAACTTGAATATGTTAAAAGTAACTTTAAATCATCTTATTATGATCATCTAAGTTATAACATATGGTAAAACATGTTAGAAGTTCATAAATGAAGAAGATGGAAAATCTAAGTTAGCTACTTAGATGAATGATATTTTGATAAAATGGACAAATACATAAAACACACATATAATTAGTCTTCCATATGAAATACAAGACTAACATAAGTGTTTTGATACAAAAATAACTTACCAATAAAAAGTTGAATCTTCAAAGTTTACTATTTTGAGTGAAAAATGTTAACTTTGGAAGTTAGAATGGAAAAATGCAACTTTTGGAAGTTAAGGGACTAAAGTTGTAACTTTGAAAGTTAGAGGACTAAAATGGATATTTTAGAAACTATTAGTCCAAAAATACAAGTATGGAAAGTTTGGTGTCAAAAATGTAAGTAATAAAGTCTAGGGATGATTTTTGTAAATACTAGTAGAAATACTTGGGTATTTTGTATAAAAGTGTATTTTTGAAAGTTATAAAAATATAAAGGGTTTTAACATAAGGATTTTTATAAAATAGAGAGTTTATAAAAATATTAAACAAACTTGGGAAACTTATACAAAAATGAATACTTTTATATAAATGGGAATATAAAAGTGTTGGAAACATTTTTGTAGTTAAGTTGACAAGTTGGGTTAAAAATACATAAGTATTTTAAACCATCCAAGTAACATGTGAAAATAGGAAGAAATATGGATAATATTTCTATAAAATACATGTTGGGAAAAACTTGGAAAAATTAACTAATCGAGTTAAGATATCGAACTAAGACGCGTTAACGAACCGTACACGGACAAACATGAGAAAAATGCCATTGCGGCAAGATAAGAAAAATATATGTTTTAAGAAGTAAAATATATATACATTATGGGTGAAAACAAATAAACACTTTCCTAAGTGTTGGAAGAATTAATTCGTGGGAGAAAACACATGACATAAACACATAAGACGTTAAACAAACGTATATACTTAACAAGAAAAATTACACATTTATATATATGTACGCTCGTCTCGGCAAAATTCTAGTATATCTACTTAATGGGAAAGTAGATATGTGGGAAGGAAAGCCGCAACGAGAAGACAAAGATATATATATGTGTATGCCGTACCAACGAGATCCTAGTATATTTATTTGAATGGGAAAATAAATATACGGTATGGTGAGTTGAATCGGGCGTTAAGAATATACAATCGAACGACAAGATCTTAGTATATTTGTTTAAATGGGAAAACAAATGTGCGGCAAAGTGAGTCGGGTCGAGTGTTGAAATATATATTATATCGAACGATGCGATCTTAAGTATAATTATTTAAATGGGAGAATAATTATATGTTAAGTGAATTCGAGTCGATGATAATAAGATACAAGTTATGGAAATAT
The DNA here is from genome assembly GCA_030844895.1 of Ambrosia x helenae. Lineage (NCBI taxonomy): Eukaryota > Viridiplantae > Streptophyta > Magnoliopsida > Asterales > Asteraceae > Ambrosia > Ambrosia x helenae. Next base: position 847,598 of record JAUTDX010007100.1, on the reverse strand, counting down.
TAACAAGAGTAATATATAACTCGTAGTACAAAGGGGTAATGTAACGCCAACGAAACCTAGGATACGCGCTTAATTAAACGGGACTTGGAATAACTTGTGGTCGGGAGTTGGGTGTACAACTTGCCAAGGCACATGCACTATAGGAATAGTGACTTATACGTCTAGGACGTTTGTAGGTGCGAGACCACCCACTTGCTATCTACCTTTTGAGCCAGACGCAGTTTCAGGTGAGTTTCACGGCCCCATTTTAAACTATTTTTACGTTTTCGGGGGAAAGATATGTTAGGGAAATGTTTGACGGGTTTATTACTTGAGGTGTGACCGCCACTCGGGGTTGAGGCCTCGCCTCTATAATCATTTATTCGGAGATTGAAACCGGAGGAATATTCGAATAGTACTATTGGTGCCTGACAAGGCCCACCCCTAATCGATAGCGTCGATTGTGCATTAGGTTATGCCTGGGGTGCAAATATTCTGAACTTAAGTCGTGGGAAACCGAGTAACGACTTGGAGCGGGGCATTTTATTTATATACGTCTTGGTTTGATTATAGTCTCAAGTAGATTTATAGGAATTTGCAACTCCTATATAATGTCATAACATGGTATTCCCAAGTATTCAAGTTTTAGAAACTGAAAACCTGTGAACTCACCAATATATTTATATTGACGAAACTTTTTAAACATATCTTTCAGGTAACTAGATGAAGAAGGATCAGGCGAGCTGGGTCGGAGAATCTCCCAATGCGGCGTTGTACATTTTGCGGGGTTTCACCTTTATTTCCCAAAGCTTGGGATATATTTGAGAAACCTCGATGTTACTTTAAAAACAATTTACTTTTGTGTAATGTTTGGAACAAGTAATGACGCCTTAATGAATGACCCACTTTTCTTAAATTACTTATGTTTAGCAATAACCTTGACTTTATGCTTTTGAACCGTCGCGCCACGTGTTTCCGCCGTTGTCGTGGTGTGACAAAGTGTGAATAGAGAGGCATCACACCGACTATGTTGAAACCCCATAGTGAGAACGTGATCTGTGAATCTTTGGTACCATGCCCGAGGAGCCTGTTTAAGGCCATATAGAGATTGGCGTAAGAGGAAAACATGATCAGGGAAGTTTTGATCCCGAAACCCCACTGGTTGATGCATAAAGACGGTTTCATGTAAGTTACCATGTAAGAAGGCGTTGGTAACATCCAGCTGGTGCACCGCCCAGCCCTTAGATAATGCAAGTGAGAGAACAGTCCGAATGGTGGCTGGTTTGACCACCGGACTAAAATTCTCTCCACAATCAACACCCCCTGTTGTGAGCGACCATCACAGACCAATCTAGCTTTTTACCGTTCCAAAGTACCATCCGACCTGAATTTATGTTTAAACAACCACATGCATCGAATAATATTCATATCGGGTGAGCGTGGTACTAACTCCCATGTACCGTTTCTAATTAAAGCATTGTAATCAATGGTCATGGCAGAGTACCAAACCGGATCTCGTAAGGCATCGGTTGGGATTTTTGGAATGGGTTGAACGGTTGGGAGGGTGGTAGTGGTGTTTAAGTTGAATTGGTGCTTGGGTTTAAAAATACCACTCATGGATCTAGTATGTATGGTACGGTGTTGTGGTGGATTGGGTTGCGGATGGTCAATGGGTGGTTGGTTCGTAGCAGCAGGTTGGTGAGTCTGTGGGGACTGATCATTGATCGTTGGGGCTGGATTGGGATTGGGTTGGGCAGCGGTCGGTTGGATTTGTGGGCCGGGATTGGTGTGGGTTGGCAGTGGGCCTGTGGAGGGTGCTGTTGGGCTTTGGGCTGATGTGGGTGATGGTGCAGTGGGATTGGGATGGGTCGTGGGCTGGTTAGGGACATGGGCCGGCTGTTGGGTAGAGTTGGGAGGCATGGTTGGATGGATATGGGGCATAGGTGATGGGGAAATTTTTCGGTCAGGAAGTCATACGTGGGAGTCGGGCCGATTGATTGTTTGAAGGGAAAAGTGCTTTCGTCAAAGGTGACGTGACAAGAGATAAAAATTTGTTTGGTTGAGATGTCTAGGCAACGGTATCCAAGATGGGTGGGTGGATAACCAAGGAAAACACACGGGTGGGATCGGTGTTCAAGTTTGTGAATAGTGGTAGAAGGGTGAGAGGGTAACAGAGGCATCCAAACACACGCAAATGGCCATAGGTGGGTATGGTTTAGTATAAAAGTTCAGTGGGGGTTTTGTTTTGTGTTTGTTTGGAGGGTAAAATGTTTACTAGGTATGTGGCAATTTCAAGTGCGAAATGCCAAAGGTAGGTGGAAAGAGAGGCATGGGCAAGGAGAATCCGGACAATATTGTTGATGGTCCGGATTTTTCTCTCAGCCTTACCGTTTTGGGAGAATGTGTCAGGGCAGGAAAGGTGGTAAAGGATGCCATTAGTTGTAAAAAAAAGGTTTGGAAGGCATTGTTAATGTACTCACCCCCGTTGTCACATTGAAAGGTTTTTATTGTTGTTTCAAATTGAGTTTTCTTAATTGAAACGAAATTTGTGAATGACGGGAAAACATTTGATTTATTTGCTATGGGGTATGTCCAAAGGAAGTTTGTGTAATCGTCTAAAAACAAGACATAATATTTATGGCCCGGAGAGCTGATGATTGGTGATGTCCAAACATCGCTGTGAATAATGTCAAAAGGTTTAATAGTAGCATTAGTAGAAGCAAAAAATGGTAAACGCACACTTTTACCAAAAAACACAAGACTGACATACATTATTTAAGGGTTTATCAAAAACAATAAAACTATATGATTTTAATTTATTCAACGAGGGTCGTCCTGGGTGGCCAAGACGATGATGCCAGATGTATGAAGAGATAGCAGCAAAAGCAGTGGGTAGAGTGAAAGTGGACCTGAGCACCAGAGGGTAGAGATCACCGTTGTTGTTGCACCGAAGAAGCGGAGTCTTGGTCTTGTAATCTTTCACAAGAAAACCAAACGGGTCAAATTCCACAGAAACATAATTATTCGTAGTAAACCTACAGATAGAGATAAGGTTTTTGACTAGTTTAGGTGAGTAAATGACGTTTTTAAGGATGAAAGGGGGAAGGGTTTGGGTAGGTAATTTGTGCCATGTCCAAGTACCGGTATGGAGTCGCCATTACCTACAATAATGTTCTGAGAAATGCAAGAATTAGAAAAAGTATGAAAGTCACCTTGCTCGTGGGACATGGTGGATGATGCTCCGGTATCCATGTACTGAGTCGGATTAGGCTGCTGTAGAGACATGGTGTAGAGGGCATGCTCGATATCAGTGGGGCTATAGGCAGTATGGGCTTGATGGGGCTTGGGGCCTAATAGGTCGGGGTTGTGATGTGGGCTGTTGGGAGTTATTATTGGGCCGAGGTGTGGAGGGGTAAGGGCAAGGGGGTTGGGCCAATAGTTATGTTGTTGAGCTTGAGGGTAGTAAGGTTGTTGGGCCGAGGAGGGGTAAAGGGAGTTCGTAAGCCAGTAAGGTGTCCAGGGAGAATAGGAAGGTGACGGATAGTAAAAGGGTTGTTGTGAACGGGCCCGACCGTAACTGCCACGGCCACGAAAAGTCGGCCGCTGCCGCGGCCGCGGCCACGGCCACGGTATGATGGTTGGTCCGATTGCTGGTATTCGGGTGGGTTATTTCGGGAAGTTTGGGCAGTGAGGGCGGTGGAGGAGGTTTTGGATTGGAGAAGTGCTTGTTCGGCTTTTCAGGATTCTACCTGGACAAGTTGAGATCTAGCATTGTAAAAAGTGGGTAGTGGTTTTTGTTGAAGTAAAATCGTAGCGATGCCCTCATATTGCTCGTTCAAACCTGCAATTAATTGTAACACAAGACGATCATTATCAACAGGTGCGTCAACATTAGCCAATTGATCGGCTAGGGTTTTCACAGCCTGACAGTATGCAGAGATACTGGGAAATCCATCCAAACGAGTGTTGGAGAATTTTTTGCATGAGATATATTGCACGAGTGGGCTTGTTATCCTGAAACAAGTTCTCGATGGCAATCCATGCATCGTGAGCAGTGGAAGTTTTGTCAATAATGGTATGTAGTAGATCATTAGAGATCATACTATAGATCCATTGTAGCACAATGGCATCGAGTCGGTTCCATTCAACCGAAGCAGAAGAAGGTTCGGCCAAATCAGTGGAAGGAGCGAGTCTAGGTTTAAGATGATCGTCGACCATGTAGGCACGACAATGAATGGTGAATAAGGTTGCCCACGAAGAATACTGACTGGATTCAATTTCTAAGAGGATGGGTATGAAATTTTTGATGTTTGTGACGGTTGTGGCGGGATGAATCTTGGATTCAATGGTGATTGGAGAAGTATTGGAGGGGTGTGGGTGATCGTTGACTGCCATGTTGAACAAAGAAGAAGATGACGGCAGCCGAATGGTTTAGGGATAGATGAGATGATGACGGCACGATAGGGTTTAGAAGGAGAGCACTCGGTCTCGTGATACCATAAAGGAATAGGTTCCATGCCTCTTTCATTGATATGTGGTACAATATATAATACAAGTACATCCGGTAAATATGGAAGATAATAAATACAATTAATCTTTATACAAAGTTTCCTAATATACGATTGCTATTATAAACCACAACTTAATCTTCACTTGGTGATACCTTGGCCATCAATACTTGAAGCTTGGTCGCTTGGTTTGGTGTTCATCTATCTTACAAAGATCTACCACTCCCTATAAAGATTGTAACTCTAAAGATTCTATGTATAGTTTTATAAATTTGTTTGTAACTTATATAGAACTTATGGTAGGTTGTTTTCTGAAAATTCAAAATATACATGCTCTTGTCACCATCGCAAGATTTTCATATAATGGAAATGTAAAATCATACATTTTTAGCTAGTTTAATTAAACTAGTCGAATGTACATAAAAATAAGGGAGCTATTGTTTAAAAAGATAAAAAATATATATTTTTGAGGTCAATAGGTCAACCCCTTTACAATCAATTTAACTCATGCAAACAGTTTGCAACCCATTTAACCCCTTTAAAACTTAGATAAAGCCTTTCAACCCGTTAGACTCATTTATATTAATGGGTTAAGACCGTTCAAGTTACATATTTTGAATAACTATGTGTTTGGGCTAATGGATTCACACGAGTTGAATAAATATATGGCTCATGTTCGGCTCATCAATTTAATCTGTCAACTCGTCAACCTGGCAAGATTGACACCTCTGGTACTTAAAATTCTTCCATCTAATCAAGGGGCCCGAGTTCTTAACATAATCCTCGCAAGCTTCTTGTCCTATATATTGTCACAAGGTCTTTTACAGACTTTAACATTGTTACTAAAAGACCACATGCTCTACAATTTGACTATATAAATTAAATCCATAATCATAAAATAAGGAAAAAAAACAAACCACAATATATACATGCCACGCATATTATAATTTGTAGTTTAACCTATGCGTAATATGATTCTTTCAAACGGATATAAGAATTATTTAATTGGTCGAGAACATAAGCGTGGTAAGAGAGTGCATGCGAAGAAAAGCCAAAATTGAATGTCTGGCTTAAACTTTGTCGTTGCACACATCATCACGGGTCCCATGGGTTCCCTTTGATTAGGATATCATCCTTCTTTTTGGCTTTTGACCCTTTTATGTATTTGAGCATCATTTTATAATCATTGTAGTTTAAAATTCATGCAACCATATTGTACAATTAGAGTAATGTCGGTTGTCTTTGAACTCAACTTTATCCGGTTATGTTAGTGTTTTTTATTAAATCCAATTCGATTGAGATCAACAAATATTGAACCGATGTTAGTGTAAAGTCCCACGGGGTAAAAGGGTTAAAGGGTTTAGATTCACCAAACGCAAGTCGTGATATCCCTCTACGTTGTAAACATAGATAGAAGGTTCAAGAGTTTTGGTATTTTAGTTGTTATGATTCTGATTTAGGATTCTCCTAAAGTCAGAATATTGTTTAGTAGTTTAGTTGTGAGTTGAGTGAAGTGAAGGAGAATATAGATGTGTGCGTGAGTGTAAGGGACGATCAGATCATTGATGGAGTGTCTGATTTATAGAAAGAGAATCTTCTATATGAGGAATAGATAAACCTTTGATCCAAGTAACAACTAGGGACTTTCCACTTAAGCCGATAAAGGCTTCGGACCTGCGGTTAAAGAGGTGTGACTTATCCACGTGAAGAGTGTGGCCAGCTGGGGGAGTCAACCGAGGAAAAGTAATGACAACACGTGTCATTGGCTTTGTTCTTTCTGCTGGTGACAGATGTCACTTTCTGATTCCTTTTAGCCTTAAACTACCCACGTCATCAATATAAATTCAAACTTGGATAGGAGATATTCATTGCTTGAATACATTTTGATGATGACAAGATATTAGGGTGGTAGGAGAAGATTATCCTAAAAAACACCCCAAAACCAACAAGTGAAGATGCTCTTGGATAACTGTTATGAAGTAGTTCTTCTGATTAATCGTTTAATCGAAGTTTCGAATCCTTTATTAATGTGTTTGTTTATTATTTATGGATTTTTAAACATCTTCAAGTTTTTTTACATCATTTCTACCATAGTTTTCCAGGGAAATATCTGATGACGTAGGTCCCTGATCGGATACCGAACCAAGACCTCCGACCAACATAGTATAACTCATCAATATAAATTAAAACTAGCCAAAACAATAACACAAGACTAAAATCAATCGTCAAACGGATAGCTCCGGATGACCGGATGAAAGCTAGGTTAACCGAACGATATAAGAAATAGACGAAGGAAAACAACGAAATACACCCCAGATAAAAATGAAACATATGGTAAAACGTTAGAACCAACTGTCCAAGCAAAAGGCGACGTTACCCGGTAGATAAATACCGAAGGGACAAACCCTGACACGGACAAACCTAAGGATAAAAGTAAATGGCGGCCGCAGACCAATGGTTATAGCCGAACCCTATTAAAATAATATAGACGCCATTCCTAAATCAACCGGAACAGTAACCCAATCGCCGTCGTAGCCGACCTCATGATAACCTGCGATTAATGCATGAGCATTGATGACTACTATAAATACCCACGACAGTTGGTAGTTGAAGGCATAACAAAAGGCATTAACTCCTTCCGAAGTATCCTCAGCTTCCGAAGACCACTTTTTATCCGATCCGAATCATCATACATCAACAATATCTTTTATGTTTTGATATTAAAATATATAAGTATAACATTAGTCTTTCATGAGGTCACGGGCTCATTAGTCATTACATTAGTCAAGTGTGTCCGTGGACATAATACAACTTTATTTATTTTTGTAAAAAAATATTAAAAAAAATTCAGCCACGCCTAAATCTTTACCTAATACACCTACATGGTCTGGATTTGTGCCATGTTGTAGAGGAAAAATAACACTAAGTTCTTTTTAGTAAAAAGAAATTTCACAATTACGACATGTGAAATCTGACATTTAAACTTGATATTGATTGGGGTTTATAGATTAATAGAGGTGTAAATGAGTTGTGTTGGCTTAAACTCGGTTACCATTGAATTTTGCTCGTTTAACTTACTAGAGAGTTGACGTCGTCTTAAAATTCAGCCCATTTTAAACTTTATGTATGAAGTTTGAAATTAAAATTATGATAAATCAATTTAAGTAGCGATGAACAAACAAAAAGACCTGCCTGGAAAATCTAAATTTGGTCTTGTATGTATGAGGTTAAATATAATTTATTTATTTTTGTGAGATCAAGACAAGTCTATATTCACTAATTATTCATCATCCAACTTATTTTTATGATTTCCAAATATTCACTAATTATTTATCGTTTTTTTATTTAACCTGTATAATTCATGGATTTCTAACGTAATATATAACACGGTATAATAAGTAAATAATCTTTTCAGTCCGTTAAAAATGAATTTTTCAATCACCTCATCTCATAAATAATTTTAAAGACGTTAATTTAGTAAATCTTATTTTCAATCACACCTTTAAATTGCTAAAAACAAAATATAAAGTATCCATCACCACCACGAAACACGGCCTACCATCAGTGGCGAAGCTTGGTTCTTGAATCGGAGGGGGCCAAACTCAATTTTTTCTGTCGATAGTGGCAAATCAGAGGGGGCCGAACTCAACCCGGACTCAATTTACCTACGAAAATCACAAATTTCCATTACTGCGCCAGAAAACAGGAAGGGCCGGGGCCACCCCTGTCCCCTATATATCCTTCGCCCCTGCCTACTATGAACCTTCACCACCGTCCACTACCAAATGTGAACCTTCAAGTCATCAAGTGGTTCTCCATCACTAGTTCACTACCATTGTCAACCACCACTACACTACCCACCAAGATCAGATCCAAAAACATGTTAAGTGGCCCACATAACATATCTCAAAAGCCCAGTAATCCAAAGGAACAAAAAGACACAATAATAAATATATAATAGTTACCAGTTTTTTATAAAATCAAGAGGCCTGGGATTCCATTTCCAAAGCCCGCTTACGAGCAGCAGCTCTCTCCAATGCCTTAAGCCTGTTTGCTTCTATGCGGGCTTTTACTTCTTCTGTCATTTCAATATTGTTGCCACCTGTTGTCTGACCTGGCACTTCTTTTGGTACACATGTCTCATCACTTGTACCCTCTTTATTCTTTGGTTCCTCCTATCCACGGTCAAAAACTCATTACTTCTTTTTGTTTTTATTTCCAGAAAAAAAAATATAGAAAAACAGTTAGGTTGTCAGCTTTAGAATTAGATCTTTACTTTAAATTTGAGTTTATATTATTATATAAGTGTAATAGATTGATAATTCAATTAGAATAGTGGGAACTATAATTATGCTTACTTCATTAGTGGCTTCAAAGATCTCATCAAACAGATTGTGTTGTATATCATCTGACTCATGATTTGGAAAAGTGTCTTCCTGATCAGGTCCCTTGTCTGCAAAAAGTGTATAATCAACTCATTTATTAAAATAATGAGTCTCTCTGAAATACGTGGCCATTTTGGTAACTACGACAGGCAACTGTAAAAAAATTGAATAAAATACAATCAATGTATGTAAGGGGGGACGGGGCACCACCAGATTTGGTCACGGGTACCCCACTATCAGCACGGTGACACCGCCGCCGGTAGTGTGGTAGTGTGGTAGTGCTGGTATGGTCCCGTGGACCTTTTGTTGGTTCTAATATAAAGAATATATTAATAATCTAACTACAAAAACACCATGTGAGAATCTGAACTCTGAAAAACACCAGTGTTTTTAACTGTTATGTCCCACTGGTTGCTAGTACACAACATGTTATATGTGCAGAAAACCAATGGCTTTAATCTTTAGTTGACCGGCTTGTACTACCATGTTTACATTTATGACTTTCAATAATGTTGCTACGACACATCTACTTCTACAGTTGTAAACCTCAATACTATAATAATAACTTCCATGAGGACAGAGACTTATCAGAAGAATCATATGACAATTTTAGAGTTTTAATATCCAAAAAAATCAGATTAAATGAAATGGATTCGTGTCAAATTGCAAACGCGTGTGTTGTGTTCAAGTCCATGTAAATTTTCCAAGTTCATGTCGGGTTAGAATATTCATACGAGTTTAATATGACAACAATACCATCTGAATAAATTAGGGAAGTACCTTGTTCAGGATTTATGTTTTCATGCTGCTCTAGGGTTTCATGTAGCTTGGTTGGGTCTCCTCCATTTGCAATTCTATCTCTCAGATCATTTATGCATATCTGGTTAAGCCAATTGCAGAAAATGAACACAATTACAGCCAAACACATAAAAGCAAGATTCTTAGTTTGGTGTGAATCCAGGAGTACTCTCAAGTCTTTTCAAAATGGCAGATTAAATGTTCTTACATACATTTATTTCCATAGGATTTTTAGTTTTATATGTACTCAAATATGTTGCTCCACCCAAACAAAAAGTGCTTTCTTATTTATTTTTTAAATAAGATAAATAATTACTAATAATTCTCCTTTGTGTACAAATTTAGACACTATAGGAATCTCCAAAACAGTCAAATAGTTTACAGATGCTGCAACTACCAATAACTCTATATTTTAGCATCTGTATTTTTTTTCAATAGTTGTCAATGATCTTAGAAAGCAAGACTTCCAAGATGTATGATAGATACCCGTAGAGCGGGTTAGACTCCATAGAAAATTAAGAGAGGAAGACTAGATATTCTGCAACTTTTCTCCTTAAACACAAATTGCAACGTACATGAAATACAAATATGAAAACAAATACTTCTTGCTAAACATTAGGAAATCATGCATGCAGTAATTGGAAGGTGGTCCTATTTTAATGCAATAAATTTATTCTAACTAGTGATAACGTGGGATGACCGAGTCCCATGATTTAGTTATCGTGAACAATAGAGTCCCAAACATGGTTATGTGGGTTCGTTAATTCGTATGAATGTACCACATAAACTGGCGTTATTAAAAGGAGTGAATAATCTTAGAAGCATAGAAGGTTCATATTTTACAGAAACTAAAAAGAACTAATTACCTAAAACAAAATATTTTTAGTTCATCAAGAATTGCATAAAGATTGTATGTCTATCCCTCTAGCTATAACCCATCACATGCTTCTTGCAACTAGTGCCTCATAGATCTTGTAAATACTTTGAAAGCAAAGATACCCAACTAAGTTGGGTGCGAGAAAACCATAGTTATCAAAGGCTCTAGGCGCACTCAAGGCGCATAGGCCTCGCCTGGGGCCTGGGCGCAAAGCGCAAAAAAGGCGAGTGCCTGAGATTAAAAAAAAAAAAAAAGTGAACAAAGAGAAAAAGTAATGAAGGGATATGGGCACAAATCCATAAGGAATTACAAACGGCCCATACCCAACAAAAGCCCAAAATTAGCAATTAGGCGGACAGCTAAACTGCGGACGTCAAGACACACATCCGCGTATCTAGAGTATGCACGCAGCCGCGTGCCCTATCCGCGGATTACACACGACCGCCATGCAAAGAAACTGGCACAAGCACGAGGAAGACAAAATGCACATCGTACATTATTGTACGGACCAATCAGGATGAAGGGATGTGCAACAAAGCTCATGGTGCACGTCCAACCAATCAGAGGATGCCAACGAGGCAAATCCCAAAGTCTACCTACAGACATGGGGACAGAATAGTACAGCCGACAGTGACGTATGGCCAATCAAGAAGCTCCAACAAACGTCAGGGCTGATACTACGCGTGCTCACTAGACCTGCGGGAGACAAAAAGTACAGCCCATACTCGTGTAAGCCAATTAGACCACATATGGCCACCTCATCAACGGTATCCACTAACGACCACCGCCAGATGAGACAAAAGGTACAGTCGACAAAGAGAATCAGCCAATGGAAGTACATCAAGTCTGCAACTATCAAGTAGACACGTGTCCAAACCCCAGACGACCACCAATTGCACGTAGCCACGAAGGGTATATTCTCTCTCTATGATTTATATTATATAACATGCCACGTCATTCTGGACTAACGATGGGCCGATGTGAAGGCAAGCCTTTAACTGGGCCTCGGCCCCAATGGGTAGGCTAAAGGTTAATGTTGAGGCCCGTGTGGAGCCTATTTAAGAAGGACTTCACCTCCTTGGATAGGCCATTCAAAAAACCCTAAAGAACACACTAAGGCCGAATACGTTTTTGTCTATACCTTGGTTCCGTCCTCGGTTCCTAGCAGTCGTCTCCCATCGGATTATTGCGTTGTTTCAGGTTCATTCACTTCCACCACCGACCGGTAGCATTATCTAGCAAAGGATTAACCTTGTAGTGACGTGGTCTAGCTTCTTTAATCGAAGGTTAGACTATTGTTTCTTCATGTAAAAATATATTATGTATTAGAAAAAGAATATTATTCTTCAAATGAAATAAACAAAAGTTGTAAGATATTAGTGTATAAAAGTAGTTTTCCTTGTTTAAAAGTAGAAATTTGGTTGGAATCTAGCCATAATTTAGAGAATTTGACTGGAAACTCTTTGGAATTTGAGAATCTTGCCAGAACCTGCGCCTAAACCATCATCTAAAAAATTAAAGCGCAATTTCCTCGACTTAAAGTGCAATTGCATCGCCTCGCATGAAAAATGAGCCTAGGCGCAAGAAGCAGTGGCTTTTAACAACTATGGGAAAAACCTTGCAAATACTTATAAAATTATAGTTGAGTAAAATTAATTAAGTATGCTTTTTTACAAATTATATGTAGACATGTAGCTATAGGATATGTGATGCTTAAAAGTCTAAATGAAAGATCCATAAAACAGTTGTTAGGCTAGCAATGTTCAAAAGATTTCATTGTTAACAACCAGAAAACAAAAGCAAAACTGCAAGGTGGCCCAATGCAATTGTTTCATACATAACATATCACATATGCTACAAGTAGTAAGAATGAAATTATAAAAGAGAAAAATAAAGACACTAAATGGTGGATGACAAGTAACTTATTTAAAAACATGAAAACTACCTCATGTCTATAAAAATAATAGTACAAGCAATAAAGAAATGGATACCTAAGAACATGATAGTGTTTGTTGTGTCCATAAGTATTTGAAATATTTGGCTATGTGTTTTGCAAAATACTTAGCTTAAAATAATGAAAATAAGGTTAAAACATCTTACAAAACTTGAAGTTTGATGGATATAAATCACAGAGTATGAGAAGGATGCAAACTCTAGCTCCTTAAGCTATTCTAGGGCATGAGACTGTAGATTCCACAGAAGATTAGTTTGTTGAGGCTCCATCAAGGTTGGTATGAACCTTCAGGCTTCATTTAACTTGACCAGAAATTAAAGAATCTTGCAAATCCAAATTAAATGAAATTTGGTAAAGCCAACTTCTGATACTACTATGGCCTCCTAATTTTAGTTGTAAAATGTTGCACCACATAAGCATGTGCTCTCTTGAGTGCTCTCTTGAGTCTCTCCAAAATGACAGATTAAGTGTTCTTCCACACATTTATTTCTTTAGGCTTTTCATATGTAGTTATTTACCCAAAACGAATTTTCTCATAAGAGAAAGACTATCTTTTCTTATTCTAACTCGATTCATCTATGCTCACAATTTTAGGCATGGATGTATACTTAATCTACTATCTAGAACAGTGAACTTGCACTTCATAAATACCCAGAACTGTCATGATTTTTGAAATCGCTGCAATTATCAATTCTCCAAAATCTTTCATCTAAATATATTCGATAGCAGTGAAAGACAATGGATACGTGTTACAACATGACTTCGAAAAGATTTGAATATGCACAGAAAAAATCATTGTAAAGGCAACTATACTTCAAATACTGAATCTATTGAAAGAGCATGAATATCGGTTTAAATTAAAACTACCAACATGGTGAAACTACGTAGAGTCTCACTGATTTACAAGTTTTGACAATTATATTAGCATCAGCAAGCAAGTCACATTCAATTACAATTATAATTACAGCCGGTTTAAAATTACAATACCGACATTTGTACACCTAAATTAGACAATCGGCCTTTTACAACTTGAAATTAATATAAGCATCAGTCAAAAAATGATATTCAATTAATATTAGCAGTGAAAACCAAGGTTGTAAAAATCCCGATTAATCACCGATTAATCGGTGATTAATCGCTAGTCCTCACTTTACTGGTTAATTTTGGGCTAATCAGTAATCGCTCAATTAATCGGTGTCGCGATTAATCACCGATTAGTCGGACCAAATCGGTCCTAGTCAGGCCTAAAAAACTCAAAATTAGGTAAAAATGAATTCGAACGGATCAAAACCGGAGCAAATCGATCAAATAAAACAAGGTCTTACCTCAAAATTGGATGATAATCTATGATTTATAAGCAAAATCGATGAAACCCCATGAACCCTAGTTGCATCTTTTGGTTCCTTACGATGAAAGAAAGAATGGGGAGGAAAAAAACGGGATATGGTGAACGATAGAGGTGATTAGGGTTATTTAAGTTTGGTTATTTTAATATTTAACCCCCTCCATATTTACTAGTTTATATTTGGCCCCCTAAACTTCTAAATTGATACATATAAGGTAAAAATTAGCATTATATATCTATAAATTTGGAAAATATATATAAAAATCCAATTCAATTAATCCCGATTAATCCTGATTAATCCCGATTAATCCCTAGTCGGTACCCCACCGACCGACTAGCGCCTAGCAAGTTCTACAACATTGGTGAAAACTACCAACATTCAATCAAATTCGTTTAACATTAGCATTAGCATTGTCCACCAACATTCAATCTACATCATTTAGCCTTAACAACACATTGTTCACCAACATTCAATCTGCATTTATCAACCTTCACAACAGTTTTAAATCATAATATTTAACTAATCTTAAAAGGTAAAACCAATTATGCATTTAAACTTAGAATAACACATCTGATACAACAGAGAACAGAAAACAAAGTCTTACCTTAACACGTTTTGAGCTGCCAACTTGTTCCACCTTGTGAACAAAGTGGTCAAACGAGTAGTACGGAATCAGATGTGAGTGCCATTCTGCATACAAGCTTAGAAGACTCCCCAGATCATTTGTCTGCATATATTTTGCATATTAAATAGTTAAATGCTATAATAATCCAAACAAAATAAATGTAGTTTACGCATAAATTTATGGATGTTATGCAAAAAAACAAATCAAACTGTCATCATAGAATCCTATGATTCAGACATAGTCAACATTAAAGATTAAATAAAAGTTTGCTATGGGTCACCGCTAGCAAATAAATCCTCCTAATAGACAGACACTTGGCAAAAATCTATGAAAGTGAGAAAGAGGGGGCCCTTTCTAGGTGTAAGGAACTAAGGATTATTGTCAACTGGCAATTAGGAAAAAAATAGATAGGCAATTAAAAGAAAATAGCATTTCTTGTTATTAAAGCAAACTCTATTGGCTAATGCTACATTTTGATTATCGATCCTGCGTCAAAGTAAAATATAATGAAATCCATGTGGTCATGAAAATGGCATGCCGCCTTTACAGTTTTGTATGAATGGATCAGCAAAATGCAGCCCATTTAAATAATTAACAGATCTCACTAAATACCAACTAACGACCTACATGTTCACCTAACATGAAACAAAACAAAACAAAACAAACTGTACCACTTGTCAGCAAAAACATTGATGTTTAGCATTATGTAACAGAATGATTTACATGAGTTGAGAGAAGTCATTATGTTCATAAGTTTATGCTTTCTCAATCAATAAGGGATCAGCTCATGGTAGATTAGAGTAACTAAACCAAAAACCCTACGAGCCTTGCACCTTTACTCTTATGCATTATTTGTGTAATGACGTTTTCTAACATTTCATTAAAAATTAGCACATTATGTTATGTTGATTAAAAAAAGGTCATCTTTATATACATTATGCCCTAGGTTATCATCACTATCTCTTTGTATAAATCAACGTCCTGAAAAAAAGAAATATGGCCGTCGTATTTAGCTTGCATATTCATACATGTAAAAACCTGATCTAAATTCCATCCACAAACCATAGGTCCATAACATAACCTTAATCACATACTAAAGCATCATTCACACTCTGCTAAACCATCTACTGTACTTTCTGCAGATCTTCATCAATGTTTCAGCCATATAGTGGCCGAATACCTCAAATATAAAAACATTTATGAACACTTAAGCTTGGATTAGTGAAGCGTGCCTTAGGCGCAACAAGGCTCAAGCCTATGTGCTTTTGGTAACATAAGGCACGCTTTTTTCCAAATGCACACCCAACGCCCAATTTCTTGGCCAAAAATTGACCATAAGACGTGCGCCTCATGTAATTCCCATATTTTTGTGCAGCAGGTTGTACATTTATGTAATTTCCATATTCAAACATACATTATAAATAAAGCTTACTTATCTCTAAATATTTAATAAACCATGCCAAAAATTTATATAATTAATTATTTACGCCTCGGTTTTAGACCTTGTCGCTTTACCGCGCTTCAAAACTTGCAAACGAAGATCAAACTAAACCAAAACGCAAAATCAACATACCTCGTGGCCACGGCCACGGTACTTAAGAGCCTTAGGAAAATGCTTAAGAACGAATCCAAATCCATCATCAGATAAAAGCAATTCTGGAGTAAGCTTGGGTCGGGTTTTCGGAGCCTTCTTCGGCTTCTCAATCGGCTGTTTTTGAGCCTGAAATGAGGCTGCACCTGGTCCGCCACTTGGCTTAAAAGGATGCGATGAAGCTGCAGGTTTGTTACTGGATCGGTCACTGTTAGGATTAGGGTTAGAGTTAGGGTTTGATGGACAGTCACGGGACCAGTGTCCTGGACGGCCGCACTTGTAACAACCGGTTGGTGCCGCACCACCGTTCGTATCCATTGTTTTCTGATCAAAGGTTTAAGGGTTTGGATGTGGAATATGTGTGTATAGGTTATTGGGATTGTGTGAGTTAGTGATATTGGCGGGAATCTAAAGGGATGAAAGAACGTTGGCGGGATGTTGATATAAAGTTACATTAAGGTCCCTTTTAATATGTTTGTGGTTGTTTGATATAGTAAGTTACCCCTAAACTATGAGATGACTGTCACTTTTAGGCTATTTGTTATGGGCGTCGATGCCACGTTGGATATTTAGGTTGATCGATGTGGAACTGTGTCCCTCTTTGCTTCAACGTTTGTCCGATTCAATATCCCCTCCTTTATTTCCGAGTAGGGGTGAGTAAATGGTACCGGGTACCAGTACCGAATCAATTTCGGTACCACTACCGGTACCCACATTTTTGGTTTTTCGGTACCGGTATTACTGGTACGTGTTCGGTACGGTACCGGTAGTTACCGATTTTTACGTTCAAATACCGGTATCGTACCGGTTGTTTTCGGTACCGGTACCGGTACCCACTTTTGGGGAATTTCGGTACCGGTACCATGCTCATCCCTATTTCCGAGGCGTTATTGAAGGGGCGCTATTGAACCTTTGCTTACGTAATAACAATGGACAACAGCTCTATGTGGTGAGGCCATGTTTGTTTACCGTTTCTGAACAGTCATAAAGGTAAAAGAAAATTATTTTAAAACCTGTTTTTTTTTTAATCTATATAAACCAAGCACATTTAACTTTTTTATACACAACTATTGCCCTTCTCTCTCGACTAAAAAATATGTCTTATTTCACAACCCAAAAATCTCATTTCAAAACCCACTTTCACTGTGTTTCCGTATAACAATAACCTAAACGCATTTCAGGCCAACAACCGGCTGGGTAACATAAACACTAAGACTCCATGTGGGTGATCAATGCCAATACCGGCTAACGCGAATATCGTCCAGTCTCCACGGAAAATTCATCACGATAGGACATATCATTATCACAACCACCAACGACCTCACACATGCAAATGTTCGGTTTTGTATAGTATTAATATACACAATCCCAAATGTCTCCTTTTATATCTCTATTTATGTCTCAATCCACACCCGAAACTTAACTCGTACCCCGAAACCCAACCAGCATCTGGAAGTTGCCCAACACGTAGAATCGTAGGAAGCAACTGGATGAAGAACGTGCTCCAAAGTCACACAAGAAGTTGTCAATGAATGAGGAGTTCGCTTTGGCACAAGTGTGACGTTATGTTTCCTAACCCCCACTATTGGTATACATAATTCTTTTATTACATAGGTTATTTAAAATGTTTATAAAACTGTTTATCTAAATTATTTATTTAATTTAAATGTGTTTACTTAAAATGTTTAGTTTGTTAGAGAAACTAGGATCAAGACCAAAACGTGTTTTGGGTGCGCATTTGTAAAAAAACATCAAAATGAACTGCACGCCTTAACGTTCCAACGATTTGTTCTCGGGAAAATGGATGGCAATGAGAACAAAAATTAGCAACTTCAACACATTGTCAATCACCTTACTAACAATCGTCAAAGAACAAATGGTTCAAACGATGTGGATGTCATGAGACTCATGAGTACCGTCTACAGAGAATCTAGAATTAATTACGGTTATTCGTTTAATGTGAAAAAATCTTAGGTGCTACTTTAAAAGTCTTCAAAGTGATATCTTGTGTCACCAATCAACACAGGTTGATCGTCTAAATGGTTCAAGAATGCTTCAGGCACACCAAAGTTGAATTCTTTTATTGTAGGTTTAATAAATAAGTTAAGTAAAAAGACTCATTGTTGATTTCACCATATTTTAAATTCATTGTAAAATCATTGTTTTGTACAATATATTAGGACAGTATAGATAATTGCAAATATTAAGATGTTATAAATTTTTATTTTGAAATTATAACTATATATCTATACTATTTTATAATATATTTCACAAATACCTCTTAAAATTTAAATTTTACAAGCATAATTTATTAGAGTATAACACACAATGCATATGTTAACTACTTTTTAGGGCAAATATGACTTTTATACAATACTTACACAATTTCCCTCAAACTTTACTCAACTTTTTTTTATTTAAATAACAATTACATTTTTCACTCTTATTTTAACCAACTATCCTCATGATTTTTAAACGTCCATAATTTTTTATACGTTAATATTTTCCTAATATTATTACACCGTATAAACGAACATTTTTTTTCTTTAATTTAAGTATAGTATTGCTATATATTTTTTTTTTAATTTAAAAGTATATGTTATGCTTAAGTAATAACCGAAACGAAAATGAACAAAAATCATCTATACAATATTATAATACATTTCTTATTGACCTCTTATATTTAAGTTTTCCGGTATACTTGCTTAAAATACAACACACAATGCACATGTTAACTAAATGTTGTTTCCTGCCGTAACGTGCGGGCACCTAACTAGTTTATTTTTAAAATACTTAATTTTTTTTTTAAAAATACTTAAATAACTTGTAAGATGCACACCACTCATCTTCACACGTTGCAACGCGCCCCCCTCTTCCATCAATTTCCTTCCTTGCATTACGCCACCAATCCACCCACTCTCCACGCTCTCTACATTTATTGTGTTTTTTTTTTAATTTATTATTATTTAATTAAAACGGATTTCATCTCGTTGTGAAGTTATTGGTGTACAATTTTTTATTTTTTTTTAACAGCCAACAAATTGGAATTACTCACGGAACACTGGAGTATCATCGTGCCACCAATGTTGCCACGCGATCATATTCCACCACCAAGTCACCAATTCAGAAGTAAACTCATAATAATTATGAGAAAACCCCCTTTGTGAGATTCGAACCCAGGACCTTATAGTCCCTAAGTCTTATCTCACCACCAAGATGCTACTGGTGTACAATTTTTTATTATGCAAAGATCACACCTCCTTTAAAAAAAATTCAAAGTTGATATAGTCATGTAACCACGTAATCTTCCCATGAAAATATTATGTAATAAAAAAAAACAAATTAAGTGTCAAGTTATCCTATGCAGTGTAATAAAAATGAGAAATGTGAGAAGAATAAAAAAAAACACAATAGATCACGAAACATGACACAATTTAGTCACAAAATATAACACAATGCCGACAAATATAACACAATGCTGAAAAAAATATACACAATGATAAAAGTAAGAAAAAGACACAATGATATAACGTAAATTTTAAAAACTACAAGCCAAAAGTCAAAACAAGCGAAAACCTAAAAACTAAGATCGTAGGGTTCTATGAGATGGTTCCAAGGCCGCTTGATTGAGTTCAATCGGAGTCCGTTTAATACTTTTCCAACGACTTCCTATTTTTCTTTCATTGTATATTCGATCATAACCCACAAATTAATCCTAAATATTCTTATATTTGCAATATTAAATGATTTAAAGTCTCCACCTTATAAATACAAAAGGGAGACGCCTTATTATACTATCTGGTATGGAATCGGAGAATAGGTTGTGAGCCATGTGGTTGTCGACCTTGACAGGGTACACCGCCTCCTTAGGATCAGTGCAAACAAAGCAATTCTCCCTTTCTCATTGAACCGTCACGCGTAATATTTATTCAAAAAAGAACCGTTGGGAACGATCATAATTTAAAGACTGAATTACAAGTTTTATCCTTTAACTTTATACCCAATTGCAAAGAATGTCCTTTAACTTTAAAATTGACAAGTTATGTACTTTATGTTTCAGAATATTACATGGTTTGTCCTTTAACCCTAACTCAGTTAGATTTTAACGTTAATACGAGGGTAAATATGTCTTTTTACCTTTTTATGGACTATTTGTGTAATTAACTTAAATTTTGGACCAACATGAACTTATATATGTTTATATAAGAAAAAAAAAGCTAAAAGAAATAAACACAAACCCAAAATCACCCTCTCTCTCCCTGTAATATCTGCTACCACCGACAACCACCGCTCACAACCGCCACAACCACCGTCAACCATAAACACTACCAAAAACCCCATGCCGGCGACTGTTATGTTGGCCGGAGATCGCTTCTGTCACCTCCCGCCCACACCCCTTACCTCCCTTTTATCACCGTCACTGTTCCCATGGCCGCCTCCCATGTCACTGTCGTCCTCCTCTCTCCACCGATTTCTTTCTCTATCTTTGTGTTCCATCTTTCTCTCTCTAATTCCCGATCTATGTCCCTCTCTCTCTCCATTAGCGCTAAGATTTCTTTAAAATATGCAGATTAGGTCAAGTATTTGGGGTTTTCTTTCAAGATGGTTAATTGAAGCCGACAAGGAAGGTTACGGGTATAGGTGGGAGGTGGCTATTATATTGTCACTTAAAAAAGAAACGGGAAAGCAGACCATAAATTTGGTCACTATCATGTATGTTCATTAGAGGATGAAGAAACCTACCTGAGATGATAAACACAATTTGATTATCACTGTAGAGCATTCCAATCAATGAAAACAGAGTGCCCTGTCTGACCAGGTATTACTCTGTTATATGAGAGAACAGAGGAGTACAAATTTGGTCCCTGTGCTAGTCACTATCGTGTATGTTTAGTCTCTGTATATTTTATTTGGTATAATTTTGATCCAAATATTTTATGATCCGTTCATGAGTCAACAAACAGTGGTGGGTTTGTTGTGGAGAAGACGATGGTGGTTTCGTGGTTAACAGTGGTGGGTTTGTTGTGGGGTTAAGGTTTCGAGGTGAAAGAAGATGGTGACATTGAAGGGTTTCGAGGTGAAGGAAGATGGTGACGGTGATGGCGGTGGTGGGAGTGAGGATGATGTTGGAGAATGATGGTGAGGATGGTGAATATAGAGAGAGAAAGAGAGATGGATGAGCAGATTTTTTTTATTTATAAACTTTTTTTAAGAAACATTTTATCATTTTGGTCCAAAATTCAAGTTAATTACACAAATAGTCCATAAAAAGGTAAAAAGACATATTTACCCTCGTATTAACGTTAAAATCTAACTAAGTTAGGGTTAAAGGACAAACCATGTAATATTCTGAAACATAAAGTACATAACTCGTCAATTTTAAAGTTAAAGGACATTCTTTACAATTGGGTATAAAGTTAAAGGATAAAACTTGTAATTCAGTCTAATTTAAAAGAACCGTTGGGAACGATCATAATTTAAAAACAATGCCTAATTTACCTATTTAACCTCATAACCTTTTTACATTTTTCATTCACTTTAGATATAAAAAAAAGAATATTTTATAAAATAGTAATCAAGTTTTACTACTGTTCTAATTAGATTACTCATAAAAATATTTGTCCTGATTAAGTCATTAAAGTTTATTTTATGTTCTAATCCTATATAGTTTACCTGAATAGCAGGTACAATATCTATAATTGAAACACTAAGTAAACTTTAGTGACCTGATTAAAACATCAAAGTAAAGTTGACTTATCTAATTGGGAAAAAATGTTTTGTAAAAATTGTGAATATTTAAAAAATGCAAAATTTTTAAAAGTGTTTATATTTTTAATATTTTTTTATTTTTTAGATTTTTTTAATTATAGAAATTGTGAAAAAAAATGTGTAATAAAAATTGATGACCTTCTAAATGGGTAAAATATCTATGATTAGAACATTAAAATAACTTTAGTTACCTAATTGGAACAATTTTTTTCTATGAATGACTTAATTGGAACACTTCTAAAACTAGATTACTATTTAGCAAAGTTACCCCATAAAAAAAACCGAGTAAGTAAAGAGAAGATAATTAGTAAAAGAGATGGAATTGTCTTGGATCTAGTTATTCCGTAACATATAATCTATCTATATCTATTATTAATATATATAAAAGAATTGAACATTGCTGACGTGGCGTGCAATGGTGCTTTCAACCTCTCCATGAAACTGCCACGTGGCATCATAATTGAAAGATTTTAGTGTTTTTGAATTATTTCCATTTTTAATTAAATTGAGTTATTTTAGGAAAAAAGAATTTAAAAATAAATTTAAAATTTTCTCTCTCATATTTCCTCCTATAATTTTTAAACATTTATATCTTTTATATACGAGATTTTTTAAAGAAAAAAAATTATACCAAATTAACGAGTGTTTTATTATCTTTCCAACGAGTACCATAGTGCTATATAAAAAACGGAGAAAAAATCGACTATTTTTTGTGGGGTTTCGTTCATACAGGAAAAAACACACAAAGTGTTCATGTTATTAATTAATCATGTTTTTTCTTTTAAACCAGGTTTTTATCTATGATGTTGAAAATCAGCCCAATCGCCATGTTATCATTGGAATTTTACTAGGTATACTTCATCAAGAGAAGTTAGGAGAAAGAATCGTGCAACACTGCAAAACATGGTGTCAGCTTATAGCAATGTTATTTTTTATTTATTTAATTACAAGAGTAATAAATATTACTATTAGTATTAGTATTATTAGAATGATTATATTTTTCAATCCCGGGACGCTCTCGGGAAGAATTGATAGTTGCTGCGTGGCATTCAATGGTGACCTCAACCATCTCTTGATTATGCCACGTGGCATAATGAGATGCAATGGTTGTAACTTAAGTGTTTGTTTAGTTGATTAGGTTAGGAATTATAAGAGCCATTAGAATGTGAGAAATTAGAGAGATGTTATGAGTTTTTGAATAGTTGCAGTTTACATAAATGATTCTTTAGATGATTACTGATTAGGTTTTAGATTAGGGAATATTAGTTATTACTGATTAGAATACTATGAACATGCAATGATTGAGAGATTTTGTGGTTAATTAACTTGAGCCATTTACAATAGGTTATCACGTAAAATTAGTTTTTCAACCCCGGGACCCTCCCGGGGTAATCAGCTAGTATATATATATAAGAAAACGTATATGCTGACGTGGCGTGCAATGGAGGCCTCAACATCCCCTTGAGAGTGCCACGTGGCATCATAATTGAAAGATTTTGGTGTTTTTGAACTATTTCCTTTTTTAATTAAAAAAAGGATAAACATAAAACCCTAAATTAAATTCAGTTATTTTAGGAAAAAAAGAATTTAAAAATAAATTTAAATTTTTCTCTTTCATGTTTCCTCCCATAATTTTAAACGTTTATATCTTTTATATACGAGATTTTTTAAAGAAAAAAATTACACCCAATTAACGAGCGTTTTATTATCTTTCCAACGAGTACCATAATCCTATATAAAAAACGAAGAAAAATCGACTATTTTTCATGGGGTTTCGTTCATACAGGAAAAAAACACACAAAGTGTTCATGTTATTCACTAATCCTGCTTTTTCTTTTAAACTAGGTTCTTATCTACGATGTTGAAAATCAGCTCAATCGCCATGTTATCATTGGAATTTTACTAGGTATACTTCATCAAGAGAAGTTAGGAGAAAGAATCGCGCAACACTGCAACACATGGTGTCACCTTATATCAAGGTTATTTATTTATTTATTTAATTACAAGAGTAATAATTATTATTATTAGTATTAGTATTATTAGAATGATAATATTTTTCAACTCCGGGACGCTCCCGGAAAGAATTGATAGTTGCTGACGTGGCGTTCAATGGTGGCCTCAACCTTCTCTTGATTATGCCACATGGCATAATGAGATGCAATGATTACAACTTCCAACCTAAGTGTTTGTTTAGTTGATTAGGTTAGGAATTATAAGAGCCATTAGAATGTGAGAAACTAGAGAGATGTGATGAGTTTTTTAATAGTTGCAGTTTACATAAGTGATTATTTAGATGATTACTGATTAGGTTTTAAATTAGGGAATATGAGTTACTACTGAATAGAATACTATGAACATGCAATGATTGAGAGATTTTGTGGTTAGTTAACTTGAGCCATTTGCAATAGGTTATCACGTAAAATTAGATTTTTCAACTCCGGGACCCTCCCAGGGCAATCAGCTAGTTAATTTGATAAAAAAAAGGCTAACATATATGAAAAAAACGATTATTATATTTTAATTAATTATAACTTTTATTTGGATCTCAGGCTCTCAGTATATATTATCTATATGTGATACTAATTTCTACGTTTTTTAGTCACCTAAGTTGGTAGATTTCCACACGTTAATAAATAGTTGGAAACAACACATTTGTGGAAATTGATGGATTCAAACCACGACTAGTTTACTCGATCAAACATGACTAAGACAACTAAAAGGTCCATAAACCACTTATTACTTCAACTCAATAAATTGCGGTATCCATGTAACATACTTGAATTCTAACATTTCATTATAAAAAAAGTGCAACGAACTTTTAGAAAATTTAACAAAAATAAAGTAACGACTACGTAAGTTTAAACCTGGTCAAAAATTGAAAATACGTGGTCAAATGGTCAATAGTTGTAGTATTTTATTATTTGTCATGGACATGGTTTTTTAACCAACAAATTTGCCATAAACCAACCATGAACATAAAGACCAAAGTCAACCTCAAAAGTGCGACACAATCAAACCTTTTAACTCTTCCTTGTATTGTTTTGACCTTTTAGTATTTCATGTTTGCACGTAACATACATTATCAAGATAAAACTTCCAGTTGGAAGCTGATGGTACCCAAATCAACTACAGAAAGTTTGCAAAACTAAAGATTTATCACTACAACAACTTCCCATTTATTCTATGGGTTCAACTAATTATTTTTACGGGGTCCTAAAAAAATTCAATATACGGTTCTACTCTATTTTTTTAAAAACATTAGGGTCCAGGGACCCGACCCACTCCGCCCCTGGGAGTAACCATGCTTTAACAAAATTGTACAAGGATAATGGAATTACTGCTTACAATTTTTTTTTTTTTTTTTTTTGTAATTTTATTACTCTAGTATAATTTAATAGGGTAAATATTTGTTAAATAATTATCATAATTGTGAAAATGCTACTATGCCATTTTTTCTTTATGTCTTACACTTCACAAGTGGTAGTAAATCTTACTATACGTATATGGCTGTGTGTTTTGTGGTAACTGGAATCTTCTATACATCTAATAAAACAAAGTCCATGAGAACACTTGGCACTCCCTCATTTCACCTCAATTCCTCTCTCTTCTCATATTGTGCCACGTGTCCTACTCTTGTAATTTATAAAATTTTTCTTTTTTTTTAAATTAAAATTAGATTAAAAATACATAAATATGGTCAAAATTGGTGAGTTAATAGTTTCCTAAAATCATTAACCTACCCAATCAATACCCTAATAAAAACACACGCGTTTCTCTTTCTTCCCTCATTCTCTCTGATTCGCTCTCTCTCATTTGAAGAAGAAGATTGCGATCGTTTCTTCTTCATCAAACCAACGCTTCTATCTCCGATCATTGGTAACGATTCTTTCTTTCTTTTTCATAATATTCCTGTTACATATTGTTCTTTGTTATACTTATTATCAGTCTGTTTGTTTTGTGTGTGTTCGTCGGCTCCGATCATTCATCTTCTTCGTGTCACTCATTCAAGGTAACCATTGTTTCAATTTTTTTAATACGATTCCTATTATATATTGTTTGTTTGTTATAATGATTTTCATATTTAGGCGATTGTTTGTTTCTTATAATGATTTCCATATTTAATGATTTTCAGGGATAATCGATTGTTGATATTAACCTATTTTTTTGTATTGTTGATTGCTTTTAAATAATTTTGCAGATTTGGGGGTTTAGGTTTGATGTTCTTCGTCTCTCTCCTTCAAGGTAACGATTGTTTCTTGCTTTTTCATACGATTCCTGTTATATATTGTTGTTTCGTTATAATTATTTTCAGATTTTTCCGATTGTTTATAAGATTTTTCTCTTTCATGATTTCATAATAATCCGTTTAATACTGTGGATTTAATGTTAACAAGGATTCACAAGCTGGTGAGGTGTTCAAAGGCATCCGTCTTGCATACGAGGTTAGATTTTTCTTTCTTCTTTTTTGAATTTTAAAAATAGAATAGTCATTAAATGTTTTTTATTTTAAAAAAAATTAAAAATCGGGATTACAATGTTAGGCAAGTTATTAAACACTTTGACCGAAACATTAATGAATGATTTTCGATTTTTAAAAAATTATTTTTTTTATAAAAACATTAATGACTATTTTTTGAATTTTAAAAATAGAATAGTCATTAAATGTTTTTTATTTTAAAAAAATTAAAAATCTGGATTATAGTGTTTAGGAAAGTTATTAAACACTTTGACCGAAACATTAATGAATGATTTTCGATTTTAAAAAATATTTATTTTTATAAAAACATTAATGACTCTTTTTTGACTTTTAAAAATAGAATAGTCATTAAATGTTTTTTATTTTAAAAAAAGTAAAAATTTGGATTATAGTGTTTAGGAAAGTTATTAAACACGTTGACCGAAACATTAATGAATGATTTTCGATTTTTAAAAAATAAATTCTTTTATAAAAATATGACTCTTTTTTGAATTTTAAAAATAGAATAGTCATTAAATGTTTTTTATTTTAAAAAAAAATTAAAAATCTGGATTATAGTGTTTAGGAAAGTTATTAAACACTTTGACCGAAACATTAATGAATAATTTTCGATTATTAAAAAATAAAAAATTTTATAAAAACATTAATGACTCTTTTTTGAATTTTAAAAATAGAATAGTCATTAAATGTTTTTTATTTTAAGAAAATTAAAAATATGGATTACAGTGTTTAGGAAAGTTATTAAACACGTTGACCCAAACATTAATGAATGATTTCGATTTTTAAAAAATAAATTTTTTTATAAAAACAATAATAACTCTTTTTTGAATTTTAAAAATAGAATAGTTATTAAATGTTTTTTATTTTAAAAAAACAAAAAATGTGGATTATATTGTTTAGGAAAGTTATTAAACACGTTGACCGAAACATTAATGAATGATTTTCGATTTTTAAAAAATAAATTCTTTTATAAAAACATGACTCTTTTTTGAATTTTAAAAATAGAATAGTCATTAAATGTTTTTTCTTTAAAAAAAATAAAAATCTGAATTATAGTGTTTAGGAAAGTTATTAAACACTTTGACTGAAACATTAATGAATAATTTTCGTTGATGTAAAATAAAAAATTTTATAAAAACATTAATGACTCTTTTCTGAATTTTAAAAATAGAATAGTCATTAAATGTTTTTTATTTTAAGAAAATTAAAAATATAGATTACAGTGTTTAGGAAAGTTATTAAACACGTTGACCCAAACATTAATGAATGATTTCGATTTTTAAAAAATAATTTTTTTTATAAAAACATTAATAACTCTTTTTTGAATTTTAAAAATAGAATAGTTATTAAATTTTTTTTATTTTAAAAAAACAAAAAATGTGGATTATATTGTTTAGGAAAGTTATTAAACATGTTGACCAAAACATTAATGAATGATTTTCTATTTTTAAAAAATAAATTCTTTTATAAAAACATGACTCTTTTTTGAATTTTAAAAATAGAATAGTCATTAAATGTTTTTTATTTAAAAAAAAATTAAAAATCTGGATTATAGTGTTTAGGAAAGTTATTAAACACTTTGACCGAAACATTAATGAATAATTTTCGTTGATGTAAAATAAAAAATTTTATAAAAACATTAATGACTCTTTTTTGAATTTTAAAAATAGAATAGTCATTAAATTTTTTTTATTTTAAGAAAAATAAAAATCTAGATTACAGTGTTTAGGAAAGTTATTAAACACGTTGACCCAAACATTAATGAATGATTTCGATTTTTAAAAAATAAAAAACATTTATAAAAACATTAATGACTTTTTTTTTGAATTTTAAAAATAAAATAGTTATTAAATGTTTTTATTTTAAAAAAATTAAAAATTATGGATTATAGTGTTTAGGAAAGTTATTAAACACCCGGCTGTGGAGTAGTCCGGGAAGCAAAAGGTGGAAGAAGATTTACACAATGTGGGGTTAGCAACGATTTCGCAAATATGGAGCACGAGAAATTTAAAGACTTTTGAGGACAGGTTTGTCTCTGATAATACTATTTGCGGGCGTCATCCTATCGGTGTTTTTCTACATGTAAGTAATGTTATATACGTAATTACCTCTCGCTGAAGTTCATTGATTATTTATTTGAAAACTGAATGTCCATTTGGTATTTGACTTTTGACTTATATGTGGATTTTTGAGGTATCACAGCTAATTCTATGATTTTGATCGCTTAAAGCTCATATAATCGCTTTTAAAACGCACATCCAAACACACTGTTTTTTGTATTGTTAGTTTACTTGATCTTAGTACTTAAATATTTGTAGGCAACACTCTGAAATGAGTAAGCATATCTATGTTGATGCAAAGTTAAGGAAGTTCTAAGTTGCTTACTCAGAGACCTTGAACGGTAGCTTTTTTATCAAATGCAAGCATATGGGTTATGTGAATTAGTTGATTAGTTAAAAGAGGGTTATAAAATGTTGTTTTAGTGGTGTAGGTTCATGTTTGTTTACTTATAAATCGGTCGATTTGGGTAATGTTCAACTTTTTCAATTGGTCAAATAGGGTAAAAGTCGCCAACAGTGTATTTATGGTGTTTTGATTAGATTGATGTTCCTTTTACTTATACATAGGCCATAGGTGAATTGGGGCAATCTTCCCTTTTCTTAACGGGTCGATTTGGGTAATGTTTGCCTTTTCAAATGTGTCAAATAGAATAAAATATGCTCGAAGCTTTTTTAGCGGGTCGATATGGGTAATGCTCATCTTCTCAGACGTGTCAAATTAAATTGTGAAATTTAGGTGGTAGTTAGTTTCTTATTTTCATTTTTATTACTTTCTTATTGTTGAATATGCCATAAGTCTATTTTTAACACATACCATTTAAGTCGCCTTATTCAGGTTGGATTGTATTTAAGAAACCCTGTATTCTCACATGGTCAGCTTTATGTCGCATTGTCAAGAGTTAAAAGCAGGGCAGGCGTGAAGTTACTTATACTTGATGCTGGTGGGAAAGTGATGACTAAAACAAAAAATGTGGTTTATAAGGAAATTTTCAGCGATATTTGAATAAATGTGTATTCGTTGCTTTTAAATTTTAATAAAATGTTTCTACTTTATTTTTTTTATACGTTATACTACTCCAAATAATCGTACGTTGTTGAACTGCGTGTCAACGCGGGCAAATATCTAGTACATAATGAAGTTGAGTAACTTGTTTGAGCGACTTGAATATAACACTTAAGAAACTTGGTCTTTATTGTATTATTTTATCTATTTATTTAACTCCGTTGATAAAAAATAAATTTAAATAAAACGACAACAATCTGTTAATCCTTCTCTTGTCGAACTTTAATTCATTCATACATGTTTTTTTATTGTTTTTTCACGTAGCTCCCGGGGACACATTCATTTGTGAATTTTCAATGGTTAGCTATCCGTTCTTATTTAGATTTAGAACTTATGACAAGTTGATATGACCCGTCTATAGTAGATAATGATGCTTTTTGCAAGACTAGCTAGGTGGTATAATCTCATTTGGTGTAATTAGGTGTGATGTAGTTTGTTTCTGGTTTTGGTGTAACGTAGAGGTGTACAAATCGTTTTTTTTTTTTGCCAAACCGGTTTCGGTTCCAAATCGGTTCGCTACCGTACCGGTTCCTTCCCGAACCGGTTTCAGTTTGGAACCGGTTTGGTTTTAGACCGGTTTGGTCGGTCACAAAATCGTTTTTTTACCCGGTTTCGATTCTCGTTCAGTTTCGGTTCTATTCGGTTCACCTGCGTACTTTTTAAAATCGTATAGATTGTATTAAATTTAACTTTTAATAACTTTTAGGGTTTTTTAAAGAAGGAAATTGATTTTTAATTTAAAAAAAAAAGAACAAAGTTTTATTTGTGTTTATGGTTAAAAATGTATTTTTTTTTTCTTAAACCGGTTTTGGTTTTTTACATGTTTCAACCAGTTTTTAGCGTTACCGGTATATATATTTCACTAGCTGATTACCCCGGGAGAGTCCCGGGTTAAAAAATCTAATTTTACGTGATAACCTATTGCAAATGGCATAAGTTAACTAACCACAAAATCTCTCAATCATTGCATGTTCATAGTATTCTAATCAGTAATAACTCATATTCCCCACAAAATCTAATTTTACGTGATAACATGAACACTTTGTGTGTTTTTTTCCTGTATGAACGAAACCCCACAAAAAATAGTCGATTTTTTCTCCGTTTTTATATAGCACTATGGTACTCGTTGGAAAGATAATAAAACACTCGTTAATTTGGTGTAATTTTTTTCTTTAAAAAATCTCGTATATAAAAGATATAAACGTTTAAAAATTATAGGAGGAAATATGAGAGAAAATTTTAAATTTATTTTTAAATTCTTTTTTCCTAAAATAACTCAATATAATTAAAAAATGAAACAATTCAAAAACACCAAAAACTCTCTATTATGATGCCACGTGGCACTCTCAAAGGGATGTTGAGGCCTCCATTGCATGCCACGTCAGCATATAAGTTTTCTTTTATATATATACTAGCTGATTACCCCGGGAAGGTCCCGGGGTTGAAAAATTTAATATGATTTAATAAAAAATGATAAAAGAAGAAAACCTAAATCACGAAAAGAGTAAATAACTTAAACATAATCAATCTTAGTTAAAAAACATTTATTTAAAAAGTTAAAAAAATAAAAAGCATAAACCATATTAAACATAATACATTATTAAAAGGATAACCTTCAATATATAATCATCTTCACGTAATTTAAAATATGTTACAATTTGACTTTGACTTATATAGATGTAGAATTCATGATAAGTGTTGAAAAATATAACCATTCTAATAATACTAATACTAATAGTAATAATTATTACTCTTGTAATTAAATAAATAAAAAAATAACTTTGCTATAAGGTGACATCATGTGTTGCAGTGTTGCGCGATTCTTTCTCCTAGTTTCTCTTGATGAAGTATACCTATCCATCTTTAGAAGAGTAAAATTCCAATGATAGCATGGCGATTGGTTGAATTTCAACATCGTAGATAAGAACCTGGTTTAAAAAAAATCATGATTAATGAATAACCTGAACACTTTGTGTTTTTTTTTTCTGTATGAACATAACCCCACAAAAAATAGTCGTAATTATATAAATAAAGAAATAACCTTGCTATAAGTTGACACCATGTGTTGCAGTGTTGCGCGATTCTTTCTCCTAGTTTCTCTTGATGAAATATACCTAGTAAAATTCCAATGATAACATGGCGATTGAGCTGATTTTCAACATCGTAGATAAGAACCTGGTTTAAAAGAAAAAGCATGATTAATGAATAACATGAACACTTTGTGTGTTTTTTTCCTGTATGAACGAAACCCCACAAAAATAGTCGATTTTTTCTCCGTTTTTTATATAGCACTATGGTACTCGTTGGAAAGATAATAAAACCTTCGTTAATTTGGTGTAATTTTTTTCTTTAAAAAATCTCGTATATAAAAGATATAGACGTTTAAAAATTATCGGAGGAAATATGAGAGAGAAAAATTTTAAATTTATTTTTAAATTTTTTTTTCCTAAAATAACTCAATTTAATTAAAAATGAAATAATTCAAAAACACTAAAATATTTCAATTATAATGCCACGTGGCAGTTTCATGGAGAGGTTGAAGGCACCAATGCACGCCACGTCAGCAATGGTCAATTCTTTTATATATATTAATAGAAGATAGATTCTTTTTCTAACAGCTAATTAAATCCTCAGCTAATATTATCCTTATCACCTATTGTGTCAGGTTTGGAATTAGTTTAAAAAAAATGTGGGTTTGGGTTGGGCCTGGGATTAGGTGATACCCGACCCAATTACCTTTTTTTATATTAGAATATGATAACTTATGGTAGAGATTTTGTTTAAAATAATAATAATAATAATAATAATAATAATAATAATAATAATAATAATAATATTCATTAATCATATATTGACAAGTCATTAATTATGTTGCCATATTAGATATTTTATTATGTCATATTAGATATTTTAACCCGGGACGCTCTCCAACAGGTAATTGCTATATAGATGTCATTTTTATAGTTTAGATGCTTCTAATTTTATTCACTTTACTTAGATTTCTTAACCCGGGACGCTCCCGGGGTATAAGCTAGTTTTATATATATTAATAGAAGATAGATTCTTTTTCTAACAGCTAATTAAATCCTCAGCTAATATTATCCTTATCACCTGTGTAGGGATTCAAACTCCTAACCTCACCTTGTACACCCTTACCCCACACCATTGGGCCAAAGCCTCAGTGGGTAATATATCCGTTCTTATCAGTTCTTTGTAAATTATCCAATTGAACCTTCAATGAGTTCCATTGAAATACAGTTAACATGACAATGATCGTTACACAATTCAGAAGGGATCCAAACTCTACGACTTCTCACATTTGTGTTATATATGTTTTTAAATAATAAATCAAAACGTTGAAATACAAGTGTGATGAAAACAATGAGATATCTGGACACAGTTGTTTGAAAAATACAATATTTAAGGTTGGTTGGTTTTCTAGTATATGACTTGTTAAATTAATATTTAATTCGAACAAGAGACGTATATTTTGTCTTCACAGGTTGTGACGCATATCCAATTTTTTAACACCTAAATCCATCATGCATCTTGCAATACTTGCAAGTTACCATATAGGTGACAACGTTGGTTGCATGTATTTTTATTTTTAGTGCACCACTTTATTTTATTCAAATGCAGTCTAGCACACTATTGTAGCGTCGGGTACATTTTTATTTTTCTAATAGCAAACTCATATCCTCTTCACCTTTGTTTTATGTGAAACTTAACAATAATTATTTGATGGAACATCTTTTGTATTGGTTACCATTAGGCTGCTCGGAGTGGGGCGGGAATGGGGGCGGGAAGGGAGGTAACACCGCCGCAAGGTGTCGTGGGAAGGGGCGGGGGGCAATTCGATGGCGTGGGGCTTGGGGTGGGGACACTTGGCATCTTGTGATTGGTGGGTTCGTTAAAAGTGACCGTTGAAAAAAAAATTAAAAGTAACCGTTAATTTCAAACGGTCAAAAAAAAAAATATAAATTACCCCATTTTCACTACAAAACACCCACTTTAACCTATTTATTCACAATTTTTATACACTTCTTCAACCATTTTTTATACAATTATTCATATATTTTTCATACTACTCATCATACTTCAACAAAAAATGAACCCATACAACCGAGGTTTTGACCCGAACAGCCCATACGCGTACGTCCCAAACCCGAATACACCACCGGTTCGCCCGATCCCAAACCGTCCACCCATTCCTTCACCTTGTCCCGACTACGCGGGTTATGCGGGTTTCATTAGTGGGCAAATTTATCCTAATTTCCCATTCAATGATTCTCTAGTTCCTTCACAACTTCCTTTAACGCAAACCGTACCCGAAACACAACCCCAAAATGTTGCGGGATCATCTTCGGGTAAAAACCCCCCTGCAAAAAGAAGTCACAGGAGGAAGACTGTAACATCGCAAAATTTTCACCGAATTTTGATACGAAAAAGCCCTTATTTTATCCTTAATTCTACACTAATGTGCCCAAGTCTATATTTTTTTCCTAACTCGCAACCTATATATATATATATGTATATATATAATGCATTTTTTTTATGATAATAATAATAATAATAATAATAATAATAATAATAATAATAATAATAATAATACCCACATTTAAACTACAAACCCAAACTTAACTCTAAACCCACCCCTTTCCTTTTGGAATTTCTGGAAGCCCACTAACAGACCAGCCCAAGCCCACTAGCCTTTTCCCTTCCCCTCTTCTGTTGTTAAAAAAAAAAAAAAAAAAGCTGCTCAAGCCGGGTTTCGAACCCTAGCCGAGCGGAACCCAACACAACCACCGAACCAGCTGGGCCACACGGATATCTTGTTTTATTTCCAACTTGTTTTATATAAATACACTTCTTTCCTTTCTCCCTTTCCTCCTTCGCGATCAGCAGCAGCAGACATGGCATGAGAATTCCATCTTTGACCAATCAATTAGCTAGATTAACGCGTAATTAACCATGGTTTGACCTAGAATCGTGATTATCGGCCTGTCACAAGTCTTATACACGTAATAACATTACCAATTCATACCAAAATTACCATTTACGCGCCAACATTTAAACACCAAGTCAACACTTACCATTTCGTTGATTGGGACCATAGCACTATAAATTGAAGGTTGCTGGACCTTCTAACCTCGCCATTATCTCTTTCCCAGTCTTCAATCCTTCACAACAAACCTCTATTCATGATAAATTGCTTCGTGTTTGACTTTTAAGCTGACCGAGTAATCGTGCACCAAACGTGTTTGTAAGTTCAATTTTAATTGTGGGATTTGGTTATCGGCATCTACACAACATAAGCCCTAAGATTAATTTGATTGATGTTGTGTAGATTGGCCAATTGAAAAACTAGGGTTTCGAAGTTGATTTTGGGGAAGAACAAGCCTTTCTGTCCATATTTATTTTAAACTAACGACAACCAAACACAACCACTGGCTTGGACCAGGTGGTTGTGTCTGATGTCCAACAGCCAACCCACGCGGGTTCGAGTCCCGGGTGGAACAAACTTTTTCTTGTTTTTGTTTTTTTATATATATATAATACTTATAATCTTATAAATTCATTTTAAAATGCTAAAACATTTTTAAAAATTCTACAAAAATTATCTTGTGTTAATCTGATGTAATAGTTCAACTTACAATTTTTAGTTTTCAAAAAATTTATTTATTTAATATATTTGATAAATAAATCAATTTTATTCTATTATATTTATAAAATTCCACTAAAATATCAAAACAAATTCATAAATTTCCACAAATTTTATTCTAAGTTTTTATAACATTAAGCTTTTCAGAAATGATTTTTATTTCTGAAAAATCATTTATTTAATATTTTTAATCAATTTTTGTTAGTTTTAAACATAATTAATTCATAATAAATCCAATTTTTAATATTTTTGCACCAAAATTTTATACAAATTATTTCTGAATATTTATAACAGAAATACAATTTTTAAACTAATAATTCTTTAATTTTAGTATTTTTAAATATTAAAGTTAAAGTTTGACAATTTGTTATAAATAGAACTAATATTCTATTTTAAAGAAAATAATTTTGTAAAAATTATTTTTATACTTTAAACACATTCTTGTGACTATCTTAGATTTAAAACTTATAAAAAGATTTTTGGTTATTTATTTACTAAATTTCTCTCAATTGTCGAATATTTTTAATAATAATCAAACGAGCATTTATCCCCAATTCGAAGCCCTAGAAACTTATACATTTGTAGACTTGATAGACTTAGACATATTTATTACCTCATTATAGGGTGATACTTGACATATTTGGGCAACACACTATTCTATTTATCAACAAATACAACATTTTGCTAAGGTGAGTTTTACATAGCCCCTTTTATTTATCACCGTTTTTGGGGTGAAACATGTTACCACATCATTTATGCAATTCAATCATCAATGTGTCTATGTGTTTTCTATGTTGCATTATGTCTTGAGCATGATTAGAGTAAGCACCATTCTAGCATAATCATTAACTCCGTACAAGCCGACGGTATACATTGATAGATCTATTGGACTGACAATCCCACCCGGATACGTGCCTCCTACAAAGGTAGCGTGGGTGTTTGTTATCGTATAACATATTCAAGTGAACCATGAGCGTATGGGTTGTATCATATCATAACAGTCACCAGGGTTGGTTATGCACTCGATTTATTTCTAGTATGTTCTCACATATGGACTAGATTGACATGACACATGAATTGCACAACATTTTTATTCAATTATAAAAAACCTATGTAATTCTCACCAACTTTTGTTGACCCAAAACATTTTCAACTTAACATGTTTCAGGTTCTATTTGCTTGAAGATTTGAATTGATGCTTGAAGATATGTGTATAGTTTTATTCAATTTGATGTACAAATTCTAGAACAATTGTATATAATTCATTTAAATTATTTAATGGAATTTATTACTCACCATGAGCTACTGAACAATCATCAATACGTGACATCCCGATGTTTCCGCCAGCGGTTGGGGTGTTACAAAGACGCCGGAGGAGAAAGCATTAGCCGCCGCTAACCGCCAATTCCTTAAGTGGACACCCGAAGAAGAGCTTGCGATAACGAAAGTGTGGATAAGCGAGTCGGAAAAAGAGCAAGGTATTTCTAATAAATTTTTTAACATGATGTTTTTTCTAATATTGCTAATATTTAATTTTTTGTAGGAACTAGTCGCCACAAAAACGACTTTTGGGTCGACATAAACACCGCGTTCCATGGGTTGATGGGAAGAGAGTTCTATCGAGCAAACGATAGTCTCTCTTCCAAGTGGACAGAGATAAACAGGGCAATGAATGTGTTTCAGCCGCATTATTATTACGCAAAAAACAATCCAAAAAGCGGTGAAACAGACGCCGACAGCCTCACCTGGTCGCTAGCAGCGTATCGTAACGAAATCGGTGTCGAATTCAAGTTTCTTCATTGTTGGGAAGTCGCGAAGCACCATTCAAAAAGGTCGAAAACAAATTCGTCAAGAAACCGTTCAATTGATCCTGAAAACGTAGAAGCCGTTAATTTGGATGAAGACGAGTTTGAAGAGGAATTGAGTCGCCCACCCGGTCGAGATAAGTGAAAAAAGAGGTCGCAAAAATCTACTGCTTCGGGTTCGGGTTCTGGATCAACCGGCGCCTACAGCGCTAAATTGCAAGATTTAAATTCCACGATGATTCAGTTCAATACGATTCAAGAAAAAATGCTCGAGGAGAAAAAACATTCGCGAAGCGTTTGAAAAAAAGTTGAGTATGAAAGAGAGAAAGTTGAGTATCAAAGAACAGCGCGAAAAAACGCAAAGATATGAAATTTATCGCCATGAACACCGATCATCTTCACGGGCCAGAGTTAGAGATGACGCTACAAATGAAGCGTGACCTTATGGAAAAATATAATATTAACTAATTTGTTAGTTTTTACTTTTTTTTCGGTTTTTTTATTTTTTTTACGTTTTTTAATTTTCTAGGTGTTTAATTTTTGTATTTTTCTAGGTTTTTATTAATTAAAAATGTTATTTTAATTACTTAAAAAAAATAAAAAAATGCCACATGTCACTTCCCCCTTCCAATCCCCACAAATCCCCCCCCCCCACAAGGGCCCCACAAGTGCCACATGGCGCTTCATCTCCCTCTTTCCCCACCACTCCGAGTAGTCTTAGAACATTTGCTTGTTTTTAGGGGACGTAGTCACAAGTTCAAAACTGGTTGGATCATGATCCGATTCACAAAAAAAAAAAAAAACCGGGACTGAAGACTAGACCGGTAAAATGGCAGGTCAGTCATGATTAGGGCTGAGCAATTCACGGTTCCGACTTCCAACCGCTAGAACCGAGGAACTGAAACTGAACCGCTAGGCCCGAACCGTATTCTCGTACTTAGGGTCCGATTCCATTCGAATTATGTAACTTCAATGAAACATATAGAGTATGATACCAAAGAAAAGAAAAGAAAAGAAAATAGCTTAAACTGGGAACAGATGAATACAAAATCATTTATGAGATGGACGGGTTGCCGTATAATGTGTATAGGGCAATGATGTAATAATATGTAACATTAGTAATGCATGACTCATATTATTCATGGTGTCAAAATACAACCATTGCATATATACGGTTGATACCAAACACTTTAAAAAATGTATTAAAGGTCTTTAATATGATGAAGAAACCACAACTTAAAGTTAATACAATTGTCTTTTGTTTACTTGTTAATTTTAGGATTTAATTAACAAGTTCTGGCAAGAACCGTTTACAAGAGACTGTTTAACCCGGTTCTGAACCAAACTGGTATGTTTTTAAACGGTTTAGTTCCGGTTCTTATATTTAGCATCAAACGGTTTCGGTTCAGCCCAGTTCTAAACTGTTGCACACCCCTAGTCATGGCTTGATGGTTTGATGAGTTAGATCTGTCTGGAAGGCCCTTAGTCTGTTTTGGGTCAAATCGAGAGCGAAGCAACATGCCCTCAATTGGAATATTTGGTGTAATTTCAATCTTTCGTGTATAGGTTGGTGATAATGTCATTGGTTCTGTAGTTTGTATTGTCTATTATGTTGAGTGATTGTAAGGTGTATTGCTAGTATCCCGCTAGCTTGGTGAATAAGATTTTGTTGATCGTTCAAAAAAAAAAAAGATCTGTCTGGAAGGGTTTAGCTATTGACATGTTTAATTGCAGTTTAAAGAAACTTGGAAATTGGAATGTTGAAGAGGTGACATTTCATTAAATCATCATAAAATGAATTTAATTCTGTTTGTTTCAATCCAAGACAAAGGAGTTGTTTACAAAGTCCCCAAAAGGAGCTACCCTCCTTCAAGTCATTGTCTCGTTTCTGTTTTTTCTGTTATTACTTTTATACATATTCTTTTAGGATAATTCATATAATATTTACTTTATCATTTTGCTAGTGCCGCTAGAAAACAAGATGAATTAATATCGGTTCGTTATGTTACAACTATTTTTAACAGACAAATTTCAGCAAACAAATTGTCCACATCTTCAGTGGCGAAGCTTGACCCGAAGGTTCGGGGGGTCGGAAGTCACTAGTTTCGGGGGTCGAAAACCAGTTTCGGAGGGTCGAAGCCCTATATTTTCAAAATTTTCTATACGAATACTATATAATCGGAACTTCTGCGCGAAAATCCGGGGGGGGGGGCGGCCGCCCCTCCCGCCCCTACTATCCTTCGCCAGTGCACATCTTAGCAAAATTAATTTCTGGATACATAATAATCGTTCTATAAAAAGTGGAAAATAGATTACTCAAATTTGAATTTTAGACAAATCATATGAGGCAGAGGGTATGGGGACGGCATTGGGGCAGCGATGGCAAGGGAGGTCCG
This sequence comes from Ambrosia x helenae, assembly GCA_030844895.1. Classification (NCBI taxonomy): domain Eukaryota; kingdom Viridiplantae; phylum Streptophyta; class Magnoliopsida; order Asterales; family Asteraceae; genus Ambrosia; species Ambrosia x helenae. The sequence continues at coordinate 808,303 of JAUTDX010007100.1, read as the reverse complement.
ACAACACCGCCCCCAGGGCAACATCATCACCAACGGCATCTCATTGCCGTCCAAGCCGTTCCTCCACCTCATCACATGACCTTTACACAACAGTCACTATACCGTTTGAAAAAAAAAAGAAGTTTTTTTTCAATTATAAATAAACATACTCATTTCATTTTTTTACACCATCTCATATTTTCAAAAACGCTCCCAACACTCCCACAATATTTTTAACAACGCTCAATCATCATGGATCCATACAAAAAAAAACCCGAATCAAACCCCGCTACATAATCAAAACCCGAACCCAAATCCGTTCACGACACCGGGATACACGATACCAATCAATCCAAATTGGTCGACATTTTCGAGGTTCCAACAATCCCCCAACCCTTTCACCCAATGTGACACCAGACAAACTAAGGTTAATAACTTTTATCAAACTTATAAGTCTACCTTAGCAAAACATTCATAAAACATACTTAACTGGGTTAGTTGAGTCAATTTGATGATTCGGAGAATCATCGAGAGTCATTACGGTGAATTGGGAATCATCGAGAGTCGGTTCGATGGTCTGGGGGATCATCGGGAGTCGGTTATACACATGTGTCCAAGGGTTGGTGATTTGAAGGATCACCGGATAAAAACGCACACACAAGAGTCTCGAGTCCCGGGAGTTGGTAAGTTAACATAAACGTGTTAGTTATCGAGTAATAAGTGTTTTACAATCATTATATAACTTGTTGGTATGTGGATACGTGAATTAATATGTTAAAATAGTGTGTAACGCGTCGAAAAACCAACCCAGCCTGCTGAGGGCGACTAGCAAAACTAGTCACCATCCCCAGGGGCGACTAGCTGAGCTAATCGTGCCCTGCAGCTAGAGGTGTACAAAAAAAAAGGGTATTATAAACGAAACCGATTAAAAAACGGTTTTTTACAACTTATTTTAAAAATAAACCGCTTAAAAAAACCGGTTTTTTCAGTTATTCATCACCAAGGAAGAAACCGGTTTTAAAACCGATTAAAAAAAGCGGTTTTTTAAATATTAAAATTGTTTTTTATTTTATTTATTTATTTTTTTTGAAAGGTAAATTTTTTGCTCCTTGTGAGACTTGAACTCTTGTTTTTTATGTTAACCGGTTTTAAAAACTGATCCTAACCGGTTTCACCAGTTTGGGTTTTTTTTGTTATAAAAACCGGTTTGGTTTATAAAAAAACATTTTTGAACCTGACAAAAAAACCGGTTTGAAAAAACGGGTTTTTTTTACCGGTTAACCGATTTGTACACGTCTACCTACAGCTGCTAGTCGCCCATAATGTCTGGTGCAACTAGTTGCAACTATAAATACCATACTTGACTTGTTAAACATCATTTGTGCAACCCTATCTCACCCCAAACCTCTCTCACACCATCCTTAACCTCTGAAACCCGTTTTTGCCATAAATCTACAATTTACAAGCTTAAATCATCATTTTCAAGCAAGATATAAGGTGTGTCATTCATCCTAAGCTCTTGTTAAGTTGTTATTTTGAACCCTAAAGGTCCAAACCTGATTTTAATAAGTTTCTATCTTTGAAAACTCTTGAAAAATAGATCCTAACCTGTATCTTAACATCTACATGGGTTTTTGATAAAAATACAAGCTTGAAATGATTTTTGATGGTCTAAGACCCCCCGTAGTGGGGCGCGATTTACCAAAATTTTTCAAAAATAGCACCCCCAACACCGCTACAGGGGGGCGCTATTTTCACAAATTCGTTGGTGGCGTTATATTAATAACGCTGTGTGAAAACTGAACCAGCAAATCAAAATGGGACACGTGGATTGCAACGGTCATTTGACCGTTTCCTTTAATTACCAAACGGCTATTTTTTTTGTTATTATAAATACAACACACACAACAACACACACATATATATATATATATATATATTAATACAAACTCAAAAATATCTTCAAAAAAATATTCAAACACATATTTACCAATATTAGAAGTAAATGGGTTCCCCGCGTCATCATCTATTGTGAGAGAATATTACAGAGAGTTTCTAGGCGACGAGGGTTATTCCACGGACGAAGAGTTGGAGCAAGATGCCATTACGAGTGCGCTAGCGCTTTCGGCGTGGTATATTGAAGAAACTAGTACGCCTACACCTCCAAAACAAACTAGGCAGTACTACGAACGAGATCGTGTATCGGCAAATGCTCGTTTGATGAAGGATTACTTTGATGAAAACCCGACTAACCCGACCCAAAGATCTTTAGGCGTCGTTTCCGGATGAGCAAATGTTTATTTCTACGTATATCCGGAGATCTTGAAAACGTGTTTCCGTACTTTAAACAAAAAGCGGATGCTAGGGGGATGATGGGATTCACGTCTATTCAAAAGTGTACCTCGGCACTGCGTATACTCGCATACGGCAACACGACGGATATCAACGACGAGTATTTAAAAATGGTCGAGAAAACAACACGCGATTCTTTGGAGTATTTTTGCCAAGGTACATTACTTTTTTTTATGTAACAACCGGCAAAATTAAGGTAATCCCGTACTAATTAATTAAACGCAATTAACGTAATTAACCGTAATTATGTGCTGATTATTTAATTGAGGCCTTAGAAAGATAGAAGTTCCCAAATAATGCATAGGAATGCATAAGTTTAATAGCAAAGCGTGATAGGATCATGCGCAGGCAAAACTATCCGGTATGGACACTGGCGATTACCCGGTAAAACTTAAATAAGCGAAACGAACTCCGAACACCCGGAATATAAAAGAAATAATATTTTCACAAAATATAATGGGTTTTGGAAACCCAAAGCCATACGTGAAAGCTTATTGTACAAATCTCCCGGTAACGAATAAAGTGCGCGTACCGCACCCGATACGCGCGTAACACGTAATTTCACCCGGCAAAAGCCGAAATAAATTATCAGTAATTTAACTGGGCAAAATTTAATGAATATTAACGGTATTTTAATATTTAGGTAACCCACGGTTAAAATTCAAGAAATACCCGGGCGGTACCCGAAAGAAAGTAACTTAAACATATTATGGAGTAGTATTTAGCAAAGTGGACCCCACCAACCACCCTATAGGGGCCGGCCAAGGGCCCACTTGAGTAGAGATTACTTGAGTTTTTCTTGTAAAATCCATAATATTATTACTAATGATTAGAATGCATGTAAAGTTATTGGGTAGAAGATTAACCAACACATCTCTCCCTCTCTCTCTAAAAACTCGGCCCAAGCACCCTCTAAATCCCAAGATTTTCAAATATCTTCACAAATCTTCCATAATATTACACTAAGATCTCTAACCAATCCTAGCAAGATACCCTTGATCCTTTGAAGATTGAGAAAGATAATATAATCACTTGATGAACACTTGAAGAAATCACAAAAACTCTTCCCCTTTCTCCTCTTGTTGGCCGTAGGTTTGCACCACCCCACCAACATCTCTCTTTCAATTTTCATACCTCTAAATCATCTCTAGATCATCATTATTCAAAACCCCTTTTGTGTGTTCAAGAGTTTGGAGCATAACCCACTTGGAAGAACACATTAAACCTCACCCAAATCCAAGATCTTTGTCTTCCCTAGCCTTGAGCTAGTAGTAAGTCTTACATTGTTTTATTACTTGAATGTTCATGTCTTGTGCTATGAAAGCAAGTTGTACATTATTGGGTAATAAAATGGATTTTATAAAAATAATGGGTTTTGTTAGAATAAAAATGGAAGAATAATAATAACATTGGTGAATCTTGGATTTATGTTAATAAATGTAATGTTTGAAGAAATGATGATGAAATGCACATACACTTGAGAAAAATGATGATTTGGGTATAATTAATGAGAAGGACTTGAATGAGATGAAGATGATTTTAATCATCATAGGATGATATATTAATGTCAAAAAGATATTAAAATGGGTTAGAAAGTCATAGGTGAAAAAGTTCCATCTTCAAAGTCCACTCACTTGGATGAGTGAAAAATGGGTATTTTGGATGAAAATATGGAATAAACATGTTAATGACATCTAGGATGGATTAGAAGATCATTAAAAGTAAAAAGAAGTAAAAACAACTAAGCATTAAGAAAATGGTTCTTCAAAGTCCACTAAAGTGGAAGAAAAATATTAACTTTGAAAGTTAGGGTGAAAAATGCAACAAGTATAAGTTAAAGGACTAATATGGCAACTTTGGAAGTTGAGGGATTAAAACAAATATTTTGGAAACTATTAGTCCAAAAACACAATAATGGAAAGTTTGGTGTCAAAAGTGTGAGTAATAATTTTACAGGGTTGATTTGGTAAATACTAGTAACATACTTGGGCATTTTGTGTAAAAAGTATATTTTTATAAAATGGACGTTTTATAAAAATAAATGGAGTAACGCAAGTATTTTATAAAATAAGATTTTATAAAATAAAGACTTGGGAAGACTTGTACAAAAATAGGATACTTTTATATAAATGGGAATATAAAAGTATCGGAAACATTTTTGAGTAACAAGTTAGACAAGTTGGGCTAAAACGTACAAAGTGTATTTTTCCAAGAGATAAACGTTCGGAATCGGAAGTAGGAACAATACTTCCATGAGGACGCGCAACGGAAATAAATATGAAAAACGCTAACTAACGAACTTAGTTACACGAACCAACGTAAACGGTCATATAAGGAAAATGCCATTACGACAGGATAAAAATATACATATATATTTTAAGAAAATAAAATATATATAACAAGGGTGAAACGTGCGACACACTTTCCTAAGTGTAGAAAGAACATTCGTGGGAAAGGAAAAACACAACGTAACAAATTAAAAACGCTAAACGACACATGAACTTAACGAGTAGTATCCACGCGATGGTATATGTACATATGCTCGTTCTCGACGAAATTCTAGTATATCTATTTGAATGGGAAAATAGGTATGCGAGAAGGAAAACCGAAACGAGTAAGTGAAATATACCTACGAACGCGTGAATACCGACAAGATCCTAGTACATTTATTTAAATGGGAAAATAAATGTATGGTGTGGTAAGTCTAGTCGGGCGTTAAGAATATGTACCGAACGACAAGGGACTTAGCATATTTATTTAAATGGGAAAATAAATATGTGGCAAAGTAAGTCGGGTCGGATAATGAGAAATCACATTATATCGAGCGAAACGATCCTAAGTATAATTATTTAAATGGGAAAATAATTATACATTGGGTAGAGTCGTGTCGAGTATAATATTGTACAAGTCATAAAGAATATTAATGAGAATAATATATGACTTGTAAAGGAAAGGGTAATCCATCGCCATTGAACCTAGGATACGAAACTATTAAACGGGAATTGGGATAAAGACGTGGTCGGGAAGCTGGGTGTACAACTTGCCAAGGCACATACACCATAGGTGTAGTGACTTATACGCCTAGAACCTTTGTAGGTGCGGGATCACAAACTTTACTATTTTCTTCTTTGAGCCGAGCACAGTTACAGGTGAGTTTCACGGCCCCATTTCTAAACTATTTAATGTTTTTACGGGGGAAAGATATGTTGGGATTGTATGACGGGTTGGATACTTGAGTAAAGATCGCCACTCGGGGTTGAGACCTCCCCACTATAATCATTAATTCAGGAAAGAGAAACCAAAGGAATATTTGGATAGTACTATTGGTGCCTGACAAGGCCCACCCCTAATCGATAGCGTCGATTGTGCATCGGTGTATGCCTGGGGTGCACGTATTCTGAAATCAAGTCATAGAAATACCGAGTAACGACTTGGGGCGGGGGCATTATTAATTGTCTTGGTTTGGTTATAGGCTCAAGTAAATTGTAGGACTTTGCAACTCCTATAAATGTCATAACAAGGATATTCCCACTTAATAAAGTTTTATTAAATCAAAACCTGTGAACTCACCAATATTTATATATTGACGATTTTCAAACATATCTTTCAGGTAATTGAATGATGGAGGTTAGCATGGCGAGCAGGGTCGGGGGTATCTCCAAGTTGGGCGTTGGGAATGTCGTAAAAGGGTCTCATCTCTTTATTCCATGGACTTAGGGATAAAGGGGGGAGCCTCCTTATTAATTTCAAAAACAATTTATAATTATGTATGGATAATTTGACATGATTATTGGCGTTGAATAAATGCCCGTTGTTTAATTACTATTGTGGTTTGCATTAATCTTGGCTTAATACTTTTAAACCGTCGCGCCACGTGTTTCCGCCATAGGCGTGGTGTGACATTTTAATATATGTTTGTATTTATTTTTAATATATGTTTGTATTTATTTTTAATATATGTTTGTATTTATTTTTTATATATATTTGTATTATTTGTTTTAGGAATAATAAAGTTGTACGGAGCCCGTTATCTTAGAAGGCCCACTTGGTACGACTTACAAAAAATTTACGAGGTGCATACGAATGAACATGGGTTACCAGGAATGCTGGGTAGCGTTGATTGTCGTCACTGGCGGTGGTATAATTGCCCAACCGCTTGGCGAGGTCAACACACGCGTGGTGACCAAAAAGGACCATCGATTATTTTTCAAGCGGTGGCTTCAGTCGATCTTTGGGTTTGGTCGGCCTATTTTGGTGTTGCGGGTTCATGCAACGACTTAAACGTTTTTGAGCAGTCGCCTATTATTGAGGATTTCATTTCTGGCAGGGCAGCAAAGGCGTGCTTTTACGCTAATGGAAACTACTACCCACACGGATACTATTTGGCTGACTGAATATATCCGAGGTATAGCATTGTCGTCAAGACATTTAGTAACCCGTACGATGAAAAACGGGCACACTTTAAAAAGGTCCAAGAGGCGGCGCGAAAGGACATAGAGAGATGTTTTGGGGTTCTTCAACAGCGTTGGCATTACATAAGAAACCCTGCTCGTGCATGGACCACAGACAAGCTGCGAGATGCTATGTATGCATGTATAATCATGCATAATATGATATTAGAAGATGAAGGTAAAGCGATATGCCAAAATTATGTACCGGAAGCCGTTCAGGATCTACCGCAAGCTAATATGCAAGAAAGAGTGCTCAACGCACATGAACTTCGCGACCATGAAGTACATGACGCGTTAGCTGCGGATTTGGTCCAACAAGCGTGGTCGGTTCGGTATATTCCAAACCCAGGAGGAAACGAAGAAGAAGAAGAAGAAGAAGAAGAAGAAGAAGAAGGTGACGAAGAAGAAGGTGACGAAGAAGAATAAGAAGAAGAAGAGGACGAAGACGAATATGAAGAATCCGAAGATGAAAATTAATATTAGTTGTAACTTTTTTTTTAATATTACTTGTAATTTTTTTAATATTAGTTGTGTTTTTAATATTATTTGTAATTTTTTTATATTTATTTGCATTTTATTTTAATTATTTTGAATTAAAAGATTAAATAAAAAAAATAAAAAAATCAACCAATCACAATCAGGGGCTTTATTTTATAAAGCCCCACCACTACACCTCTTTTTCAGTTTCTCTCTCCACGCTAACTCAGCAGCCACGTGGACCAATCAGGAAGGGGGGATTTATAAATAAAGCCCCCCACTACACATGGTCTAAAACGCGGGATTCTTATGTATTTGTTATTTTGATGATATAGAACATCTGTTATAATGATTATCTTAGGTTTTGATGGTTGTTTTATGTGTTTTATGAACAGGGCCGGCCCTAGGGGTGGGCGAGCCGCACCCCCGGCCGAGGCCCGTTTTTCCTTGGGGCCTAAATTTTGATATTTTCATTTTATACTTTTTATATATAAATATAAAAAAATAAAAACGGTAGCTAAAGAATTATATAGCCTAGTGGTCAAATTGCATGCGTCTCTACTCTACTCTACTCTACTCTACTCTAGAGGCGCAAGCTCGAGTCCCATTTCCTCATTTTTTGCAGTTAAAAGTCCTTTTTTTTTTCGTAAAAGTCCTATCATCAATGCCTTTAAGATGTTTTATCACTATTGAATTTAAATACTCACTCACAATTAAATACACAAGACACTTTTTCTAGGAAGGGTGAGAAGGATTGTGATCCATTGATCATATATTTGAAGGGTTGAGATTAGTTTGTTTGAAAAGAACAAATAATAAATTAGAGGAAGGGCATAAAAGGAAAACCACATCTGTTGACTTTCTCTCTCCACATGCAATGCACATGTCAATTCCCGCATCATTTTAAAACGTCTATAACTTTTTCATACGACATTTTTTTTTTCAAAAAAATTTCACCATATTAACGAGCGTTTTTTTATTTTTAATATGAGTACCACATTGCTACATTAAAATTGGAAAAAAAAATCGTGCTAAATGGGTTTTCTTCTCCGTTGTGTCTTTCTGCTCGTTCATTGTGTTATACTATGCATGTGTGCTTTATAAATATGTTATTTATGTTTTTTTAGTCTACACATGATTTAACTTTGTCTATTGTGTTTTTAGTATGCTTTTAATTGTGTTTTACGCAAATGAGTTTTGTATTTAGATGTACATTGTGTTTTATTATGTTGTTCATTGTGTAGAGTCTATTATTCATTGTGTTTTAGTCTTCTGTTCATTGTGTCTTTTATATGTCGTCCATTGTGTTTTACACAATTGGGTTTTTAACTTCTTTTTTTCAAAAGTATTCATTGTATTTTAGTCTTCTGTTCATCGTGTCTTTCGTGTGTCTTTCGTATGTCATCCATTGTGTCTTACGCAACTGGGTTTTCAACTTTTTTTTTTCAAAAGTATTCATTGTGTTTTAGTCTTCTATTCATTGTGTCTTTATATGTCGTCCATTGTGTTTTACTAGACTCTTGATTGTGTTTTATACCCTATATTTAATTGGTGTTCATTGTGTTTTACATTCCATTGTGTCTTACGCAAGTGGGTTTTGAATTTTTTTTCAAAAGTATAGCAATACGGTACTCATATTAAAGATAAAAAGACGCTCAATTTTATGGTGTAATTTTTTTTTAAAACGGATGACGTATAAAAAAAGTTACGGGCATTTAAAAATGAAGGTGGAAATGGCATGTGACTTGCATGTGCATGTGTTTTTGACAAAATTACCCCTCCCACTTGTTAATCCTTTGGACACATGTCATTTTTTAGTGGCTTCTCACCCTTCTTATTTTTGTAGCATTTGTAGAATAACCCAACCCTGTTTTACCACTATTGAATTTAAATACTCACTCACAATTAAGAGCCTCCCTATCGGTAAACTTTTTAAAAACAATTTTGTTAATATTTTATTCTATAACAATTTTAAAAAGTAACTAACAACTTTAAATTATAAATAATTGCAAATCAATAAGAAAAGTATTTTTTTCTTAAAAAGATGTATATTAATTTGTCATTGTGTCACCCGTTGTGCTTATAAACCTCCGACTTCTTTACTATTTAATTTAGTGGGTATCAAAACCGATCGAGTTCCTGCTCACCGTAATGTGCGGGATTGATTTCTTGAGGGTGTAAGGGCCTTTTTTTCCAACTCGTACAAGGCACTTGAATTCCTAAGACCGGCTCTGTTTATGAATAATGTGAGCTTTAACCCGTTTGAGAGTGTTAGAAAATTTTAGGAGGTTATATGATAATTTGATGATTGAAACTTGTTAAGGTTTATTCTATAATGATGTAGCAACAACTTGATGATGATTGGAATGTGTTTGTATGATGAAATCCGATTAGTTGCCATTTAGGGTAATGTTTTCATGCAATGATGTGATGTTTCCATAATATTATTCCATTTTGGGAAATACTTGCAATTAGTGTGTTAAACGGATGACAAATTGGGGATTATCGATATGGTTGGGTTGCTTGATGGATGTGGATTGATTTTTGGTGTGTCTATATGTTTCAGATCTGATTTGAAAGGTTTCACGCGCAAAAATAGCCAATAGCCTATAGGGGCGACTAGCTAAGCTAGTCGTATGCCCTGTGGCAATTAGCTAGTTGCCTATATTAAGGCTACTCGTGTCCCTCAGGGGAGACTAGCCTAGCTAGTCGCCTGTTTTGATGTTAGTCGTGTGTTTTAGTTGCCAATCATGTGTTTTGATGCCGGAAATGCGTTTTGGAACCCCGTAGTTTGTTTGGACACCTAGGAAGATAATGTAAACCCATGGCATGTCTAGGAAACCCCGTACAAGGTGCGTATCTACACTTGGTTATTTGTTTACTTGTATTTGACTTACACGGGTATATCAGGTCACCAACGAGATGTCGAGTCTTGTCTTGTGTGGTCGTGTTGAACGTTAAATACTTTTACAAGCATTTAAAGTTAAGGTCTTGGACATTAAGGGTTATTTTACAAACATATCATAGGTCAAACATTAATAGGCTATCTATGGTAGGGTTCCAATAGTCGGACTACCATAACAAGCCTGGTACTTTATTTACGAGAAGAACGCAATCTAAGGTGAGTGTCACAACCTCACTTTTATTGTTTTCATTTCAGGGGAGAAACATTCGGTAAAAACTTTACTATCTTTAGACCACAATATTGCATTATATCACATGGGTACTAAGCGACATTACATCATTAAGTCCTTCTAACTTGTGAACCATGAATATGTGGATACATAGCGGGGAAAGTGTGAATAAATCTATTGGGCCTGGCAAGCCCCACTCGGGTCGACTGGATGTCGGACATGTGCATATTTGTCATATCTAACTTACTACACCGGGTGATGTCCGGCGACGGGTATTAAAGGCATTAATAACGTCCAGCAGTGGTTCATAACGCTTTAGTATCATGTAACGATGTCTAGCTAGCATCAGGTATAGATGTAAAGATTTTTGGGTTTGGTTTACGAACGTTTACTTACTTTTACGAACTTTAAACTCCGTGACTCACCTGCACTGTATGTGTTGACTAACATAGCATGTTTTCTCAAGTCGCTAAAGCAGCTGCACAAGAATAAGATGCACTGGAGTCCACCACATCCATCTTTTGTCTTGCATCATGTCAAACATTACTTTTGAACTTTGAGTTATTTACTTATGGTTTTGAAAAATGAACAATACAATCAGCCGCTTTATCAAGTATTATAATCCGTTGTTTGTCAATCCTCCAAGTGGGTGGAACGAGGAAATGATTTTTTTAAAGAGGCGATGCATAAATACGAAGACACGCACAGGCATACTTTTCTCACGTACGTGCGAGGCTAACTTTGAAGATAAAGGACAAACCAATCAATTTTAAACGTAAAGGGCAAGCTTTGTAATCATGTATAAACATAAAGGATAAACTTGTAATTCAGTCAAATAACATTTCAATACAAATTTTTGTTTATTAAAATTACTTGTAATCATTTTACAGCCATAACAAAGTTTTGATTATTTTATATTTTTTTAACATAGACTATCGTTAAAAACACGCGCAACCTTAAGCGAGGCCTGTCAAAACTACATCATGTACAATAGAAGCTCACATCACACCTTCAAAAAGACGGGGCTTGTACAAAGACCTCTTTTTAACCAAAAGAAAGACAAAGACTTCACATTTGCGACCACCTCCACGGCTTTAACCATTTTTCCATTGAATCTCTTGTCATTTCTAACTTTTCATATAACTCAACACATAACCATAACGACTCCATGAATAATCTTCTTCCACATTTTACTTCCACCAACATGTTTATAAACTATCATTAAATCTTTGAAGTCGAAAGCGTAAATAGGATCCAAACGACACCACCTTCCGACCCTACACCAAACCTCTACGAATAAGAGCTCCCATCGACGAAATTCTGTCCATTTATGCCCTGCACGCTAAAATGCTACACTTTAAGGAGACCCAAGAAACCAACTTTAGTTTAAACCGATCACGAGAATTATTCTCGGTTTTAATCAACTTTTTAACTGACTTAACAGAGAAATTCCCATCTGTTTCCCCAGACCACTTCCAGCAATCATTCATATTATTAGAAACTCGCATCGAGTGAAGCTTCTCCTTTAGCCTTGGCCACTCCTCATTAGAGAATTGATCTAACCAAGAAACTGCCCAACACCCAATATCCCCCATTCCGGCCCAATTATCCACCATCATGCTTGACTTGTGAACTGCTAAGTGGAAAAGATTAGGAAATTTTACCTTTAAAGATTCGTTAAACAACCACGGATCAAACCAAAACTGAATATTATTCCTCTTCACCGCATCACCTTTAAAAAGATCATTTAACTTCTTAACATCAAGAGTTAAGCAATCATTATTTCTAACGATCGTGATCTAACACCCCGACACCGCCTTATTCCACGGCAACGAAGACCACTAGTTCCTATTTTTTAAATATGACAAACCTCAATCACCTTAGTCCAAAAAGTTTTCCTTTTTTTATACTGTTTAAATTTCTAAATGAAACAATTGTTAACTAGTTATTAATATTTAGTGAACTTTTTTCACAAAACTACCTACTATTCAAGGTTAAATTAAATTAAAAGAAAATTCTTAAACAGTATAGAGATTTCATGTCATTTACATAGCTGTATTATTCTGATTTCATATTTGTTAAACTTCTAAAATGATATAATCACGAACTTAATTATTATTTAGTGATTTTTTTCTTAAAAATTACCTACTATTTTTGCTTAATCTTTAAAATAATAAACAACAGCTAAAATTCCATATATATTTCATTCACTTAATTAACATTTATAACAAAATCACATTTAATTTTATAGTTATACAAAGTTTTAAGTAACCTTAATAAAGTATTTTTAAAAAAATATATATACTCTTTAAATAATATGTATATCGATCACCAATAAATGTACACGACACAGTAGCTAGACACATCTATCTATCTATATATATAAAAGAAAACGTATATGCTGACGTGGCGTGCAATAGAGGCCTCAACCTTCCCTTGAGAGTGCCACATGGCATCATAATGGAGAGTTTTTGGTGTTTTTGAATTATTTCTTTTTTTAATTAAATTGAGTTATGTAAAAAAAAAAAGATTTTAAATAAATTTAAAATTTTCTCTCTCATATTTCATCCCAAAATTTTTAAACGTATATATCTTTTATATACGGGATTTTTTAAAGAAAAAAATTACACCAAATTAACGAGTGTTTTATTATCTTTCCAACGAGTATCATAGTGCTATATAAAAAACGGATAAAAAATCGACTATTTTTTGTGGGGTTTCGTTCATACAGGAAAAAAACACACAAAGTGTTTATGTTATTCATTAATCATGTTTTTTCTTTTAAACCAGGTTCTTATCTACGATGTTGAAAATCAGCCCAATCGCCATGTCATCATTGAAATTTTACTAGGTATACTTCATCAAGAGAAGCTAGGAGAAAGAATCGCGCAACACTGCAACACATGGTATCAGCTTATAGCAAGGTTATTTTTTTATTTATTTAATTACAAGAGTAATAATTATTACTATTAGCATTAGTATTATTACAATAGTTATATTTTTCAACCCCGGGACGCTCCCTGGAAGAATTGATAGTTATTGACGTGGCGTTCAATGGTGGCCTCAACCATCTCTTGATTATGCCACGTGGCATAATGAGATGCAATGGTTACAACTTTCAACTTAAGTGTTTGTTTAGTTGATTAGGTTAGGAATTATAAGAGACATTAGAATGTGAGAAATTAGAAAGATGTGATGAGTTTTTGAATAATTGCAGCTTACATAAGTGATTCTTTAGATGATTACTGATTAGGTTTTAGATTAGGGAATATGAGTTATTACTGATTAGAATACTATGAACATGCAATGATTGAGAGATTTTGTGGTTAGTTAACTTGAGCCATTTGCAATAGGTTATCACGTAAAATTAGATTTTTCAACCCCGGGACCCTCCCGAGGTAATCAGCTAGTTATTATTATAAAAAGATATTTAGATAACTTATTTTTTTTTTAAAGCAAACATCATTAAACACCAAAGAATGGAGAATCTTCAAGACGGAGATCCACACAAACCAAACACTCAAAATTAAAAGACCGCAAACCCTTCCAATCAACTACGCTATTTTACCCCTATTAGAACACCAAAGATAACCCAACGTTTTAACATCGGACACAATCTCAACAACATTCCTAGTAATGTTACTAAACACTTTCTCGTTTCTGGCTTTCCAGATCCGCCAACATATTTATAATTTATTATTTATTTCAATAGCTTATTTTCAAACAATATAAATAAATAAAGAACCCTTCCGTGTTATAAAAAAATAAAACCAAAAAATAATAATAAATACAAAATGGTCCTGCTAGTAGTATTATTTAAACTTATTAGACTGTGGGGTGTGGGGTGGGGAAATGATCGGGAAAGGTGATTTGGCATTTTCCCCGAAGGGGAACACCGCCCCCCCCCCCCCGAAGGTTCTTCGGTGAACTCGGGAGAAATCCCCCGTCCACCCCGTCCTCATTCCCAAGAAGATTATGACCGTTTGAAATTTTTTGAACGTTACTTTTTTTGAACGGTTACTTTTAAAAAAAAAAAAAAAAAAAAGTTACCTATATATTATTTTATCACTTTCTTTCCAAACAATACATTCCAATACAACCCACAACCAAAACACAAACAAAATATTAATCCTTTCATCTATTTTTTTTTATAAAAATTCATGGATCCAAGACGCCCCTTCAACCCGAACACACCCGTTCACCCCACTAATCAACCACCATTCGGTTTTCCCTCGACACCCGGTACACCCTCGTCACAACCTTTTCCCGGGTTTAACACCCAAACCGGGTTTAATCCTTGGCAAATGCAAGTTCAACATCACCAATGGCACATGCCACAACATCAATGGCAACCTCAACCCCAAACCCAAAAGAACGGGGCGTTTGGGTTGATGAAACCGTATGACATTTTCTCGAAGTGTGAAAAATTCAAGGTTGTGGAAAATGAGGTGGAAAAAGCAAAGAGGTCGAAAACGAGCACATCGGGGAGTTATAGTGGTGGTCGGTCGGATGCTCGTTGTACTATCAACATCAATGACGACCCGGAGTTTGAAGACGAGGCGCCTACACCGCGTTCTGTGAGGCCGCCTGGAAGGGACACCGCCAAGAAAGCGGCATCGGGCGGAAAAGGAAAGCGTGTCGAAACCGGTTCTGGTTCCGGTTCAAAAGAGGTGATAGATAAGGCGGTGGAGAAAATTGAGTTGTTGCTTCAAAACTTTAGCGAGTTTAAACAGGAGCAAACGGAGAGGTACTTGGAAAGAAAGAAGGAGAAAGAAGAGGTGAGGGCGAGGGATATTGAGAGGCTAAACATGGAAAAAAAAGAGAAAGAAGAAACGGCGGCGAGGGAAGCGATGAGGATAGAGTTGGAAAGAAAACGCCTCGAAATGGAGATGTCGAGACAAGAAGCAACAGAGTTGGCGTTGATGCAAGCTCCTCTCGATAACCTTACGGAGGAGGAACGTAAGGTGGCGGCGAAAGTTAAGGATAATATTATCAAAAGATGGCTCGGGGGATCGATGAATATGTAGTGTTTTTATTATTTATTTTCGGGTTTTTTTTTTAATTTCTATGTAATTTTCGTTTTTTTTTAAGTTAAATGTAATGTGTTTTTTAATTTTAATGAAAAAAATATTAATGAAAAATAAAATCAATAAAATAAATCAATAAAATAAATCAAAAAAAAAATAAAAAAAAAGGAAGGGGGAAGGGGAACCATTTCCCCTAGAAGGGGGAGGAAAAGGGGAAAATGAGGTGGCGCTTATGTGGACAAAGGGGAAGGAAGGGGGAAGGGGAACCACACCCCATAGTCTTATTAAGTATTAAACATATAAACCCTCAGCTATTTGCCACATAGTATCTAAATCTAATCTAAGTACCGTCGCCGGATCACGCCGGTCACATTTGTCTGTTTCCACCTCCTTCTGCTGACCTAGACTCCCTTCCTATATCTATATATACATATATACATATATCATATATCATATCACCACCTCTCTCATTTCATTCATCTCATGGGTTTACCTAACGGAGACGTTCACGTTTCTAACGGCGTTAACCCTCTCCTTAACAATTCTCAACCTTTAAAGCTGTTAGATGGTGACAATAACAAGAGCGTAACAAACGGCGATATTAACGGAGAACAACAGAACGTAACAGCAACGGTTACAGTTACACATGCTGACTCGGATGATTCGTCTGTCGATGATTCCAGTACTACCAGTGACGGAGCTTCCGATGACAACCAAACGCCGTTAGATAACGGCGACGTTGAACAAAAACAGGAAATTATAAAAATATTTCCTCCCAATCCACAGCTTCCAAAACCGGAACCACCACCTGGAGTCCTCGTTGTTTATACCGAACCGGAGGTTACTAAACCGGTTTCCGGTTCGGTTCCGGTTCCGGTTATTAAACGGTCGAACTCTTCGCCGGAAAGTACCGTACAGATTCCGGCGATAGGGAAATTCTTTAGAGAAAAGAGTAACAGCTTATCAGCAGCAATCACGAAACGGTTATCGTTATTAACAGACGATATTATTAACGACGTTGACGGTAAGGTTAATTCAAACGTAACGGAGTTTAACCTATCAGGACTTAAAGTAACCGTAACGCATAAGAGAGAATACAGCGAACATGAACAGTTCAAAGGACGAATCACGTTCTTTTCACGATCTAACTGCCGAGACTCCACAGCCGTTAGATCGTATTTCAAAGATCGTAACTTACGTTACGTGGAGATTAACATCGATGTGTATCCAACCAGAGAGAAAGAACTGATCGAACGGACAGGAAGCTCTGCTGTGCCACAGATATTCTTCAACGAGAAGTTGTTTGGAGGACTGGTTACGTTAAACTCGTTAAGAAACTGTGGGTTGTTGGAGGAGAGGATGAAGGAATTGTTAGGTAGGAAGTGTCCTGACGATGCTCCGGCGGTTCCGGTTTACGGGTTCGATGATCCGGAAGAGGAGAAGATGGATGAGATGGTGGTGGCGGTTAGAATATTGAGGCAACGGTTACCGATTCAGGATCGGTTGATGAAGATGAAGATTGTTAAGAACTGCTTCTCTGGATCGGAGATGGTGGAGGTTTTGATTCAACAGTATGATTGTGGGAGGAAGAAGGTAACGTCATTTATTTGGCTTTTTTTTTTCTTTTTTTTTTTTTTAAATGTTGCGTAAGCCTGACCATCTGGGTACACCCATCGGTAGAGTTGTGCAAACCGGTTTTTTATCCAAATCGTTTTTATTTATTTTTATTTTTTTTAAGATAATAGGTTAAAAACCGGTTTTAATGAGTGAACACTCGAACTGATCCTACTAATCAATTAGGATCTGTTTTAAAACCGGGGTTTAATGAATAAATCGGTTATCAAACCGGTTTACGATTGTGGGATGGGTAGTCATTACAAGGCGGTTCGTGTCGGGCCCAACTTGTTTTCAAAAATCGGTTTGGTTTTTTTTATATGTATAACTAATTCAGTTAAAAAACCGGTTTCAGTGAGTGAAAACCTGTGAACTGATTCTACTAATCAATTAGGATTTGTTTTAAATCACCTTTTTTTTTACTAAATCAGTTTTTTTAATTAATAAATCGGTTTTCAAACCGGTTTACGATGGTGGGATGGTAGCTGGTACATAACCTGACGGTTGGGGTTGGGCCTAGCATGGGTTTTCAAAAACCGGGTTTTTTAAAAACATCTAGTCATTTTTTTGTTTTTGTTTTCAAACTGTTTTATTTTATACACGTCTATATATACGTAAAAGGTCATCCACGTTCATGATTGTAGGAAAACCCACTTTACAAAGACTTACTATAGTAAAAACACTTGCAAATGATATTTTATCACGAACGACACTAGATGCATCGCGGTCTTATCATGCCTTTATAAATCGTCGTTGAAATTTTTGGCGATGTTGATGTTCACGAGTGAGTGGGTTGAATTTTGAAATAGTATATAATATTATTTGAATCAGAATCATTAAAACTTCCGCGGCTGTAGGAGTATGTTATGTGCCTAGGCTGCGAAGTAGGCAATTATTGTTATTGCTATTTTTTGTTGTTCAACTTCCGGATCCGATGTTTTCAATAGCGTTGACATTACTCCAGATTTTATTATTATTATAAAGAACACACAACAAACTACAAAATCATGAAAAATAATGACACTTATTATTAAGTTTACATGCATGTACAGCGAGTGGCGGATCTAGGATTGTTTTTCAAGGATATAATCGGGGGGCTTTGGGTGCGATTACGGGCTTTTTTCAAACTTTCAAGGGGTGCGATCGAGATTTTTACCTATAAAATACACTATTTTTTTCCCCAAGGTGTGCGACCGCACAGCTTGTGTTGTACGTAGCTACGCCCCTATCTATAGCACTTCTGTTGGTTATCGGTTTAACCGGTTCGGTTTAAAAACTAGTTGGTCCATTTAATTTTTACTACTTTTGTCCGGTTCATTGAATCGTAACGAAACTAGTGGTACTGATGGTTTTCGGTTTAAGTGGTTGGTCTAGTACAATTTTTATAAGCCATACATCACATAATTGATACTTTATGTTATAGAGTGTTGTCATGGTTGTAATTATTCATACATAATGTATGAAAACTTGTTTGAAGTTTTGAGATTGGGGATATTTTACTCAGGGTAAATGTTTAGTGTTTGTTTAAAGGACATTAAAGTCATCATTGATGACACATGGTTCACCACCTACTTGATTCTTTATTTATTGGTACCATAAATCATGACTCCTTTGCATGCTTCTTGTCATATGCTTTCTTGAAAATCGTACAAAACCATAAAATAATTATACACTTTGTGCATCTTGTCTAGCAATAAATTAACTTAATTACTGGAAAACAAACTCACATGTTTATTTTGTACTTCTTGACATTAGGCTGTGGAGATGGGCAAAGAGTTAGCAAAGAGGCACTTTATCCGTCATGTGTTCGGGTAACAACATAATATTCTCTTTTTACCTTATAATATAGGATGAATTTGATCTGTGGTTTGAATCTTTATAATATAAAAAGGTAAAAGTAATAGCTGAAATAGGATATTTAGAGCGACTGTTTCGGATTATTCAGGTTATTTAAATTGCAATTTGAATTCGGGTTCAAGTTAAATAAACAAATTATACATATGTAATTCAATTTGAAATTTTCAAGTTATATAATTCAATTTGAATTTTCAGGTAGAATCAGGTTGAAAATCACAACTTTGAATTTGATTAAGAACCGAATTCTGAATACGATTTAAATGTTAATCCAATTCGAGAACCAAATTATGTCAGTTTGGTTCTTTTTTTTTTTTTTTTTTTTTATTTTTTTTTTTATCAAGTCATACTCTTATTCGATTATTAAACATCTGCTTGAAAGGATACAGACAGATGGGTCATAGACTCAAATTTTTACAAGGTTTACCAGTCTATAGTTGTGACCTTATGCTCTTATTTTGCTACCTTTAGTTAACAACAAAGGATACTGTCATTGATTAATGTATTGATCATTGCAGCGAAAATGAATTCGAAGACGGA
Source organism: Ambrosia x helenae (assembly GCA_030844895.1). Lineage (NCBI taxonomy): Eukaryota > Viridiplantae > Streptophyta > Magnoliopsida > Asterales > Asteraceae > Ambrosia > Ambrosia x helenae. The sequence goes on along the minus strand of JAUTDX010007100.1, from coordinate 788,875 downwards.
AACCATTATTATCGGTTTCTTGAACACGAGCCTTTCATTCCTCGAAGCTACAACTTTCGGGGTTCCACCAACGATCTTGAGCCAAAAGCTGCTACCTTGATTGGCCAAAAACTCGCCAAAATAATGTCTGCAATACTTGAAACATATGCATCTGAAGATGGCTGCCATCTTGATTACTTGGGTATCAGCAACAGCGAGGAATTCCGCAGGTATTAATTTCTAACTAACTACAAATGATTTTATTCCTAATTTCACATGATTAAATCATTCAAATGACTTCACAGATATGTAAATCTAATGCAAGAACTTCAAAGGGTGGATATATCTACACTTACAGTTTCTGAAAGGCTTGCTTTCTTTCTTAACCTGCACAATGCCATGGTCATCCATGGTGTAATCAGTGTCGGTCATCCGGGGTCAGCAGTAATCGATAGGAGATCCTTCAATTCTGACTTTGTATACATCATTGGCGGCTCCCCATATTCCCTTACAACTATTGTTAATGGTGTTCTTAGAAATAACCGTAGAGCACCTTATTCGTTTACCAAACCTTTTGCTTCTAGTGACAAGCGTTTAGAGGTAAATGCGCAACAAATCATTCCCATTTTATGGCTGTTGTTACATGTAGCTAAATGGGTCGGTCAAAACAACTACTTTTTGTGATGGTTAACTTGAAACTTTGTAGCGCTTTTTTTAGTTAACGTCCGTTCCTTTCATATAAAAACACACTTTGGTCAACTTTCGCATAAAATAAATCGGTTGAAATTGTTTATTGCTTCCATGATCTCATATCTAAAGTTTTTTTTTTTTTTTTTTTTTTTTTTTTTTTTTTTTTTTTTTTTTTTTATAATATCGCAGTTGGCTTTCCCACAAGTTAATCCATTAATTCATTTTGGTATATGCAACGGGTCGAAATCAAGCCCTCCTGTGAGGTTCTTCAGCCCCCAAGGGATTGAATCCGAACTCAGATTTGCCGCACGCGAGTTTCTACAAAGGGACGGAATCCAAATTGATCTAGCCAAGCGAACAGTGCACCTCACTCGTATCTTCAAGTGGTGAGCCAGCTAGCCACCCACCGAACCACTTAATCATTACTTAAGTTAACGTAGACTTGAACTAAAGTTCGTGTCTGTTGTTTCAGGTTTAGTGCCGATTTTGGGCAGGAAAAGGAGATCTTAAAGTGGATCACCGGCTACTTGGATGCGAGCAAGGCGGGGCTGTTATCACATCTTTCTAGTGATGGTGGTGCAGTGCATATTGTTTACCAGGATTATGACTGGTCTATAAATTGTTAATGAGCTGTGATTGTTGGCTCGTAAATAGAAACCATGAACTTGAGTTTATTTATCTCATGCTACAAGTTGTATTTTTGTTTGATTAAAGAACCCATTTCAAATGGAATGGAGTGATAATATATAATTTGCTTTTTAATATATACTTTTATTTAGACTTGTCTTTCATTAAGACACGGACACCTTATGTAGATCAAGGCTAAGAGGTAAGGGCACAAATGAGGTAACATCCTACCATTGTTACTTGATGTTTACATATACATATGTACTTGCTTCTCTTATTGTGACCCCGACTCGATTTGAGCATCAAAGTGTCCACCAGGCTTCGAGCCCATTGACTAGCGATTTTTCTATAATTTTATGGTTATAGAGATGAATAAGAATTACACCACCACCGCGACACACCCAAATTGGAGGAGTGTCGTCTTCTTCACCCGATATCTGTGGAGTATCTACTCGGAACACTGAGTGATCGGAAATCGCTTCAACATTGTAGAGTTACCTCTTTTGGGTTACACTTCAAAAGGTTTGAACTCAAACCCGTCAAATACATACTTTGTGGCCCAATGAGTTTAACACAAAGATCTTTTACATGTTGGAGACACAAAAGATGGTTAAGACACTTCATCATCATCTATCAATCATCACTAAATTTTGTACGCTACTTACTCGCATGGCAAATTTTAGATCATAAGATGATGATTTTAATAGGAAAAATGGAAATAAATAATCCCAACTATTCACTGTTGGCCAATAACAGTCCCAACTACGAAAATCATCAATATTGGTTCCAATTTTCAAAAAATTGGAATATAATGGACCGTCACTAACGGAATCTTAACACCGTTAACCCCCTGCTTATGTGGCATGCTGAGGTGTTAAAAAACTTGATTACGTGGCAAAAAACTTATTTTAATATAGAGAAAGTGTAGGGTACAAAGTCTCTTATCCTACAAAGTGTAGGAAGCCACAAAATGATGCCACGTGGAACTTGTCTGTTATAACTCTATAACTGATTAGAGGGGTAGTATAGTCAATTGGACATATCAATTAATCACGTTTATTATCAAATCCCTGTTTTATCGTTCATCAATATTTCAAATTTCATAACTGATTCCATAATATACGATTATCAATTCTTACCATATTCAAAAATGTACAATCATCGTCGATCACTGGTTCAAATTTTTTACGAAAATCATAATCAATTTGCCGAGTTCTTCACCATGTTCGGTATGTACTCTGTTTTTATTGTTTTCAATTAATCGTGATCTTACTCTTAATTTGTGTTTTCAGATCTAAACAATGAACCTGAATTCTTATTCGATGAAGAACATGAAGTTTCTACTGTTTTGAAGTTTTTTAGATCAGTGATGAAAACAGAGGTTGAGCATTCCATTAAAATTTTTTGATGTTTTGTGGATTTGAAGATAATCATTTGCGTTTTAGTATGTTTTATACATGCGTTTTGATGTATCTGGTGATATTATGTTTAGGATAACATTCAAATGCGTTTTAATATGTTTTAACATGCGTTTTGATGTATCTGGTGATATTATGTTATTGATAAGATTCAAATGCGTTTTATTATGTTTTAACATGCGTTTTGATGTATCTGGTGATATTATGTTATTAATAAGATTCAAAAAATAAATACATGCGTTTTAAGATTAACAAATGCGTTTTATCTGATTAATGAAACTACTGATTACTGTTGATTGATAACTTCTGATGAAGTGTTTGTAACTACTGAAGAAGAAGTTAATAACTACTGCTGAATCAAACCACTGATGGCCTAACTTCTGATGAGCAAACTACTGATGAACATTGATACACATGTGTTTTATGGGTTTACAAATGCGTTTTAACTACTGCTGAATCAAACCACTGATGGCCTAACTTCTGATGAGCAAACTACTGATGAACATTGATACACATGTGTTTTATGGGTTTACAAATGCGTTTTAACTACTGCTGAATCAAACCACTGATGGCCTAACTTCTGATGAGCAAACTACTGATGAACATTGATACACATGCGTTTTATGGGTTTACAAATGCGTTTTAACTACTGCTGAATCAAACCACTGATGGCCTAACTTCTGATGAGCAAACTACTGATGAACATTGATACACATGCGTTTTATGGGTTTACAAATGCGTTTTACTTTTTTTTTTTTTAACATTGATACACATACGTTTTACTTTTTCGTGATGAGCAAACCACTGATGGCCTAACTTCTGATGAGTAAATGATTTCATCCATTTCCTCCTGTATATGTAGATACTTCTTAATGTTTTTGTCCATTTTTTTCATCCAAACCTGCAGAAAACATAACATGCGTTTTACTCATTATGCATGCGTTTTACTATATTTTACACTGATTTTTATAAACAAATTTATTATAAACAAATCATCTCATTCATCATTAAAATCTATAAAACGCCTTTATTATTTACCACAAACGCACTTACAAATTCTTATTAATCATTAGAATCATTAAAACGCCTTTACAACTTTCATCAAAACATCTAAAACGCATTTACTAATTTCATCAAACAAATCATTAAATCGTGATGTTCATCATTCAAAACATCAAAAACGCCTTTACTAATTTCATAAAACAGATCTAAACCATACTTGTATTAGTTCCCTTTCGAAGGCCTGTCATGATTCAGTTTGCTTCTTCGTTCTCTTCCTTCACCCAGTTCGTTTTTTAGGGTTTTAGAATTAACTGGCACAATTGTTTAATTTATTTTCATATACGATCAAAATGAAAATAACAATATGAACATTTACTTACTTGATTTGCGTTTTGGAGCCATAATCCTGCTTTGATCGATTGTTATTTTCTTTGTTGATGGAATGCTCTGTTTTTTTTTGTTACAGAGAGATTGATTTTGTGTGTGTTTTATGTGTGTGAATTCCATGATTATAGTGTTTGATTATGTAACCGTCCATAAATTAGATGATTTGGGCGCTATTATTAAAAAAATCAAATTATTATAGTGGCAATTTGTCTAATTTGACCTCCTCTTGTTAACTGCCATTAAAAACACGTGATTGTAATTAATGTACGATGATCTTGATTAAAACACAGATGGATGGTCAGGATGGCTTTTTACACTTTGTATTTTAAGGAGGCTTTGTACAATAGCCTCTCTCTTTTAATATAATATATATGCTTAGGTGTAAAAAAAAAAAAAAAAAAAACCTGCATTTAACACCCTTCACCACCTCTGAACCACCATAACCACCACAATCAACACCTACCACAACCTGGTAACCAAACCACCACCGTATCATTAACACCACCACCAGCCAACCACCCAAAACCACTCCAACCTGCTACCCGACCAAGCTCAACCCATCGGCCATAATAACCATCACGCCGCCACCACCATGTAGGGTGGTGGTCGGCCGTCGCCTGAAGAGAGTGAGGCAGGAGAGAGAGACAGAGTCGTGAGGAGTGAGAGTAAAAAGAGAGAGCAAATCAGTTTGGGGATTTAGGGTTTTCAACATCATCAAGTTCGATTTGGGGATTTCTAGTGGTGGGTTTGAAAAGATGGTGGGTTGCAGATTTGAGAGAGAAAGAGAGAGATGGTGGCTATGGTGAATGAGGAAGAAGGTTAAGTGCAGATTTGAGAGAGAAAGAGAGAGATGGTGGCTATGGTGAATGAGGAAGAAGATGGTGAATGAGGAAGAAGGTTAAGTGCAGTGTTTTTTTTAACACCTCAGCATGCCACGTCAGCAGGGGTTAACGGTGTTAACCTTCCGTCAGCGAGTCAGCGAGGGTCCATTATATTCCAATTTTTTGAAAGTTGGGACCAATATTGGTGATTTTCGTAGTTGGGACTTTTATTGGCCAATAGTGAATAGTTGTGATTATTTATTTCCATTTTTCCATTTTAATAAAACAATTGTTGGAAAATTATAGTAAAAAGAGTGGGTTTTTATTTATTTATACTGAAAATAGTTATACATAATTTTTTTTGAACGATCAACAAACTTTTTATTCAAAACCAAACGGCTAGCGGGGAGCTAGCCATCCACCAAGTACAATTATACACCAAGATGCTCAAAACAAAGGAAATGAAACACAAAAACCATCTCTACCAACCTATCTTATGTAAATGAAGGCCCTCCACACTTGCCAATCAAGATTAAGTTGTCTAGCCCTTGATCTAATCCATAGAAAGCTAAGCGGACGCCGATGACTTGACTTATCGAACATTGATGATGGTTAAAAACGAGATTGTTCCTTGCCCTCCATAAACACCATAAAGTTGTGAGACAGATCGCATGAATAGTCTTTTTTCGTTTAGTTGATCCATCCTCGAAGTTGGCCAGGTCCAATATATTTTTAATACCAAAAGCGAAAAACGGCTTGAGTTTGCACCATTGCGCAACAAGGTTCCAAACTGTTTGAGTATAGTGACAGACGACTAGAATGTGGTCTGTGGTTTCTTGATAATCTGAACAAAACTGACATAATGTAGAGCCCACATTTACGTTTCTTCTCGCCAAGGCTGGTCGCGTCGGTAACCGGTTCAAATAGGCCCTCCAAGCTAGTAGCTCCACTTTCTTTGGAACCCAAGAATTCTTTTTGCACCTGTAAATCGGAGTCGTGTTCTATGTCGATCCCAAGCAATCCTTCAGAGAGTTCACAGTGAACTGGCCCAACCCATTAAGAACCCAACCCCAATGATCATGTCTTGAATTAACATTAACCGGTCCAAGCAAAACCGATAACTGCTGCAGCTCTAGGACTTCAGCATCGCTTAATTGCTCCCGTTTCCACACCCAGGTCCGAACCCCAACCCCCTACCCACCCTGTCAGTGACTCGGCACATCTTATTTTTCTCCAAAGCAAATAAGTTTGGAAATAAAGTACATAATGCAGTGTCCCCAACCCATTTGTCGACCCATAACCCAATGTCCAGCCCCCCACCCAGATTCCCAATAATCAAGTTTGATACATCGATCCCCACTCAAAGAAGGTCACCCACCAAGCGTCCAATTTGTTTCCTTGGTCCATGCTGAGTAAGCTTAACCGGAACTTAACACAAACCCCTCGAGCTACTATGTATCGACCAAATCGCCTTCCACCATAGTGAATTCTTTTCATTTTTAAAATGCCACCACCATTTCGCCAACATAGCGAGATTTGCTTCCTTTAGAGAACCAAGTCATAGCCCGCCATACTCGGGAGCCACGACTACACTATCCCATGCGACCTAGTTCATCTTAGCCTTCTCGTCTAAGCCTCCCCAAAAGAAAACCCGTCTTATACGATCAAGAGTATCTAGGACTTTCTCCGGCGCTCGATACAACAAAAAATAATACGTGGGGAGGGAGTTAAGAACCGATTTGATGAGAACCACCCTACCCCCAAAAGAAAGAGTCTTGGCTTTCCATATAGAGAGTCGTTTACAGAAAGTTTCCACCACCGGGTCCCTATGCTTACATAGGTTCATGTTACCCACCACTTGTAGCCCAAGGTACTTGAACGGAAAAACGCCAACCTTCGATTTAAGCATGGCTGCCATGTTTGTGATTTTAGATAGCTCCACCCCAATTCCAAATAAGTGACACTTTTCCATATTTACTTTAAGACCTGACACCAAGTAAAAGCAACACAATATTCTTCTCAAGTTCTTCGCATTTGCAGTCGACCACTCACCAAAGAACACTACATCGCCAGCATACATAAAATGCGATAATACAAGGCCCGTATTACCACAATGCAAACCATGAAACGACCCGATTTAACATGCTCTCTTCATAAACCCCGATAGTGTTTCCATGACAAGTACGAATAGGAAAGATGAAATTGGATCTCCTTATCTCAACCCGCGAAAGCATTTGAATTTCAATGATGGAGAGCCATTTAGAAGAACCGAGGCTCTAGCATTGGACACAATGGCCAACGCCCAATCTCGCCACTTACTAGGGAACTTCATTTGCTCTAAAATCTTGTCCAAAAAAGACCAACTCACCGAGTCATAGGCCTTGTCTATATCTACCTTGAACAAGAAACCGACCCTCTTCATTTTCCACATCCACCCCACTAATTCATTCAATAGAAGTGGGTCGTCCATGATACTTTTTCCGGATAGAAACACTGATTCTTCCGGCCCCACAAGCTTTCCAATTACTCTCTTTAGACGTTCAACCAGAACCTTAGACATGATTTTGTTGTTGCAGCCCACCAGACTAATAGGCCTGAAATTTGAGAACACCAACAGATCTTTTGTCTTCGGTATCAAAGCTAAAAAGGATGACATACAAGCTGAATTCAGTTCGCCTTTACTATGAAAATCTGAGAACATATTCATGATACCTGACTCAAAACAACTCTAAAACCTCTTCAAGAACCTAAAGTTGAAATCGTCGGGTCCCGGGGCCCGATCGCCATCACATGACCAAACGGCTTCTTTAATTTCCATCAATGAAAACGGGCTCACCAATGTTTCTGCCTCCACATCCGATAAACTACACAAGTTTGGACAGGAGAACTCCGGTCTCGATGTAAACGGATCCTTGAACTTATCAGCAAAGAAATTGAAGGCAATGTCTTTTATAACAATATGATTATCCACCCATGCCCAATCCAATAATAAGCCATTTATTCTACTATTGGTCAAATTCGAATTTATTACCCCATGGAAATAGCTTGAATTCTCATCTCCATCGATGGCCCATCTAACCCGAGCCTTTTGGCGTAGATCCATATGTTTCTTCCTGTCCGCCTCTGCCAAAAAAAACCCGACACTCCTCCCATACTTGCTTTTCTATTTGCACCAAGTTCCTACTCTCCGCCACCTTTTCTAGTCTCTCGAACTCCCTTCTTTTGGCTTTGACTTCTGCCGCCAACTTATCATTTTCTACCAACTTATCATTTTCTACCCGAATCCAATCTTTAATTTTGTTTTTTAAAAACTTGAGCTTCATGGCCAGCTTTAGTGTGACATCCGTCCCTTTTCATTTTATATAATAATAATAATAATAATAATAATAATATTAAAAAAAAAAAAATCAGATTAGATATATATATATATATATATATATATATTATTTTCTTAAACCCATAACCAAACCAAACCATAACCAAACCATAACCTAACCATAGCCCAAACCCAAAACCCTTGTAGGCTTGCAGCCCAAGCCTGAAAGCAGGCCCACTTGTCCAAGCCCATCCCCTTCCTCTCCTCTCAAAAAAAAAAAAAAACGAATTATCTGCTGCTGCATACGAGGATCGAACCCGAGCCGGTTCCCTCACCCAAACACGCTGAAACCACCTAGGCTACACTCAAGTTTTGATTTAATTCCACCCCTAATTATATTTAAACCCTCTCTAAACCTTGCTCCCCTTTCCTTCTTCTTGCTGCTCCTTTTACGCAGATAAGGGAGTTAACACAGTCAACATTTTTGACCACAACAATTGAATGATAATTGGAAACAATTCATGTTTGACCATGACACGTGAATAATACTATCCCTCCATTAATAACCAATCAATCACCCGCTAATCACTTGCTCTACCAAGCATACAAATCGCGTTTTTGACCATAGAAGGTCAACCCTTTAAATCCTTCCATTTTAACCACGATACTATAAAAAGAACCCATCTCCTCAGTCTTTATACGCCAATGATAAAAACCTCACCTTCTAATTCTCCTAAAACACCCGTTTTAATCCACAATCATCACAGTTTGACTTTTCGTTGACTCGCTAAATAGAAGCTTAGGCGAGTGGTATAGTCCAATTCCTTGCTTCTACATTATAATCGGCCTCTGTAAGTCATTTACCCTCTGTTTGATTAAGCTTTATCATCAAGATTGGAATGATTAAAGGGCTAGGGCTCGAATGATAATTGGGGAAGAAGGAGTCAAAACAGTTAGTGTATATATATTTTTCATTTCAGTATTTAAATGTTCTCAGGGTGTGGCTCAGTGGTGAGCCACACTTGTGATAAATCAATGAACCGGCCAGGGGCCAGGTTCGAGCCCCACAAGCACCATTTTTTTTTACTTATACATATATTTACATTTATATATTTAAAATTCATTTTAAAATACCAAGACCCTTTTATAAATTCTACAAAAATTATATTATGTTGATCTGATGAGAAAGTTCATTACCCAATTTTTAGTTTTTCAAAAATAATTTATTTAATATATATTATTAATAATACAAGTTTATTCATTTATATTTATTAAAATCTATAAAAATATCAAAACGATCTTCTTAATTTCCACAAAAATTATCCTGAGTTTTTATAACATTAATCTTTTCAGAAATGATTTTTATTTCAGAAAAATCATTTATTTAATATTTTTAATCAATTTTTGTTAGTTTTAATCATAAATAATTCATAATAAATTCATTTTACAATACTTTTGTACCAAAATTTTACATAAATTATTTCTATTCATATAGAATTGAAATACAATTTTTAATTCAGAAATTCTTTGATTTTAATATTTTTAGATATTAAAGTCATATTTTGACAATTTGAAATAATTAGATTAAATATTCAATTTTCAAGAAAATAATTTTATAAAAATTATTTTCATACTCAAAACCTTATGTTATGATTATATTCAACTTAAGATTTTACAAAGAGACTTTATTTATTTATTTATTAAATTTCATATATTTAATAAACAATTCATTAATTAATCAAATAAGCATTTATCCCCAATTCGAAGCCCTAGAAATACATATATCCTAGAGTTATTTCTCTTACACATTATCGAATACTTTAGGTTGATCATTTGGGAGTAATCTCAATTCATATTTCGTTGTCCAAGTCCAATTTCAAGTTATTACGTGAACTGTGAGTATTCCTACCCCTTTTTGCATTTATACATTTTTGGGGTGTTACATGTACACTATTACAATTTCAAATACAAGTTTACATATTTACAATACAATTCTAGTACTATGTGCATTGCTTACAACGTGCTTTATGCTTAGACATTACATGTGGATTACATTTGTACTTAGTGAAATCATTAACATGGTACAAGCCGACCTTAACATTGGATAGCGCTATTTGGATTGACAACCCGCCTAGGTTGATTCTCCCCCTTTTTCATCGGAGAATCCGTGGCCATTGTTAAGTTATTATCCATTTGTTGGATAAGTACACTACAGTTCATACAGTACATTATACAGTCACAGGGTTGATTTCGCTCATTTGTATGATACATGGTTTACATATTTGCACTGTAGCTTGCACTTGAATTGTATAACTTTTTAACCTACTATATATATCAAATCTAGGAATGCTCACCAACATTTCATATGTTGACCAAACCTATTTTTGTACATGTTTCAGGTGCAGTTTGATCTAGTGCTTTAGCAAGGAACATTTAGTGCTTTATTTTAATTCAGTTATTTCAATATTTACATTTCATTTAGACAATGTATTTTTCATTTCCATGTAAGACAATTTTGATTATTCAATAATATTTACATTTTAGTACCATGTGCTTTTGAACAATCGTCACTACGTGGCACCTCGATGATTCCGCCATCGGTTGGGGTGTTACAGATTGGTATCAGAGCCATGGTTATAGGGAACTAGGTTGTTAGATAAAATGGCCTAGACTATAACCTAACTTTCATGCATAATATTTCCTGAATTACCCTACCCCTCATTTCGCTCTACTTTACTTCTTTCATCTTTCCCTTTTTCTCTCCCTCCATTCTTTTCATCCTTCATCATGGTGCATAGAGATGGTGTCCTACAGGGAGTGGAAAGTCTACATCATCATGGAACAGGGACAGTACCTTTCATAAAGACACTCTTAGGCATAATGCCTACTCTTACTTTTGTTCCTTCAAAGTTGTTGAACTTTAATGAGTGTGATAAGGACACGTGCAATCTGGAAGGGTGGACGCCTGTACACTGGGTTTTCTGGCATAGGCAAGCATAGCGCATAAATCCATTTACGGACCTGTTATGCTTACCTGGGGATTCCTGGAGTGAGTGTTCACTTATAGGCTAAAGCACGTCTTCTTTGATCACCATTGGGTTCAATTCCTTGAAAAGTCAACGTTCTTGTTGGGCTTTACAGCTAGACAAGGGCACTCCAAGCATTTTATGCAAGCTTTTTCAATAACACTCTCTCGGTTCATATACAATATTTTGTATTTCACGATTTTCATATATTGCTTACAAGTTCATACTATCATGGATTTCACAGTCACCCTTCACCTTACCCTCTTAGCCACTTTTTAAATATTCAACACCCTACCCAAATCATATTATTTCTTTTCGCCACATGTTATTTATTTTAAAAACTATAACCTCATACTTTAGCACAAACTAAAGATTTCTAAAACTGGTTGTATTATCTAGCAACTTTACAAAGTACATATTTTCCTCGAACTTAAATTCAATTGATTATTTATTGACGTAACAAACGATTTTCTATATAATGTTACAAAGCCTACTTAGCTTGTACTATTTAACAACTTTTGCCTTATGTACAAAACCAAATTTTGAAAATATTTATTTTTTTTTTTCTGGAATAATATCTAGTCTCTAGATTCTCCATCAACACTCACCCCTTTCAACTTGTTCAAATTTTTACAATATTTGGCATACATGTTTTCTTATACACTTGATTATAACCTTTGATCCAAACCCCAAAATTTACACTACTATATAATCTCCTTACTATAAAATAAACTCTTTATCAACTATCTTCACATTCACCATCTCTCACAACCTTGATTCTGCTTCAAGATTTTTCATCATCCTCTCAAGAACTAAATTCATATCCTTCACCTTCTCACACATGAGCTAGTTACCCATGCTAATCAAACTACTAAAAACCTGATACTTGATTCTACAGGATTTTTCCAAAACATCATTGTTTGTGAAACTTGATTTCCTCTTAACTTGACTATTCACTGGACATTTAATTATTCATGATACTTGTGTTTTCATTTTCATAATCCTATTTTCATTTTGTACCCAATTTTGTCGCACTCATTAGCATACAACATCTAGAAATTTCCTTGCATACTTTTGTGTATTAAAACAGATTGGAAATTTATCATATTGATTACATTTATCATACAAGACTCTACCTTACATTCATTTGAAACGTTTGGATTTGATACTTGATCTTAAGAAAACATCATTGGTTATTACATGAAACTAGAATTTCCCTTAATTTGACTACGCATTGAACATCTAATTATTCATGATACTCGTAAACATTTAATTTTTCATGATAACACTTACACTTAATGGTTGTAGTACTTACAAACTTGTTTGCATAAACCTGCTATCAATTTGCAATCTATGTGAATAATAATTGCTGCACTTAATAGAAGTCATCATGCCTTTTTCAACAGTCGGGAGAGGCCCTACAACCTGCTCCCCGACTGGTGGAGGCTATCGAACATACTCAACGATTGGTAGAGGTCACTATGCCTTTTCAAACAGTCGGGAGAGGCCCTACAACCTACTCCACGGCTGGTGGAGGCTATCGAACCTGCTCAACAATCGGTGGGGTCATAGAAGGACGCAAAACTTTAATGTAAGGTAAATTGATGATTCCGGTCCGGAACGTAATCATGAATTTACAGGTACATTAGGGTAGTGTGAAATTCTATTAGAGTTTTTGGGAAGACGTCCAGTACGTTTTCAAGGTATCAAAGGTGTGGTGGGTTAGCTGCGGTACACCCTGTATACAAACACTAATGATGCATTGAAAGTGAGACTGGAAGTCGGACCAGGAACGAACTCTGGTTATTTGGTAGTTCATTTAATCTTTTATAGTCAACCAACTCGTACATTTATCATAGGATTCCTAAAACTTGAAACTTGGTGAATCACTAGATCCTTATTCTTCTTATTATTCGAGACGAACTTAATCCAATCCTTAATTCACACCCATCAAACCTCATATCCAAATCATTCGAATTTCCCAGACCACAGTTATCTTAATTTTTGCCCAAGCATCCATAACCTTATGTTACTATTAACTTCGGGACGAAGTTTCTAAAAGTAGGGGATGCTGTGACATCCGTCCCTTTTCATTTTATATAATAATAATAATAATAATAATAATAATAATAATATTAAAAAAAAAATCAGATTAGATATATATATATATATATATATTATTTTCTTAAACCCATAACCAAACCAAACCATAACCAAACCATAACCTAACCATAGCCCAAACCCAAAACCCTTGTAGGCTTGCAGCCCAAGCCTGAAAGCAGGCCCACTTGTCCAAGCCCATCCCCTTCCTCTCCTCTCAAAAAAAAAAAAAAAAACGAATTATCTGCTGCTGCATACGAGGATCGAACCCGAGCCGGTTCCCTCACCCAAACACGCTGAAACCACCTAGGCTACACTCAAGTTTTGATTTAATTCCACCCCTAATTATATTTAAACCCTCTCTAAACCTTGCTCCCCTTTCCTTCTTCTTGCTGCTCCTTTTACGCAGATAAGGGAGTTAACACAGTCAACATTTTTGACCACAACAATTGAATGATAATTGGAAACAATTCATGTTTGACCATGACACATGAATAATACTATCCCTCCATTAATAACCAATCAATCACCCGCTAATCACTTGCTCTACCAAGCATACAAATCGCGTTTTTGACCATAGAAGGTCAACCCTTTAAATCCTTCCATTTTAACCACGATACTATAAAAAGAACCCATCTCCTCAGTCTTTATACGCCAATGATAAAAACCTCACCTTCTAATTCTCCTAAAACACCCGTTTTAATCCACAATCATCACAGTTTGACTTTTCGTTGACTCGCTAAATAGAAGCTTAGGCGAGTGGTATAGTCCAATTCCTTGCTTCTACATTATAATCGGCCTCTGTAAGTCATTTACCCTCTGTTTGATTAAGCTTTATCATCAAGATTGGAATGATTAAAGGGCTAGGGCTCGAATGATAATTGGGGAAGAAGGAGTCAAAACAGTTAGTGTATATATATTTTTCATTTCAGTATTTAAATGTTCTCAGGGTGTGGCTCAGTGGTGAGCCACACTTGTGATAAATCAATGAACCGGCCAGGGGCCAGGTTCGAGCCCCACAAGCACCATTTTTTTTACTTATACATATATTTACATTTATATATTTAAAATTCATTTTAAAATACCAAGACCCTTTTATAAATTCTACAAAAATTATATTATGTTGATCTGATGAGAAAGTTCATTACCCAATTTTTAGTTTTTCAAAAATAATTTATTTAATATATATTATTAATAATACAAGTTTATTCATTTATATTTATTAAAATCTATAAAAATATCAAAACGATCTTCTTAATTTCCACAAAAATTATCCTGAGTTTTTATAACATTAATCTTTTCAGAAATGATTTTTATTTCAGAAAAATCATTTATTTAATATTTTTAATCAATTTTTGTTAGTTTTAATCATAAATAATTCATAATAAATTCATTTTACAATACTTTTGTACCAAAATTTTACATAAATTATTTCTATTCATATAGAATTGAAATACAATTTTTAATTCAGAAATTCTTTGATTTTAATATTTTTAGATATTAAAGTCATATTTTGACAATTTGAAATAATTAGATTAAATATTCAATTTTCAAGAAAATAATTTTATAAAAATTATTTTCATACTCAAAACCTTATGTTATGATTATATTCAACTTAAGATTTTACAAAGAGACTTTATTTATTTATTTATTAAATTTCATATATTTAATAAACAATTCATTAATTAATCAAATAAGCATTTATCCCCAATTCGAAGCCCTAGAAATACATATATCCTAGAGTTATTTCTCTTACACATTATCGAATACTTTAGGTTGATCATTTGGGAGTAATCTCAATTCATATTTCGTTGTCCAAGTCCAATTTCAAGTTATTACGTGAACTGTGAGTATTCCTACCCCTTTTTGCATTTATACATTTTTTGGGGTGTTACATGTACACTATTACAATTTCAAATACAAGTTTACATATTTACAATACAATTCTAGTACTATGTGCATTGCTTACAACGTGCTTTATGCTTAGACATTACATGTGGATTACATTTGTACTTAGTGAAATCATTAACATGGTACAAGCCGACCTTAACATTGGATAGCGCTATTTGGATTGACAACCCGCCTAGGTTGATTCTCCCCCTTTTTCATCGGAGAATCCGTGGCCATTGTTAAGTTATTATCCATTTGTTGGATAAGTACACTACAGTTCATACAGTACATTATACAGTCACAGGGTTGATTTCGCTCATTTGTATGATACATGGTTTACATATTTGCACTGTAGCTTGCACTTGAATTGTATAACTTTTTAACCTACTATATATATCAAATCTAGGAATGCTCACCAACATTTCATATGTTGACCAAACCTATTTTTGTACATGTTTCAGGTGCAGTTTGATCTAGTGCTTTAGCAAGGAACATTTAGTGCTTTATTTTAATTCAGTTATTTCAATATTTACATTTCATTTAGACAATGTATTTTTCATTTCCATGTAAGACAATTTTGATTATTCAATAATATTTACATTTTAGTACCATGTGCTTTTGAACAATCGTCACTACGTGGCACCTCGATGATTCCGCCATCGGTTGGGGTGTTACATTTAGGTCCGGCGGACCTGAGAATGTAAATGAATGGCAGTGGGACACCACATAGTCATAGAAACCTTGCATCTACAACGAAGAGTTGAAGAATCTAAATGGCACGTGTTCGAAGTCAGCAGAGGAAACCGACAATATAATTGGACCGTGGTCCGATGCATATCTAGACAAAGTTGTTTCAACCGCTCCATGCCACTTATCCCAAAATTCCTGAGATACAAGATATCTATCTTGCTTACCTTATTTCTCCCCGTTATCCGACAAATATGTAAACTTCTGACCACCCATATTATACTCATACAAATCTGACTTCTGAATAAAATCATTGAATCTGAAAGCATCAATTGACACAAACTCGAAATTCCTTCTTTCGGACGGGTCCCGAACTTCATTGAAATCACCAAGAAAAACCCAAAGTCCCACCATCTCACTTTTCACCATCTCTAATTCTTCCCATAGAACTCTTCGTCTAGCCGCATCATTAGACGCATAAATATTAACGATGTTCAATCTGTCCCCAGTTGACACCAAGACCCCAGACACAAAAATAAACTGTCGATCCTTTCTTACCCCTAGTTGCTGAAAAACTGTTGGGTTCCACAGACACATAAGCCCCCCCAGATCTTCCCTCCGACCATACTTGTTCCGACTGGTAAACAAAATTCCCCCCATAATGAACTATAATTAAAAAAAAAAAGACTTACTTTCTAGTTTGGTTTCCTGAACTACAAGAAATTGAAAACCGTAGCTGGACTTTAATCCTTTTATCCAAGATGTCTTACTTGGATTTCTTACCCCCATAATATTAATAGACAGGATATTCATTGTTGTTCAGCGTACTCGCCATCACCATGAGCCAATTCCTCAATATTCCTCTCAAATCCTTCCAACTGAATCCCAATCAATAACCCTACACAAATTGTTAAGTCCACTTCAACTCCAAGTGATTGATTTTGATTATGGCTTTCTGAAACAGGATGCCTCTCTGGCTCATCACCACCCGCCGAAACCCTTACCTCCCTGAATCTATCATCATCATCGGCCCTAGGGAAGTTTGTCGTCTGCACTTCCCTAAGGTCTTGGTCTGAATCCCCGATATGCTCAACCTCCACAGAACCCATTGAAACAGTAGCCGATTTGTTTAAATCAGGAAACCCAACTAGTGAAAAAGATAGCTTACTAATCTTTTCAATGTTTAACTCCTCCTCTGGCCTTCTCATGGCTCTGTCTTTCTTCTTGGACCTAAAAATACTGGGCAACCCATTTACTAAATTTGAATCCATATTGATACCACCAGAAATATACCTTGGCCCACCCTCACTTTGTTCACTTCCACCAATAATGTTACAGCTGTTATTATTATTATTTTCCTTGATGGTATTGACTTTATTATTATTATTATTATTATTATTATTATTATTATTATTATTATTATTATTATTATTATTATCCACACATGGGGCCCTCTCCAATAAAGAATGACCCGGATTCCCACCCAATTCGAGGTCATGTTCATCCATGTCAGGATTACAACCCCCGTGCAACGTTTCTTCTACCGACCTTTCGTCTTCCTGCGCCGACTTTTCATTTTCCCCCGAATTTTTCCCTCGACGTGTACGGTGACTGGAACTCCCCATCTTCCATAGCTTCATCCCCATTGACGGAACCCTTGAGCTCATATCCTCCGGCGAGACTTCATACCTAATTTCGTCAAGAACTGGTTGAGTACCATCCGACCAATCCTCCACCACCCATACCGGGAACTGGTTCCCGTCCCATACCACCTCAATCTCTTTGTCAATACTTGATACCACATTGACCACCACACAACAGTCACCTACTACATTATCCACTGTTTCCCAGGCGAAAGTTGAGCTTTGAGCGATTCGGCCAAATTGTTCACCGATCTTGTCAAACACTTTACTATCTCTTAACTGAAATGGAACCCCAACATTTCTCAGGCGTGCCAATCTTTCAATCTCCAAGAACTAGTCGTTCCACAAAACTGCTGACGAAAGAATATGACCCCATACCGGCTTCTCTCCGCCAATGAACGCCAACGCCGACCTTTTGTCTCTAAACACTATCAGAACCTTAAGTCCCCCAATGAACTCACCGGGAACTCCGTCCAACCCTCCTCCATAAGCAAAGACTTTACCTTCTTGATCTCCGATAGCCCTTTTACCTCACCGATATTGGACCTCATCATGCAATGGCTCAGGTATAAGGAAGCCCTATCCTCAGTCCTAACAACCTTTTTAGAGGGTGAAAAAACTGCTCTTATCACCCGTCACCGCATTCCTGAAATAGTATCCATTCTCCACCTCCGTCGGGACATACCGTTCATTGGGTGGGTTTTGTTGCCTTTTCTCCGTAGACTCCTGTGCATTGTTGTTCGTCTTCTGCTGAGCATTGATGCGCGGTTGCAGGCATTATGTTTATTTGCCAGTTTTGTATATTTTTGAGTCGTTTAGATAGTATTTTTATTAGTTTTAGGTCTGTACTCTATTATTTTAGTATTGTATATATTTTATTACTTTTTGGTTGTTTTTACTACTAATTTATTTATTTTATATTTTTGGTAGGTGATCACATGGAGCGGGGCTAAAACAGTACAAATTATATTCGAGACCCGAACACCCGAGTCGAGAGCACGTGGTCATAATACCATTTATAATAATAATAATAATTAGAAAAGAAAAAAACTTGAAAATGTGACACAAGGTCACGAGGCCCAAACGAAGCCCAAACAAAAAAAGACCTTGAGGGATTATTATTTTTCTTTTGGAATTGAGGGGGCGACATCATTATTGAGCGGAGAGTTATTTTCTTGGACAAGGGGAATCACATATTATATTTAGGAGAGAGCTCACGCACAAGTCAAGGGAGAACAATATTTTTTGAAGCAGAGAAGGTCACGCAGAAGATCCATTATTTTTTAGAAGAAGCAAGCTCTATGGCCATGAGTGGCTAATCCCTTTGTATTACACTGGGGATGTAGGCCTTTGATATTTAGGGTTTGAACACATTGGGTATTGTTCTTAAACTTTTGTTTATGTTATTGTGTGCTTGAATTAACCGTGTTAATTGGTGATTAATCTTATGCTAAACTCATTGTAGTTAATTGATCTTGTGCCAATTTCTCGTGAGATAAGCATGATTCCTTACGTTAACACAAACATAGGATTGTATGTTCTAGGTAATGAAGTATAGTTTAATCTATCTTGGATATTGATAAAACTTGATACCTAAGCCTATTGAACAATCACTCCGTTAGTGCCAATTATATTATTATTGTTTACCCAATTGTGAAAGCCCTAGTATTCAATTGCCGAATCCTTAGTGTAATCATTTTAACCCAATTGTTTACAACATCATTTTTATTTATAATTTCAATTAATTATTAGTATTATAAACAACAACTTTAAATCAAAAATCTTAAATGAACAACTTGCAATCTTCATAAGATCTCTAGCAATCTTCATAAGAAATACCATTTAATCAACTAAAATATTATCCACTAACCACACCCTCCTCTGGATTCGATACCCTACTTACCCTAGCTACCTAGGTTAATTAGGTTTTGTATGACCCGTGACGACCGGCTCATCAAGCATCGCCATTCCAACCATTCTGGTTATCAAACCTTTCATGGTTCCTGTTATACTTTGCAACGAAAACGGTCACCTTTGCCTGATAGACCTTTACCATATTCAATCGTACCAATAGTTCTTTCACATCTTGGACCCTCTCATATCTCACGAAGCCAAAAAAAATTCCCCCTTATGTCCCTTTTAGCCACATATGCATCCTTTATGTACCCATATGGCTCAAAGACCTTCCACAATAGTGCACTTGACATACCCCCACATAGATTCGCCACGGAAAAAGTAGTAACTGGCCCCAATTTTCCTTCGGATCTTGTGTTGCGCCGAAGAAAGTCTTCTCGTCTCCCTCTCATGAGTTGTTCCCTTTTAATCAAAGTCATCTTTAGTTTCTATTATACATTAAATGTTTTTGTTGGAAGTATTTTGGTATCTACAGTCATAGTTTGAGGGGAGTTTGAGATATTTTGGTATACCCTTGCTAATAGTTATACATAATAAACTATCATTACATGAACAAAACAAGTTACATTTAGATGGTGGGTAAGCGGGAAACAAGCTGCGCCGCTATCCCTTTAAAACAATTATTGATAATGTATAATTTATCTAGTTATATTAGCATGTGTTCGTCTACCCGCAGGCCGTAGACTCTCGATTTAGCTACTACATCGCTACATACCCCCGCGTTACCTGTCTTGTTTAACAATCTATCCCGTAGGATAATCATGACCCGTTTAAGTTATCATGCTATAATATTTTATTTTTTTTTGAATGGTGTATCATGTTATATCATAAATGATATGATGCTTATATCGACACGCCATTGATGTGATAACCACTTACCAGACACCACCATCATATAGATTATATCCACATGGCATGTGTGATTTGACACATGTAGTGATGTTCATTGTTAGATATGGTGTGTTGGTATAATGACCCTGTCACAATTTTATTGATAAAGAAAAGTTGTAAAATGGTGGAAAATATTATATCTCATGTTTTTTTTGAACAATAACTACTATAAACACAGAAAAACAATAAGGAGCTTCCCCCACAGGCAAGGAACAACCAAGCAAACAACAACTACATCAATTTAAAAAAACACCAATCCGACCAAAGGATCAATTTACATTTGGTTCTGTTTTTAAAACCAAAGAAAACCCAAAACCTTGACATCAGCAAGGATCTCCTGAACTTGGACCTTCTTGTTGTTAAAACTAGTCTCATTCTTTGCTTTCCCGACGCGCCAGCACGCAAAGGCCACAATCTCTTGAAACGTAATCTTCTGAATCTCCCCTAAGCTGCAATGAAGGTGTAAATCCATCATATATCTAAAAGAAAAATTGAATATACAAGGGACCTTGCACCAATTGCTAATAGCTTGCCAAACAAGTGAACAACCGAAGAGACCGAACACATAGTAAAAGATGATCCATCAACTCATCCGTTGACTCACAAAGAATAGAAATGGAATCAACCTGAATATTTCTTCTATTAAGAGCTTCCAAGGTAGGGAGACTATTCAACTCAGCCCTTCACAAAAAAATGTTACATTTAATCGGAATCCACTTAGATCACTCCATAACATACCAGTTGCTGGCACCTAAACCAACATACATAGGGGATTTAACCGAAGCCACCCAGAAACGACCATCCTTATCACCCAACCAAGACCACAAATCCACATCACCCTTACCTCTAGCCGAACCAAATAAACCAATTAACCTCTCCCATTCTGATCTCTTCCCAGTAGTGGTGGACTCACGAATCCAGCGCCACAACGACTCGACATTATGGTCCAGCCATCTCATATCTCATTAATCTTTTGTGTTTCTCCAATCTAAACTAATTGGAGAAAGAGTCTTAAAAAGAATTGTTACCGTATTACACATTAACCCAAAAATGAATATCTTCACCATTACCATTTACCCCGTTAATCATAGCAGCGAAGAAAAATCAATGGATTGTGATGATGGGCTTTTTGGTAAAATTTTAACATTCAATTGGAATGTTCATAATTCCTTCACTCACGTGAAGAAAAGTTAAAATCCACGTAGAAGAAAACTTTTACGATTACGATTCCGATTCCTAAAGGTGCGTTTGGTTCGCATGAATTGAATGGAATTCAATGAAATTGGAAGTTGAATTCCAACTCTTGAGGTGTTTGGTTCATTGAATTTGTTGGAATTGGAATTTCAATTCCAATCTTGTGTGTTTGGTTGACAAATGAATTGGAATTGGAATTTGGTATGAATTCCTTCAAATTCCTTTAACTAAGGGAATTCAAACTCCTTTCAATATTAGAAGGAAATCAAGTTAATTTATTGGAATATTCGAACAGTTGGCTTCATTTTGACTCGAACCGTACCATTTCAACGTAAACCAATTAGAACCGTACCACTTTTAACCCAAACCGTTTTGAACCGTTTCGGTTTTGACCCGTACCAGTTTCAGATCGAACCATTTCGGACCATACCTGTCACACCTCGAATGCGCACAGCGGAAAGCAAGTCGTGGGGTAACGGAAGTTGTTACCATAAAGTTTAGCAAATCACTTGAGAATACGTATGGACATCTTGCAACCACCCTCTAGCCCAACATATTTAAGCTTTTGGTCTACGAAAGTTTTAAAAATATGTCATAGCCAAGATGAAGCGAAATAACATAAGTAGTGTTTTACAATTTATTTAAATAAAAGTTGGTAAAACATAAGTTTCATAGTTTAAGGTCCCATTCAACATGCCCAAACGCAGTGTATGCTAAACCCACTCTCTCAAAAGCTCCATCCATTCATACCTGAAAAACATGCTTAAAAACATCAACATAATGTTGGCGAGTTCACAGGTTTATGAGTAATAGTAAACATTCAAGTTTAGTAAAAACATATGATCGATTAGTGCTATAATAGAATCAAGTAGAGTCGTGAAAGTCTACAAGTATGATGTATCCGAAGGCTCTTAACCAATCCATAACTTTGTTCCCATGGTGCCGTTCTTATCCAAGGGGGACTTTTTGATGGTTACGTTCATTTTTCAATCAGATTCCGACCCATGTCAAATCATGAAAACGGGGCGTCAACCCAATAGTACTACAACATAAACAACGGCCTTTTCTGAAGGCTAATGATTAAGATGTGCGGGGAGGGTGAGTGGCAACCTGCCGGTTGACACTAGTGTTACGCTGTGAAACGTAGCACCGGTACACAAACCAAAGGGCATCAAATATTCAGTATTTATAGTCTATCGTATCATATAAGCATGTTAATCCCCCGATTTATAAAACGTTCAAAAACATTTAAAAAGATATGTCTTCAAATCTGTGTCACACTCTTTTACCAACTAGCCCTAAATATTTATAGGGTTCTTTAGCAATTAATCTAAGTCAAATCAAGCATTTCACCAAACTTCCTTTATCCAGTTATCAACAGTTCCTTGTTCCATTTATATTCCACCCAATTATCCCGTCGGTGATTAGATGTTTGATCAAACTTTAGATTTCGTGTGTTCACATATAACAATCCATGACTCAGAAAAGATTTACGTTTTCCACCAGATCACATTAACCAAAGATTTTAGCTATATTTCCATACACATATTAACATGGTAAAACCTTTCACATAGATTCACATAATCTACCCAATTTATCCACATATACCAAATTCATCGCCTTAACGCCTAGTAAGACATTTTTCTAGCACTTACATCACATGCAAGTTCCCAATACCATATATCAACCTATGTACATTATATTAACTTAATTCCCATCCTAGGATCTGCATATAAATCACAAAACAGGACCAAATTTGCTGTTTCTAAATCAGCCTCATAATCTAGCATTTACGTGCCTCAAAAACCACATTTTGGCGATTTCTAACACATAGTTTTGCCCTGTAAGCGTTCGTTAACATGGCAAACCTATTATATATCCTAAATGATGAATTTTATACACATTTTAATACCATTCAAGTTATTTTACATCAGACCTGAAAATGAATACTTTTAACTCATAAATTAGTCGAAAACGTGCATTTTTACGTCTCTTTTGCCAAGATATTTAGGTTTTTACATTAAGACATCCATCAACACTTAATGATACATCATTTTCCATCAAAATAACCCTAAAAAACATGCTCATTATCATATTCATAAAAACCTACTTAACAAGTTCATTTTACACAAAGTATCCACTTTTTAGTTACTAGTCATCAATTAGAACCCATCAATAGTCATTAATCGCCTATTACTTGAATCCTAACATGATTTTAAATCCAATTAATCTTTTACATCAGATCTGTACTAAAACATAAATAGATCATCCATGCAATCATATTTCCATCAAAACAATCAACACTCCTGTTCATATCCATCATCTAAACCTCATTTTAACTATTAAACCTAAAATCCCTTAACTATTTTGACTAAATAGTTAAAATAATAATAATAATAATCAGATCTAAACTCATTAAAAAACATCTTGCATGTATCATCCATCACTTAATCTAAGCATCTATCAATCAACACAAACAATCTTACATACATATACATATACATATATACGACACATGCACACACACTTTTCACACATTTTTCCATTTCTATTGTTTATTTTATGAAATCTTTTAACAAAATCCATTTTGTTTGGTGAAAGGCTTGATAAATCAAAATCAAAATAGAAATCTAAACAATATTTCATAAGGATTCTCACCTTTGAAGATCATATGATAAAAAGATGGGTTTTGATGCGTTCTACACTTTCTTTCTCTAAAATCTTGTGTTTTCTTAGAAAGTTTGCTACTCCAAATCATAAAACGAGGTTGAAACAACAAGGATCTAGCCATGAATTTTGAGGTATAGTGTTTGAAACAAGAGAATATGAGAGAGAGAGAGAGAGAGAAAGAGAGATACGATTTGAGAAGGAGGAGGAAATGAAGTGTTTGAGATTAAAAATGTGAATTATAAATGGGAAAAATGGTGTATTTATATACCCAAGGGTTATGTGGTGGACATGCAAATTGCAGATTTTGTCTCCAATATTTCGAAAATGGGAAGGTGGGTACAAGGGTTGGGTGATATTTTATAAATATTGGGTATTTTAGGTGATTTAGGGGTATAAAAAACTATAAAAAAATCACCCTAAACTAATTTGTTTTCACCCAATAAATTATGAACCACTATTACCCACTAAATCCTATAAATTTTAGTGCCTAACCAATATATTAGGTGTTCGATGCTTCACTAGTTCGAAAATTGCCGGTTAAAAGCGCACATACGCGCTATACCGAGAATTGTGCCATTAAAACTTCAAATCAGCGTTTTTATATGTTTCGACTAAATTTTCACCTATAGAATACTATTTTATGATATTTTATGCTATTCTAATTAATTCATGGATTCCCCAGTGTTTCAGGTCTCGAACACACGTTAAAACGACAAAACACGCAAGTATTCGCCAAATGCGACACAAAAACTACCAACTATAGTTATTATTAGTTTAGCTAATATTTTCACTTTTGTAAATATTAATACATGCTAAGCTAAGTATTATGGGTCAAAAATAGACTTCTTAAGGTTAACCGGGTCGTCACTATCGTCCGGTACGGGTATTTTATCGCCCCGCGATACGATAAATCCTAAAATTATCAATAAAACCTTTATAATACTCTACATTTTACTAATGTTTTCCCATGACTCTAATTATCGCAAATTAATTCCAACACTCATTTAGGTATTTAATATTTCTTATCTAATACCTTAGCACGAATAACGTCCTAAAAAGCCGGGTGTCACAATACCAGTTTCGACCGGTACCCGCTTCAGACCGTAACGTTTTGACCGGTACCGTTTCGGACCGTACCAGTTCCGGCCGGTACTGTTTTGACCAGTATCGTTGTGGACCGAACCGTTTCGACCGGTACCATACCAGTTTCAACCGTACCATTTTCGATCGAACCGTTTCAGACCGTAACCAGTTTCGGACCGAACCGTTTCGGACCGTACCAGTTTCGACCGGTACCGTTTCAGACCGAACCAGTTTCGACCGAACCAGTTTCGACCGGTACCATTTTGACCGGTACCAGTTTTGACTGGTACCGTTTTGGACCATACCAGTTTCGACCGGTAACGTTTCGCCCTGTACCAGTTTCGACCGGTACCGTTTGGGACCGGTACCGTTTCGAACCAAACCAGTTTCGACCGATACCGTTTCGGATTTAACCGTTTCGGATGTAATCGTTTCGGACCGTACCAGTTTCGACCGGTACCGTTTCGGACCGAACCGTTTCGAACAGTACCAGTTTTGACCGTACCGTTTTGACCGGTATCGTTTCGCCCGGTACCGTTTCGAACCAAACCGTTCCGATCCGTACCGTTTTTGACCTGAACCATTTTGACCCGAAACGGTACGGGTCGAAACGATACGGGTCACAACGATGCGGGTCGTGGGGGCAAGGGTGATAAATTCCAATTTATTAACCAACCAAACACAATAATAAAGAATTTGAGATTCCAATTCCAACAATTTCCAATTCCTTTTGGAATGTTTAAATTTCAAATCCAATTCTTTTTAATTTCAATTCCTACACAAATTCCAATTCCAATTCCAAACCATTTCACAAATCAAACGCACCCTAAGTTGAGCAACCAAACGTAATTTTGAATGAAATCTTTTCCAATTCTATTAAATTCATTCAACCAAATGGATCTTATTGTTTATGTTTTTTTAATAGCTAATTTTTTATTCTACTTATAAGACCACCCATAATGGTCAGCCAAATAGGCGTTAAAGGGGCTTTTTAGCACCCCGTTCACCCACAAACACCGCCTCCATGCAGGTTAAAGGGGCGTTATGGCCTCCCCCCGGAAATTTTGGCTCAAGCCAAATGTTTGCCCATCCAATGGGATGCTGCCACGTGACAGCTTTAAAAAAAAGCGTAACGGTCAAATTATCTAACGGTTGGAAAATATAGCTGTTGGGCTATTTAAAAAAAATTAAATTAATTTACTCCTATATAAATAACCTCTAACCTTTTAATTTTTCACCACCAATTTTACTCACCTTCACCAAATATTTTATACAATCCTACTATTTTTATAAACCATCAATCAAAAAATGCAACTGTTCCGCCCACCTTTCGGTGTACCATCTCGTCCGGGCAACCCAAACGCTATTCGCCCAAATACCACCCAACCTCAACAACCTTATAACTTTCAAGACTTTGACACGAGCAACATGGGGTTTTCACAGTTACTAAACATGCCCCAACAATTCTTCCAAGGTCCTACGGGATACGCTAATGAATATTAGCGTTGGGGGTATGTCGGGGTCTCAACAAGACGAGGAGCAAGTACCAGAGACGCAACCACCCGAGAGCTCCCAACCAAAAAAACGGTCGCATAGAAGAAAGGGAGCGCTGGAGAAACTGAAAACAAGAAAGGCGTATCAACCATGGACCAAAGACGAGGAGCTCGCGCTCGCCCGAGCGTGGTTAGACATTTCGAGGATCCCGAAGTTGGTATGTTTTTTTTTTTTAATTTGTAACTTTATATTTTTTTTAAAAAAATTGTAAGTTTGTAATTTTTTTTAATATATGTTATATATATTTTTTGTAGCGAACTACCAAAATTTACCTCTCTTTTGGATAAGGATTCGTGAGACGTTTTTCAACGCGATGGGTAGAGGAGAATATCGGGATAAAGACTCGATTTCGGGAAAGTGGACGGACATCAATAAAAAAATGCCATGGGTTTCAAGAATATTATCAACGTTTGCATGATAATTGGGGTAGCGGTCGTGGAACATTCCCGTACATGAGGTGTTGGCAGCTTCTAAAGGGAAGCCCTAAATGGGCAAACGTACCAAGCATGACGGGGGGTAGGCGCAAAGCCAAACGGTCGAAAACATCTTCTACGATGGATCCAGACACGCCCAATTCGGATGCTCGGACCGTGGGTGTAAATGAAGAGGGTGAAGAAGAAGAAGAAGAGTTGCCTCGACCACCAGGAAGAAGAAGCGTGTGAAAGGGTGGACGTGCGGAGTCGTCTTCGATGGGTGTCGAGCTGAAAGACAAGTTTGAGGTGATGAATCGACGTCTTGAAAGTTTACAAGACCTTGGAACAAAGCGGTTGGAGACCATGCAGGAGAGGGCCGTCGAAAACAAGAAGTTCGTCGAGATTCAAGAGGCGCGCCAATTGGAGAAGGACATCGAGTTCCTCAACAGGTCGCCCGAGGGACTCACACCGGAGGCGCTAATTTTATTTAACCTTCGCAAGCAACAAATCATGGCAAAATATAATATTAATTTTTAGTTTTTTTTAGGATGATCGCTATTTTTTAATTTTCTATATATATTTTTTTAATTTAGTGAATTAATGTAACTTTTTTTTTATGCTTATCTAGTTTGTTTAAACATTAAATTAATAGTTTGTTTATTTAAAAATTAAAAAAATAATAAAAAATGGCATGTGGCCCACATGCCACATGTCAAAAAATGCCCACATCAAATCACCCACCACTGTGTGTACCGGAACAAAGGGGTAGCGCCCCTGCCTTCAATTTCATTGGCTGGAACAAACTTGCACACAAACCAAAACAAAAGGGGCGTTATAAGAATAGCGCCAAACACCTATTTTTTCTATTTTGAAGCAATATAGCGCCCCATAAAGCCCCACTGTAGTGGTGTTTGGGTGCTATTTTTCGATTTCAAGCCCCAATAACGCCCCACTACACATGGTCTTACACCCATTGCCCCTTTAATGCCCCTTTCACCCATCAAATTGGCCCCACATGCCACATGTCATAAAATGCCCCTTTGATGCCCATTTCACCCACAAATTTAACCCACCATTACACATGTTTTAATACTCATCAAGGTGCTGTTTGTTTTTTCTGCAGAAAAAGGTCTGCAGTCCGCGGACCACATTTGCAGACATCTGCAGAAGAAGAGGTGGACCAAAGGTCTGCAGTCTGCAAGAAGAAGACTGTTTGTTTGTTAATGTCTGCAGGCTGCTGAAATAAACTGAAATTTAAATAAACTGATTTTTTACAGCAGTCTGGTGGTAGACGGTGGTGGTGGGTGGCGGTGGTGGACCGTGGTGGTGGTAGACGGTGGTGGTGGACCGTGGTGGCGGTGGTGGTGGTGTGTGGTGATGGACCGTGGTGGTTGTGGAAGGTGGTAGGTGGTGGTGGACGGTGGTGGTGGTGGATGAGGAGAAAAGAAATGGAGAAGACCTTAGAAGACTTTGGAACAAGTCTGCACCAAGAAGAGGTCAGAAAGACCTTTTTGAGTGAAAGGTCTTCCAAAATTAACAAACAATTGTTTTTGTTTTTAATAAGAGCATTCACGGTAGTTTCCCCATCCCCCATTTACTCACAACCAATTACAACCACATATTACATTAAAAATCATTACAGTTTCTCTCTCCTCCACTCACAACCACTTTCAACAAATATTAAAAAATAAATACAGTTTCCAGTTTTCCCCAAAAGATTCTCAAATAACCCCAAATATACCGATCAACAGTAGATTCCTTATTTTTCTTCATTCAAACCCATCAAAACCACCCCATATAATTTAAAAGCTACTCTCACATAAAATTAGAGGAGCTATTGTGAATATTCTAAAAGCTAAAAGCCTGATGTAACAAATAAAACAAAACCGTAACCTAATAAATTTTTTAAAAAAACTCGTGTGTATAACGATAAAATCTTGCGAGGATTGTGTTGAACACGTAACGCATTCTACTTCTGAACAACAGGTGAAAACTTATATGTCTCTGCTGCTTTTGATTTCAAAGGTACATTATTAATTCAACCAACATCCATCCTTTTAATTCGCTCGATTTTTTTTGTAGATTATGTTGGGTTTTACAATCAATCTTCCAACATCGACATCTTCAAATTATTTTGGTTTCGCTTTCAGCTGCCACTCGATTAGGGTTTTGTTTGTATGTTTTCACGCTTATTTAGAACAGTTTATTGAGTTGGAAGTTTATTATTTGCAGGTTTTAATCAATATATACCCATTGTTTCTTGTTATAGAGTTCGTTTGTTAAGGAAATTAAGTGTTCATGAACACTTACCGAACTAGATTTTCTGTTCGTGTTCGTTTGTTAAGAAAACACTTGTGTTCGTGTTCGTTTGTTAATTTTGTTCATAAACGCACACGAACACAAACAAACATTAATGAAGTGTTCATGAACAGAAACAAACACAAACGGATATATATTAACTTTCGAATAAGGTCGAATTCACACACGTTAAGACGTTAGCTAAATCCACCCCAAATATAACCTAATTATCCAAACATACTTAGTACTTAACATAATATTGGTAACATAATAAAGTAGTGTCTAAAAAAACTAAGTTCACATTGGAGGTGGAGGGTAGAGGGCGTCGAAGGTGAAGGGCATTAGCACTGGAACGGAAAATATAATGAACTTGGATACTAAAAGTAGGTTTATTAATTTCATATAGTCATATATTTACCTCACATATATTATTTATTTTTATATATTTATTTGGGTAAAATAAATGAAAATAAAATATATATATATAGAATATATAAAATTATAAAAATTAAAAACCCTAATAAACTATCAGCACAAAGCCAATGACCTCCAGCCCAGCTGGGGAGAGGTGGGAGGGTTTACCTCTTTGGAGGGTTCCCGCCCGGGCTTGGTCTTGAGTTCGAATCCTGCACACCACGAAAAAATTCCCTGTAACGGTTTGAGATAACTTCAAAGTGGACACCGGTGCGTGGGTAGTGATTCGAACTCGGGTTGAGGGGTTGTCTGTCGATTGGTTTCACCGCTGAAGTACACCTTCCAAAAAAAAAACTATCAGCACAAATGAACATAAACGAACACGTTACCGAACGTTCACGAACATAAAAGAACACGTTACCGAACGTTCACGAATATAAACGAACAAACGCAGCCTCTGTTCATGTTCGTTTGTTTAACTAAACGAACGTAGTTTTTTGTTAGTGTTCGTTCATTTATTAAACGAACGAACTTCCCGCTGAACGTTTCATGAACTGTTCGCTGACTAGCAAAGTGTTGTTTATACTATTAAGACAAATGTTGAAAAATTCACATTAATTATGCCTTCAATGAATAACTTGTTGAGCAAGATTATTTGGCCTTTTTGTTTATTACCATAATATTCTTGAATGTTATGCAGGATTTGAGAGGTGACTTTGGCTTAATTCTTTAATAAGTCAAGATGGGAAGGAAAAAGAAGAATTTATGTCAAGGTGCATATTTCCTTAGTTATTATTTAAAAGATTTTGTTTGAATAATTGCATAATCTTATGCTGCAGACGTTCGAAAAGGTGGAAAACTTGCTACCGATTTTGATAGCGATACAGATATGCAAGAATGCACAAGTACAAGTACAAGTGCTCAACCGGGATCAAAGAGTTTGAACCATTTTTTAGAACAGTTATATGAGAAAAGGTGTTTAAAAAATAGTCATTAAAGTTTTGTTTTTGATGGTCGGGAACTTGGGATATGTTAATCGAGCTTAATTTTTGATTGCTTATACAACTGTTTAGGGGGTCTACGAGGGAGGCTGCACTTTCTTCAATTATCCAGAGATCTAGCCTTGGTTGTCAATACCAATTTTGTGAGAAAAAGTCGGTATATCCTTTTACCTACATAACATGTTTCCAGTAATTAGATTTTCAGTCTTCGTGTACTTAATTAATAAGAACTGCAAGTATGCCTGTAGCGGATTCTATAATGAACATGTCCCCATGGCTATAATACAAAATAGTTTTACAATGACATTAATGTTCTTTGACTGAAAAAGTTTATGTTCTTGCAGCTTTGCGGAGTTGCTTTACCAGTGCTTGAAATCTTTTAAAAGAGGTTCAACTAAAGAGAGTTGTTTGGCTGTTGAGGCCCTTGGTAGGTTGCTTCCTTTAACTGTGAATTATACATTCAGTCTATGTTTATAAACTTTTTTGTTCACCCGATTTCGCCTTTTCTTTCTGCAGGATTACTAGCTATCAACATTGGCTGTGGGGAAAACAGTCATGAACTATATAAAGAATCAGCTCCTGTTCTTTCAGAAGCTCTCAAAACCGAGCCTCAATCAAAGAAGTTAAAATTAGTATGCCATTTACCAATTTTATATTTGGGGAATTGGATTTTAATAACCTGAACTATTTGAAATTGGCCACTGGCACCCCCAACTAAAAAATTGGCCGTTTATAACATGAACTATTGACTTATTGGAATCTAACACCCACTAACGGTTAATCACTAACACCGTTAGTGGGTTCGCTGACGTGGTATGCTGACGTGTCAATCCACGTGTGCACACATCAGCATGCCACGTCAGCAACTTGTGCCACATCAGCGTGCCACGTCAGCAACCCAACTAACGGCGTCAGTTAGTTGGGTGCTAGATTCCAATAAGTCAATAGTTTAGGTTATATATGGCCAATTTTTTAGTTGGGGGTGCCAGTGGCCAATTTCAAATAGTTCAGGTTATTAAAATCAAATTCCCCTTTGTATTTTATACTTTTTGTATTTTTTTTATATATTTATTTATCGTTACTGATATAGGATTTCTTTGGTAGATCTTGGATAGTTTGGCTATTATCACTTTTGTTGGGGGGAATGAATTAGACGAGACCGAAAAATCTATGCAAAGTATTTGGGATTTTATGCACTCAAGAGCAGATAGTAAGGTATGTTAGATTATCATTGTGATTACATAGTTTCTTGCTGAAATTAAAAGAAAATAGTGATAAATAAGTGTTTGCGGGTCAGCCTATCAGTTTTGACACATTCAAAAGTTACACGTCTTGACCCCTACGTTATTTGGACATCGGCTAAATGTATTTTGGACTTGCAAACAGGAATCTCGGAGTGCAGCTGTTTTTTCTTGGTCATTTCTTCTGAGTACCATGGATAGTTGGAGGATAAGTTACAAACATTGGCAAGGGTAATAATCCATAATAATATGTTATATTATCTGTAATTTTATAGTTAGAGGTAATGGGCGGGTCAAAAAGGATCCCGGTCAAAACAGCGATTTTTTAGCACGAATCAAAACAAGTCAGTCAGGTTCACCTGCACACTTTTTGGAATTATATAAACACTTACGAAAATTATATAAATACATTATTAATTTTTCTTTAATAATGCGGTTGAGGTCTTGTGCATTTTGTATACACTTGGGAAACTTTCGACCCGTTTTCATTCTAGCCACTTCTTTCGCTATACCTATTTGGCCCATTTGAGATAAATTGTATACAGGGATGACTCAATTACCTTTATACCGGTCGATATCCCCGCCTCTACCATCAATAGTTTAGAGATAACAAAGGTTTTTTGTAACTCGTATAGAGCGATTCCTTTCTTCAAGAATTTACTAGAAGTAGACCATGAGTCCACTCTCATTGGAGCTAAGCAAGCACTAGCCCTAATACTTGAACTAGGGTGCCTTGAGAAATTTGAAGGTGACACCTCAGCAACAGAAGAGATTAATGTCAAAAACATATTGAAGGTAAATCTACGATATGCTTTACTTAAGCACTGACGTTTCATGTTTAAAGCTTATGAGCATTAAGCAATACGCGTGTCATTTTTAGGATGGCCGTGTCCAAGAAATTTCTGTAAAAATTGGTAAACAAGTATTAAAGGTCGACGCATTACCTCAACAGATTCAGGTATGTTTTATTCGTTAGGACTTCGCAAATAATATACTTAAAATGCTGTTCTTGAATTGTTTTTGTATGTTATGTAGCTTAATTTTCTGAAGCGGTTACTTGGTTCGGGTTTTGTTGTGCACATGAAGGTAGGGCTTCTTTCGCCTTTTGTATTCTATCTGTTTTAACTACTTCTAAATTGTATATTCGTATAACTAACTTAAATGTCTGAATATGTGACTTAGGAAAATGAACTTTTACATGATGTGTTCAAGTTCAAACCCGAAAAACAACGGTCAGGCAGAGAACTATATGTAGCTGAACGCAACGAGGTTAGTTTTTTTTTTTTTTTTTGAGCGCCTTTTTTTAAATATATACCTTCTAAATGTTTAAAATTTTATATTTACTCCAAATTTCATAATATGATATTTATAAAATTTGTAGGGGTAAATACACATTTAAGCTTTTATAAGAGTATACGTGAAATTAATCCTTTACGGTATGCGATTCACTCATAAACTTAATCGTTTGTAGGCTGCTATTAAACTTTTTGTTCCTGATGTAAGAAGAGAAGACAGCTTTCAGGTAGATATTTCTATACTTGTTAAGTTGTTATAAGTATCACACTAGGCACATTTTTCCCACAATGTTTTATGAATTTGTTTTTCGTTTATGCTAACATTTTATGTTTAACTGCAGCGTATTCACAAGTCACAAAACTCGATATTCGTTAAGGCAAGAACACAGATACGAAACAAGAATCGTGATATCAAAGGTAGTTTTTTGTTCTAAATTATTTCAGTTAACCAACAAATTCCAAAAGCTTTCTAATTATAGATTATTCATTGTTAATAAAAGCCTGAAACTTGTATATTTAATTGCTGAAAAATCAGTTGTTCATGTACTGATCAATCCTGTACATTGTGTAGGGGAGGAGCAATGGTGTTCTGAAGATTGATGTTAAATTTTAACTACACTGCTTGCTGCTTTATTTATTTATTTATTTATTTATTTATTATTTTTTTTTTTTACTTTTTGTTGGTGGGGATGATGCAAACAGTGGCTTAACTTTTAAATGATTTTTTAAACAGCTAATTTATTTTAGTTTAGCTATTTTTTATTTCATGATTTAATGCTTACCTTTTAAATGATTTAGTGTTTTACTGTTTATTTTAGAGAAGATAAAAGAGAGGAGGAACACTTTTAGAGGTTATTACTTTCTACAGATAAATAGTTAAAAAAAAACTAGTTAAAGAGAAAATGATCATGTATTTAGACTAAGTGTAGGGGTGTAAATGACACGTAGCGGCTCGGGATCGGCTCGGTAAAAAGCTTGAACGAGCCGAGCCTTAACGAGCCCGAGCCTGAAATATGGCTCGTTTAGTTATCGAGCCCGAGCTCGAGCCCTAGATACAAATCTCGATTGGGCTCGCGAGCCTAATCGAGCCTTAACGAGTTAGAGCCCGAACCCGAGCCCGAGCCTAAGTTACAGCCGAGCCTAAGTTATAGCTTTAACGATTGGGCTCGTGAGCCTAAGTTATAGCCGAGCTTTTGAGCTCGTTTGAGATTCTTAAATCACCTCGAGCCGAGCCGAGCTGAGCTCGAGCTTTGGATTTTGCTAGCGAGCCGAGCTCGAGCTCAAGATTGTAGGCTCGAACCGAGCCGAGCTCGAGCTTCACAAAACCTTAACGAGCCCGAGCCGAGCCCAGTCAGGCTCGGGCTCGGCTCGGCTTGGCTCGGCCCGTTTACACCCCTAACTAAGTGTAGTGGCCTTGCGGTCGGCTTTACATCATCACGTATGGGCGCTAAACACCGTCTTAAAGAGGCACCACATGAATGAGTCTGGAAGGGTGGATATGTGTAAGGACTCGAATTTTTTTTTTTTTTTTAAACATATAGACAATATATAAACATCCATTATATACATAGTTATATATATCCAAAACGTCATGCCCAACAACGTGCCAACAACCTTGGCGACAATAGTTAAGTTTACAAAAGACAAAGCCTAAGTTGGCTACCATGCGAATCTTTGACCCATATCCAAAACCATCTACAAAACATTAACAACTTGTTTAAAAGACTCAAAGATCCTAATATAACCATGGTACCCAACCCAAAAGAACGCGAGCGTGCATAACCCATCCTTGTTCGAGACTTGATCTTCATTCATGTGCTTTACCTATTACAAATCAACAAGGCAAACGTTTAGTAGGTTATAACCATATGATCGTCTTGTCCAAGGGATCTAAGAAGTCCATGGAATCCATAATGAAATCCTTACTTCTACCATTTTGACCCGTTAAGGGTATTCCTACCATTTTGACCCGTTAAGGGTATTCCCACCATTTTGACCCGTTAAGGGTATTCCCACCATTTTGACCCGTTAAGGGTACTTCCACCATATTGACCCATCGAGGGTGTTCCTACTATTTTGACCCATTAAGGGTGCTTCCACCATTTAAACCATTCCACCAATTTATACCCTTGTGTAGCCACAAGGATACTTCATGTTACTTCCATTCTACCAAATTCAATCACAAAATGCATACATACAACTATGACTAACATACTCATTAGACTACGTAGTTGGTAGTAACCAACTTACCTTTATCGTGCGCACCTTGCTCCTTGTAACCGCTTGTACCTTCCACCTTCACACCTACATAGCGAAGGAATTCATACTTTAGCTTTTTTGCACTTTACCCTTTACCATTCTTGGTACAAGGTAGATAAACTAACATAACCACATAGCTACAACATCTACCATCATAGTTATCATGTATTTTCCCACAATTTCACCTATTCTAAGTTACTAGGCGTTTCATCATACAATTGGTGTGCATATTCCTACATTCAAGTGGTTATACCATTCCATGACACAACATTCCCAATTCTATACTTATACTTACAATCTTCATGAATTTCTTAACAATAAGCATAATCAATTGAGTTCTTATGAGATTAAGGTTCTGTTTGACTTTTTAAAAGTCAACAGAAACCTTCATCCCAACACCCACTTAACACATTCTCAATTCAGCCCTATTACAAGCAATTAACATAAAATCTCTTCAATTTTACACTACTACACATAACAAGCATGCTTTCCTAACCACAAGAAGTAATTATCACAACATGATTATGGAATCCCACCAAACTACTCCCAAACTCTACCAAAATAAATCATACAACTTACCAATGAGATTAGCACCACAAGAGGGTTAATAATCCAAGAACATGCAGGGAATTAGAGGTGTTTTTCTCACTTAATCTCAGCTATAGGGGCTGTTATGGAGAACCCTTTTGTCACCCCTTTCTTCCTCCCTCTCTCTCTGCGTTTCTATTCTTTTCTCTTTTTCTTTCTTTCTTTTTTGAATCCCTCCTAATATTATATCTTCTAATTTTCCCCAAACCACCCCTCAAGTGTGTGTCATTTCACATTTAACCCCTCCCTCTTTGTTAGTTAAGTTTCTACCAATTTACCCAAGTGACTAACTTGGTAAATTTTATGTTTGTCAAATGTACAATTACCAATGCACCACTTACAACTAGGGGTACAACATCTACATACATACATATATACTTATACATACATACTCATACTTATACACTTATACACATAGGTATATAATTATATATAATTTCCACCATACTATTATTATTAGTTAACATTTTTGGGGTGTTACAAGTCTACCCCCCTTAAAAGAGGTTTCGACCCCGAAACCTAGATACGTACCGAATAGAGTAGGATAGTGCTTCCGCATTTCTTCCTCGGATTCCCACGTAAGATCCGAACCCTTCCGATGTTGCCATTGAACCAAAACTTGGTTTATGGTCTTATTTCGCAACCGCTTCACCTTGGAATCTCTTATAGCTACCGGTTTTTCTACATAATTCAACTTATCGTCTACCTCTATGTCTTCAAGAGGCACGTACGCGGTTTCATCTGCGAGACACTTCCGTAACTGGGACACATGAAAGGTGTCATGGATCCCACTCAAGGATGGCGGTAGCTCCAGCCGGTAAGCCACTTGCCCGACTCGTGCCAAAATTTTGAAGGGTCCTATATAACGCGGGCCTAACTTCCCACGCTTACGAAATCTGATAATGCCCTTCCAAGGGGAGACTTTTAATAACACAAAATCTCCCACTTTAAATTCGATCGGGCGTCTTCTACGATCCGCATATGCCTTTTGTCGGTCTTGAGCGGCTTGAATTCTAGCCCGTATTAGGCTAATTTTTTCGTTAGTGAGAGCTACCAAATCACTTGGAGCTAACTCCCGCTGACCCACTTCTCCCCAACACACCGGGGTTTCACATTTTCTCCCGTATAACATTTCAAATGGTGCCATTTGGATGCTACTGTGATAGCTATTATTATACGAGAATTCCACTAATGGTAAGTGTTCATCCCAACTTCCCCCAAAATCTAGGACACATGCCCTCAACATATCTATGAAGGTTTGAATGGTTCTTTCGGTTTGTCCGTCAGTTTGGGGGTGGTAGGCGGTACTAACCAACAACTTCGTACCCATTTCTTCTTGGAACCTCCTCCAATACCGGGACGTGAATCGAGTGTCCCGATCCGACACAATAGACACGGGTACACCATGCCGGGACACAATCTCATTCACATAAATTTCTGCCATCCGTTCGGAGGTGTAGGCCTCCCGGATAGCCAAAAAGTGAGCGCTTTTAGTGAATCGGTCCACCACTACCCAAATCGCATCATAACCCTTCCTTGTCTTTGGTAGTTTTGTCACGAGATCCATAGTGATCTCCTCCCACTTCCACACCGGGACCTCAAGTGATTGTAATTTCCCGTAAGGCTTTTGGTGTTCGGCTTTGACTTGAGAGCAGGTCAAACATTTCTCCACATACTTAGCGATGTCGCGCTTCATTCCCGGCCACCAATAGTCTTTCTTTAAATCCCGATACATCTTGGTCGCCCCCGGGTGGATTGAGAACCGGGACTTGTGGGCTTTGTCAAGTAGTGAAGTCTTGACTTCACAAGTCCAAGGGACCCATACCCGCCCATATCGGGTCTTCATCCCATCCGCATTCTCTTCCAACTTGTCTATCATCCCTTTCATTCTTATCTTCTTTGGGTCATTGGCTTGCAAAGCCTCGACTTGGGCCTTTCGTATCTCACCCAAAAGGGTAGGTGCAATTACAACACCCAAGGCCTTAACTTGAATCGGGGGTGGGTATTCCTTCCGACTTAGAGCATCGGCCACCACATTAGCCTTGCCCGGGTGGTACACGATGTCACAATCATAATCCTTGATTAACTCTAGCCATCTCCGTTGCCTTATGTTGAGATCTTTCTGTTCGAAGAAATACTTGAGGCTTTTGTGATCGGAATATATGGTACATTTTGTCCCATACAGGTAATGCCTCCAGATTTTCAACGCAAACACTACGGCCCCCAATTCCAAATCATGGGTTGGGTAATTACATTCATGGGGTTTGAGTTGTCTTGATGCGTAGGCGATGACTTTCCCCCGTTGCATCAGAACACACCCCAACCCTTGATGCGAGGCATCCGTATAAACTACAAAATCATCCGACCCTTCAGGCAAGGTCAGAACAGGCGAACTGGTCAACTTCTCTTTTAGCATTCGAAAGGCTCTTTCTTGGTCTTCGCCCCACACAAACTTTTCACTCTTCTTTGTCATCCGGGTCAAAGGTAGTGCCACCTTTGAAAAGTCTTGGATGAATCTTCTGTAATAACCGGCTAGGCCCAGAAAACTTCGAATTTCGCTCGGGTTCTTAGGAGAAACCCATTCCACCACCGCCTTCACTTTCGAAGGGTCTACCGAAATGCCCTTCTCATTCACTACATGCCCCAAAAACTGGACTTCCCTCAACCAAAAGGCACACTTAGAAAATTTAGCATAAAGCTTTTCCTTTCTAAGCGTCTCAAGGACTTCCCGCAAGTGGTCCGCGTGATCTGATTCACTTCAGGAGTAAATCAAAATGTCGTCTATAAACACTATCACAAAACGATCCAACATCGAACGACATACCCGATTCATTAAATCCATGAATGCGGCCGGAGCATTTGTCAACCCGAAGGACATTACTAGGAACTCGTAATGCCCATACCGGGTCCTAAACGCCGTTTTGGCCACATCTTCTTCCCTTACCTTCAATTGATGGTACCCGGAACGAAGGTCAATCTTTGAGAACCAACTCGCCCCTTGAAGTTGATCGAATAAATCATCAATACGGGGTAAGGGGTAGCGGTTCTTTATTGTTAATTTATTCAACTCCCGGTAGTCTATGCACATTCGCATAGACCCATCCTTTTTTTTCACAAACAATATAGGGGCTCCCCACGGGGACACACTCGGGCGAATGAAGCCCTTGTTGAGTAACCCTTGAAGTTGTGTCATCAACTCTCGGAGTTCGGTGGGTGCCAACCTATATGGTGTTTTTGCAACGGGTTGAGCCCCGGGCACCAATTCAATTTTAAACTCCACTTCACGTTCGGGAGGAAGCCCCGGAAGATCGTCCGGAAATACAATCATGCCATGTGGAGCAGAGCTTGATTGCACTAGACAAGGTTTTAAATGATTTCGCCAATGCAATCACGTCATGTGGAGCGGGGCGTGATTGCACTAGACAAGGTCTAATCTTAAATGAGAATGACATTCTAATTTGGTTTTGTAAGAAAACAAATTTATATCAACACATTTCTTACTTGATAAAATTTAGAAAAACGATATATTAATATATTTCATACTTGGGGTGTTTTCGGCCTAGTTTAGCGAGGTCTATCCCACAAGTCTAAACTCATTAGAGTCGTGTTTAACTTGTTTGTTAGAAATCCTAATCTACAATATTAAGGCCTCCTCTCTAGCCAGTAGCTCTTTCTATCAAGGTAGTGTGATTGATTTGATTGTTAAAATGCATGTAAGACACCATACCCATGAGTTTTTTTAGCAACATAGGCCACAATTTTATGAAAGCTAGAGCGTAAATCAAACAAAAAATAAACTAAAACCAATCAAAATCAACCAGCATAAATCAGACAAAAATAAACTAAAACCAGTCAAAATCAACCAGTTAAAACTGATAAAACCACCTATGTTCCTTCATCCTTTGCTAGCTGAAGCCGACTGGTTTATAAGATTGCTAGACCAACCATTTTAAAAGCCCGTCCCGTAACTCCCATTTTTGGTACGTTGATTTAAAACTAGGGGTGCAAACGAGCCGAGCCTGAGCTCGATTAACTTATAAGAACTCGAGCTCGAGCTCGTTTAGTGTTTATTAGTTAATATATTAAATTAAATAATATATATATATATAATAGGCTCGTTTAGGCTCGATAGCTCGATAAGTCAAAAGCTCGGCTCGTTTATTACACAACTTTAAATGTGGGGTAAATAGTATAAGATATTTAATAAACCTAATATTATACTAAGGCTCGATGAGCCTGGCGAGCTTCATATGCCAGGCTCAAGCTCGATAAGTAAACGAGTTTTGTTTTAGGCTCGAGCTTGATAAAAGCATTCACATTTGGGGAATCAAATTTATGTGAGTGTGTCCACCAAATTATATGGGGTGGGTGTAAGTGGTTGTGAGTGGATATGAGAGAGAAAATATTTGGTGAAAGCACTGTTCACCCCTATATTTGAAAAGCTATTGTTCACCCCTAAAAATATTTTAATATTTTTGTAAGTGGTTGTGAGTGAGGAGAGAGAAAATATAATGAAAAAGTATTATTATTTAAAAAATGAGAGAGAAAATTTTAGGGTGGAATAGTGATATTTTTAGTGTAATTTGATGGAGGAGATGTGAATGCTCTAAGGCTCGGCTCATTTCAAGTTTTTTTTATAAAGCCAATCTCTAATAACTCGCAAGCTGCTCAACTTATTTGCACCCTGTTTAAAACTCATTTGACGGCCCATTAAACATCTTTCTAACAAACTAACAAGTACCAATCTTCGTGTTCTCTTCAACTGCTGATACTCCGGTCCGGTAACTTCTTTTCAAACCTACCTTCCTTCTTTCCTTCATTACTCACCAATTCACCTCAACGTTTTTTATTTCTAACCCTAATTCTAACTCCTTCTTACTTTATTATTCATTCCATCAATCCTTTGTTAGTTACATCTTTTATTTTCTTTCATTAACTTAATTATTGTTCCTTTATACTTAATTTAAGATTATTGTACTAGCTTAGATACCCCTAATTGTGGTTTGTTTGATCATATTTGAGACTAGTGTTGTTAATTCTCATCATTTTACAGGCATGGCCACTTGTTTATGCTTATCGCATTGGCAATTTGGTTCCAGTGAAGCTAAATTTAACCGGAGTCATGTCCGATCCTATCATCATCATCATCATCATCATCAATCATCTGTTAGATTTGGAAAAATTAATAGGTTCAAGGTAATATGTAGCAGTTCTAATGATCAGCAAAGCAACAATCAACCAAGTAGAACTGGAATACAGCTTTATAGCGAGATCGAAAGGTACTTTCATGAATTGAATATTAATCATCATTGTGAAATATGCATACTACATGAGTTATGATACCTGTACGCATCTCGTGGGCGATTGTAGGTTATTAACGGATACTGTGAGACAGTCTCAAGATGGATGGAGTGGTTCGAGAGATTGGCAAGAAGTTGATGTATGTATGGTTCATAATCTTAACAACAACTACACCAACATCTTAGTATTTATGACATAACAGACTGATTAGTTTAGGATGAGTTTTTTTAAGACTGTCCAGAGGCGTCCCTGAAAATACCTGAAAATTTACGTACCCTATTTGGAGCGGTTATAAATTGGTCCCTTAGGCCCAACTGCCTTAGTTTAAGTGTTAAATGAGTTATATAAAAAATATATACGTATATATATAGGATTTTTTGTTTTTAAAAATATGCCCCCAAGATTTATGGACCATGTCCAGTTGGCCTCCTTGCCTCCTCGAACCTCTCCAAAGACGCCCCTGCTGTGTGGTTACGTTGAAATAACAAGAAACAAGCTCTTTTAACCGCGTAAATCATCACTTGGGTGTGGAAGTTTTCATGTTTTCATGCGTTTTGCTCTTATGTTTAGAATCATTACGGGATTTAAAAACAAAGCCATTTGCAGTGATACCTTGGAGGAACGTGTTACCTAATATTATGGATATGCTAGGGCTATTTCATGAACCGTGTTGCGCATACCCTTGTAAAATAAAATTAAAAAAACGAGCTAACTTTTATTCAATTTACTTAAATGTATTTATCTGGTTTGTGATTAATGCGATTTCAGGGAGCCTGGGTATTAAGACCAAAAAATTCAAAGCCAATGGCTGTTGTGCATTTTGTTGGTGGCATTTTTGTTGGGGCAGCCCCGCAGCTCACCTACCGCTTATTTTTGGAGCGACTTTCAGAGAAGTAAGTGTACGTAGATCATGTTTATATGACATCATTTACAAAGTAAGCGGTTTTTGTTAATCCAGGCTTTTAGGCTATAATTAAAAATGCAAAGCTAGAATACATCTGAATATCAAGGTGTTTATTTGTATATTTGTAACTGTCTTCTTATATTTGATAAAAGGAATAACATTTCTTCTTGGTGTTGTATAGGGGTGTGCTGGTGATAGCAACACCTTATGCTAGTGGCTTTGATCACTTCTTTATTGCAGATGAAGTTCAATTCAAATACGACAGGTGTCTTAGGTCTCTACACGAAACAGTGAGTGAAGAACAACCTGTATGATGTTTTTGTTTGACATAAAGTTATTATTTATTTTTTAATAGTTTTTAGCTGTTCTACATGTAGGTGCAAGATCTTCCATCTTTTGGCATTGGACATTCTCTAGGATCCGTCATCCATCTTTTGATTGGTAATTTGGTATTTCATCTTTACATACGTTTCAAATATTAATAATTTTTAGAGTCAATGACGCCTATCAGACGTCTGTTGATCAGGTTCCAGGTATGCTGTTCAGAGATGCGGTAATGTATATATGGCATTCAACAACAAGGTACTTGGCTTCAGCTCAAATATTCATTTCTTCCAGTTATCAAATAACGGCAGCACTCAATTCAACTTATATTTCAGGATGCCAGCATGGCGGTCCCGTTATTCTCACCTGTTCTTTTCCCAGTGGCTCAAAGCATTGGACCGATCCTGTCACAGATTGCATCATCACCAACATTCCGTTTGGGGGTATGAACTGAAATTTATGTATTTTCTTCATTTTAGTCAATTTCTTATTTCTGATAGACTAAAAATGCTGTTTCAATATCAATAATACTGGAAATTAAATCCCCAAAATGTTGTGGTTTTTAAAGTAATTCCTGTCTTATATACTGAATTGTTGAAGTGTAACTGATTTTTTTTGTACATGCGCAGACGGAAATGACATTAAAAAATCTAGAGAATCTTAGCCCTCCTATTATGAAACAAGTTATGCCCCTGTTGGAGCAACTTGCTCCTTTGTACATGGACTTGGCTAATGGCAGAGAAAATTTTTCTCCAAAACCAGAAGAAACTCGAAGACTAGTATGTATATCTGCTATTTTTTTTTTGTGCATAATACACACGCACGTGCACACACACACACATATATATGAAGTGTAAGAACTACTAATTTACAAGATTCCGACTGTTGAAATAATTGTCCAGGTAAAATCATACTATGGAATCTCAAGGAATCTCCTAATAAAATTCAAAGATGACACGATTGATGAAACCCCTGTTCTAGCTCAGGTGCTTAGCTCAGAAGCTGCGATTAGTTCAGTGCTAGATATGTCTATTCGCTCTCTACCTGGGGATCATGTCCTTCCTTTACAGCAGGTATAATTTTACTAAAGATGTGGCAAGTTTGAACCATTTTCTTATAAGCAGGCCACCTTCTGTTGTGAATTGCGAGTTTAACAGGATAAAAATAGCTAAAAAACATGTAATGCATAAAACCTCATAAATCGGTTTAACTTTTGTTATGTTTCACCTTTTTCAGCCCGTTCATTTTGTCACCTCCGAGTTTAATTTTATAATAAATGCTTACTTTGAGTCGTGTGCATCAGGCTTTACCAGATGTACCGCCAGGAATGGTGGATGCTGTAAACCGCAGTGGAGAGTTTTGGGCAAATTTGACAGCAGGGACGCCCCTCGAAACAGTCGCTAAAGAAGTAAGCAATTCACTAGGAGTTGACTCTACAGCTCTCCGTGCAGATATTT
Source organism: Ambrosia x helenae (assembly GCA_030844895.1). Classification (NCBI taxonomy): domain Eukaryota; kingdom Viridiplantae; phylum Streptophyta; class Magnoliopsida; order Asterales; family Asteraceae; genus Ambrosia; species Ambrosia x helenae. Next base: position 744,488 of record JAUTDX010007100.1, on the reverse strand, counting down.
CAAAGGAATTTGACCTGCTTGTAGATACAATAGCTGATTGGGTGACTAAGAATGCTGGTACAAGACTTTTGAAACCATAGAAACCCACCAATGATCTTAAGCTTATACACAGATATGTTTGCCTTTTCCATACCATTTTGTTACCAAAATCATAGGACTTGTCAAAAACATGTCAAATCATCATTAAACATATCATTCCCCTGCTGCTCATTTCCACCATACTCATACCAAACATGTCATTAAAGAATGGAAATACATAACAAAAAGTTCATATCGCTTCGAACATAACAAAAAAAAAAATCACGATATATTTTCAATGCATATGAAATCATGTATGGCATCTAGTCTTCATGATACAGGTATAAGCCAAGTCCAAAACGAGCACATGCTTTGCAAAAAGCAATTTCTTCAGCTGCAGCAACAGGGTCAACACCTTCATCAATGGTTGCAGATGACACGGTTCCAGTTGATTCACGGTGTGCCTGCATCAGTAAAGCTTGAGTAAAAGACTAAACAATGATCACCATTATCAATCCTCTAGAACACAACAATAACAAGATTACACGGTTATTTTTAATATAGAGTTTAGTTGTACTTGTGTAAGCGTGGCAAAGCGGTCGGGTCGGATTGTGTAATGGGCCTGAACTTGGCAAGTTTCATCTGACCCGTTGTATAATTTAAGCAGACTCAAATCAACCCTTTAGTAAACAAAAATAATCCAAATCAAATCCATTTATTGAAAAAATGGGTCATGATTTCAGGTGTGCACTTAAGTCTTAACGTCCTTTGTAGCTATAATCAGGTAAATTATGTACGAAATTAAGGCCCAACTGTAGCAATATAAGAGGAGGATAAAATAGTTCATAATGTGGCATAAATGAGGCTTTTTAAAATGGTATGAGCTTGTATTCTGGTACTTAGTTCAATGTCACTCATTATACGCCTTTAAGCTTGGGTTACAACTGCATAAAGAATACTGTGTGCCACTGATATAAACAACAAATTCCATTCTAGAATTAAAAAATACAAGTCTACATTCAAGAAACTTTGATCCAATATAACAAAAACCAATATGCTAAAAAACGTTGATCACCTATAAATTATAACCTGAACTTGCCTTGAGACCAAGAAAGACAATTAGTATATTGTTAGTTATTTCATCAGGTTTAAGTGAGACATCTTTTAGGATCTCCCAACAAACAATATGTTATCTTAAAAAGAACCATTTTAGACATCACTCCAGACCATATGAACTGGTGAATATGATTCACCTTCTCACTTGTTATCTTAAAAAGAACCCTTTTAGACATGACTGCAGACCACTCAAATAAAAGTCCATTTCTACTGCATACTAAATACTAATGTAGCCAAGAAGCGTTGATAATTGATAATAAATAGGCCTAGTTGTTTATATGTATCAGTTATAAGAGTTTAGACTTTAGACTTGATGAATTTTAACTGCAATGCTAAATTTAAAAGCTGTGACATTCAAAGCGATGTATAATGGTTTGGGCATACCTCTGCATCAGAACCACGTACTGTGACACGGTACACCACGGTAACGCTTCCATTATCTGAAAATATTACATCGCGTATTTCTCCACACCAACCTGAAGAAAAGTATTGCAAGGGAAGAAAAGAAAACATGAGACTAAAAGTTCATGATACATATAAACTGCAGTTCATGAGTCTCAGATACATTAAACGAGAGCATTCCTTAGGTAGTTCATCAAAACTCCTAAGATGCAGATAGAAGATTTGGTTAGATTATTGATAAAAGAAGAAAATAACAACTAGCTGTATAACTGTAAAACTTTTCAAATTTCAACATTGTGCATATGTTACAAATCTAATGATTGTTATGTTCTGTTTTCTACTCGCACTTTCTTTAAGTTTCCTGCAGATCATTACTTTCAAGATTATATCTATGTTTTGTTTAACAAGTTAGAATGGTTTATTAGTTTATATATTCAACTTAACACACACATTGAATGAACCAAAAACACATACAAAACCTACATACCTTGCGAGCACCTCTTCCCTTCTTTAAAAATCTACAAATCACTTCCCTCTAGACCCACTTATATTGCTTCCAATCTAAGTATTATGAACTGGTATGAGGTCATTTACTCTCATGTCCACCTTCTAATCAGTTGTCTATCCTTCACCTTTTATGCTCATGATACTCTATGACAGAATCCTTCAAATACGTTCAGGTACGTCTAGGCTCCTTAAAACAATGTTTTCCTTATAAATTACGACTTTTTCCTCTCCGATTAATCATGCAATTTCATATAACAACATAATTTTCCTCACCAACTCGTTAAGATAAGAGTGAAATGACAAACGGTAACCTAGTAATGAGATAGAACAAGACATAAAGAGCATTCATTCCAACTCTCCTCTGTCTACAATGTACAACTTATTCATCAACTTCAGTGAGACTTCAAGATCACAAGACAAGTCGTTTCCTTTACACAACGAATTTCATGTTTCGGTTTAAAACGAACTATTAAATACTCCTAGTTTTTCCTACTTTCCCCTTCATTAATATTTTTCTAACATTAGAACCCGTTACACAACAGGTTTATAAACAAAATAAAGTCAGTTCTAGGGTTTGAAATTGTTTAAAGAGCATACATAAACATAATATGTGCTTAATTCATGACCAAACGCACCTGGAGCATAGAAACTCAACATCCTGTTAGCATGATACCTGAATTTAACCACCAACACAAAAAAAAAAAAAAAAAACAATTCATATTAAATTAAAAAATAAATAAAAAAACAGTTTAAGTCTCGATGAATTGTAAACAATACCAAGGGATGAAGGAGGTATCATCCTGCTTGACAATAATATTATCATGGATCCGTTTATTAAGATCCCGAAGAATCTCAATCAAAGGACGCGTGATGCATGAGGAAGAATTATCAAAGGGAACCACGTAATTGGAGTTAGGTACAGGTGAGCCGGTCTTCCCTTTACTGTTAGTATTAGCATCACCACTAGTGTTACTACGGTCACCGATTGCAGACACGTGTACAGCATTTCTTCTGGTAGTCAATTTAAAGGAAGATGGAAACCCTATATGTTTGAGGTTTGATTTTTTTAATGTGATCGATGGTTGAGGGATCGTTGGGCGTGCAACGAAGGTGGTGCTCTGGACGGACATATTTTTTTTACAGGTCGGTACGATTGGGGGGGGGGGGGTAGGGGGGTTAATTGCTTTGCTTTGACTTGAAGAAAGAGTAGAAGGGTGTTTGTTTTGGAGATGGAGTTGGGTAGGTGAAGGTGAGAGAGATGTTTAATAATAGGGATACCTTCGCATGAAAGTGGTTGCTGCCAAATTCTTGTTGTTCCCACTAATAAAATATTATTTGTTGGATTTCCTTGCTACTTTTCAAATAGCATCACCTGCTCACTATGTCAAATGATTTTTAAGTGTTTTGAAGACCGGACCGATTATTCAGGTGATTAATCTTATGATTAATCTATATGTTATAAACTACGTTATAAAAGGAGGAGACGTTGGTAAATATGTTCAAAGTTAAGATGTTATATGTTTTTTGAACGATCAACTAAAGTATTGTCGGGTACTTCGTACGCGGCCTCCATTGGCTAAAGGTAGCCCACAAGACGTATCTTGTAGCGGTTCAATCCGCACGCACGGAGCCCTCTAGCCCACCCGTCTCATGTTCCAGGGAAAACCCGGCCCGCATACCCGCCCGAAGGCACGACGGCAGCGAACCGGTAAAACCTGGAGGGATCAGGAGTCGAACCCATGACCATAAGGATCAAGTGTCTCTCCCTCACTTCCCGGTACTACTCCACCACAAGGGTGGGGGATGTTAAGATGGTATACTAAAAGTTTCTTTACAATTTCCTAAATTTTACCACTTTTCTTCCCTAAATGCTCATAGGGTAACTTTATTTCATTAAATTATCAAACCAAGTTATCCTTTCATTATTTTTGTATCTACATTGAATTATTACATCTTCATATGGGGTAACTTTATTTCATTAAATTATCAAAAATTCACAATCAAGTTAGCATTCATTATTTTCGTATCTACCTTTGTGATACACCATTATTTATACTCCCAACCCACTTGAAAAATGTTTAGTTAATAATTATTGTATGTACATGTCTTAGGATCAATTATATGTAAATTAATGAGAAGCACACAGAATTTGTAGGTTACTATACAAAAGTCCGGTTGGGTTCACATCTTCTTTCACTACAATAAACTTGCTTTTACTCATGACCCTATGATTTAAATGTGTTAGTATGAGTTGTTTGTTCTAGCACTTGAAACATGACTCCAAATTACGGTTTTACCCAAATGGGTTCAAAGGGAATAACTTGCTTAAATCCTCATAACGTATACATATTTTTACCCAAATGTATATTTTTAATACTCCAAAAAAAAATATTATTCATGGCAATATTATGTATTTGTTTACAATTATATAATCTAACTCCTTCAGCAATGCATTTGAAATACACTTTGGTGATCTTCTTTTTGCATTAGCAATATTGTGAGTGAAGAAGGACATGCTATCTCCTCGAAAGGAGAAAAGAGACCCGGTTGAAATACATGCAAAATACTTATGTCTGATGCATATCATGTTCCTATCGTGTATTGTCGACTTCGCCGCAGCGCGCGGATTACACACTAGTCTTACTAGTTTATATGTCTAGGAGCATTCACATTAGGTTACTTATATTTAGAATGGAGTTGTGACTGTTTTGTGGAGAAGATGAGAACCAAGTGTTCATCTATATAGTTGGGGGTATTTTGGAGAGAATAGTTTTCTTGCATTTATTTTTAATATTTGTTGAAATAAATTTAGAGTGAATGAGATTGATAAAGTAATGATAAAGGTATAAAGAATTATTATTTAATTAAACATGAGATAGAAAATGTTATGATTTTTAATGTAATATGTGGATAGGGATGGAGAACATATTGTGAATGCTCTATTTGTTTTAAAAAACTAGATATCGATACTTGCAACTTGGTAAGTAGTGGGAATTTATTGGACTCAGAGTTGTTGGGTTGTAACTGTGTCATGAATAAAATGTAAATCAATCTCTAAGAGTTTTGCATGTTGATGGAACTATGTTGAGTGCTAGGTAAGTAGCCATGACGCTGTCACACCATAATGAGGGAGGACCGTTGGACTAGTAATAGGAATCTGCAGCTCATCATGTATTATAAACAAAAACCAATATAGTTTGGTGGTTGTGTGAGCAAGGGCATGATACTTTGCCTCGGTACTAAACAATTAACCGTTGTTTTTTTTAACTCAAATTGGTTAAGTTAGGTCTAGCAAACACACACTAACATGTGGTGGATTCTACCATGATCTTGGCATTCGGCCTAATGTGCATCGACATAAGCATGAAAGCGAAGACAAATAGGTATGTGAATAGTCAATTTATGAGTCATAGTGACTTCAAGGTACTAAAGAATGAGTCACACTGCAGTAGTCTAGGTGATATATGAATAAATAAAGGCTTACATTCATTAAGGCATGTAGAAGATCATGTAGACAACTATGTTGAGCAAGATGTAGAAGATAACTGGCGAATGCAACTTGAATACCCCAATAAAACCCAAGTGTCCTAAGCATTTCAATGAAGACTTAGAATGTAGAGGCTGATCAAGTGACAAACGAAGGGCGATAAGCTCCCAATAATATTAGTGTAGTGCCATCACCATACAAGATCACGGCATGTAACACTAAACACATAAAGATGTACCGAAAGCACATTGAGTGAGCCCATAAACAATGAGAGGCGTATAGATTTGGGATAAGCAAGCATGTGGTGATTGCTTAGGGCATACCAATTACCAAGGTCTTATGAAGAAAACAAACATGGTGTTAACGAGCCGAGTCAATAAAATCAAGTGGTTGAGTCATGTACATCAAATTAAACTAGTTTGATGGTGGATGATTTAACAACCGTGATAAAAATCTCATAGCAGTCAATACCCTATATATCTAAAGAAAGTTCTTAACAACAAGTTGGCTTTTGTATCTCATAATAGATCCATCATGGTGCTGCTTAATCAATAGACCCACTCACAATCCAAAATGTTGGCTTGGGAAGAAGGTGGTACCAAAACTCATGTTTGTGTAGAGTGAGGAACAAAATTCTCATAACACATATCCTCTCACCATGTCGCCTACTACCCTGAATAAAGGCTAGTAGAGCTAGATGTAGGAAAGAGAGAGGCATGAAGAATACATAATTAAGAATCGTTTATGACGACAAGTGCGATCACGAGAATGCGTGAAAAATGGAAACAAGGCCAGATATAATTTGATCATTATGAACAAATCCAAAATCATTGTAGATAAAGCCAATCATCAATTCCCAACCTCGAAGATTCCATTCACAAACCCAAAGTTTATGGGTGACTAATATGACTCATCATCATTTAGCTTTGATGGGTGTTTCAAGCATATAAAGTGTACATTTAGCCACCCCGATAAAATGTTACATTTGCTTTAAAAAAAAACATACTATTCGTTTTTATGTTTCCGTTTAAGTCCATCCGTAGTGGGAAGCGCTAATTAGCGCCCCTCCCCTCAAAGCGATTGGCTGCAAGAGATTGGCACAATTTCCAAGAAGAAATAGCGTTAAAAATTTAACGCTCCAAGCCAAATTTACAATAATAGCGCACTTTACAACCCCTGTGTAACGGTGTTGGAGGCGTTAATTTTATTTTAAGGCCCCATTAACGTCCCACTTTCCTACTCAGAGTCTAAAAAGGTCACAAATTAGGGCAATATCCATGATTATTCCATTTCCATAGACCAGGATAAAAACCCCTGTAAAACCCTAGAACCTGCAACCACCGTCACAAACGAAAAAAACCACACATGGAGACGCCGGCGGCCGTTGGAACGACGGAGATACAAGGAAGAGGAAGATCCATGGTAGCTCTCCGCCCTTTAAAAGGCGGCGAAATCATCCTCCGTGACTCCCCTATCCTCCTTTACTCCGCCCTACCTTTCCATTCCAACCACCACCACCACACCACCACCACCTACTGCTCCAATTGCTTCACCACCATCCCACCACAACCCCAATCCATCACCTGCTCCATCTGCACCTCCATATTCTGCTCCTTAACCTGCCAATCACTCGCCTCCACCACCTCCCACACTCCCTGGGCTTGCCAAACCCTAATTCGCCTCATTCATTACTTTTCCACTAACCCTACACCACTAGACGTTCAGACACAGACTCGGTTTATTGTTTCTGCTTATAATTTAGCTACTGTTTCTCAATCGAAGTTTCAGACACTTTTGTCTCTTCAAGGATCTCAATCCGACGTCGTTTCGGATGCTGATTTTATTCATTCGGTTATTTGTTCGGTCTGTCCGCCTTTGCCGGTTGAGTTTAGGGTTTCGGTTGAGCTTACTAAGGTTTTGCTTGTGAAAGATAAGTTAAATGCGTTTGGATTAATGGAGCCTTTTGTTGAAGATAGAGAGGATAGATCGGTTAGAGCGTATGGGATTTATCCGGTTGCGTCGTTTTTTAATCATGATTGTCTTCCGAATGCTTGTAGGTTTGATTATCTTGACGCGGATAAGATGTCGGGTTCTGATAATACTGAGATTACTATTAGGATGATTCATGATGTTCCGGAAGGGAGGGAGGTTTGTATTAGTTATTTTCCGGTGAATTTTAAGTATTCGGAGAGGCAGAAGAGGTTGAGAGATGATTATGGTTTTGTTTGTGAGTGTGATCGGTGTAAAGTTGAGGCGAGTTGGTCTGAAAGTGATGAGGAAGGGTTAGCGATGGACGATGGTGACGAAAATGAACAAGGGGATGGAGAAGGTACGATGGAGGAGGACGTTGATGAACAAATGGAAGGTGAAGATGACGATGGTGATGGCGATGGGATGAAAGGTGGAGATGATTTTCCGCATGAGTATTTCTTTTTGAATTACATGTGTGATCGGACGAATTGTTGGGGGACGCTTGCTCCCCTGCCTTCGTCTGTTGCGACAGCAGCTGGTGTGATGGAATGCAATGTTTGTGGCGGTTTTAAGAAGCTTGATGTTGCTTGATGGCATATGTGCTAGTACCAGCATTTTGAAATTTGACTGTTGGGTCTGACCTTGTTGTATCAGAATGTATTTGTGTTCATTGCAAAAGATAAATGGATTCAAGTTTTGTCATAGTTCTTTTACATTTCTAGCTTCAACTTTAAATTTATCTTAACACATACTCAAGCAGTGGACACACGCGTGACGCGTGGATTTAGGAGTAGGTTTAAATAGTGCGTGCGTTAGCCTTTGTAAAAAAATATAAAGCCGAGTATGATAAAGAGTTACAATCATAAGTTTGTAGAATTGTGATTCAAGGCAACAAAACATAATTGAACTGATCATCCTGTACATATCATTTCATTTGAGTTTATTAGCTCTTTCAGTCTTGTTTTTTTCTTTATATTTGTGTGCATTTATTTATCTTTCATTAAGGGCGTAACATGTGTGTGACTTGTATGTTCAAAGTCTAATGTCGTCTGAATTTGACTTGTTTGTTCAAAGTCTAATGTCGTCTGAATCGTTTCATGTAGCATTTTTTTTTTAACCCTGTCTGAATCGTTTCATGGTTATGACAAAGCAGAACGAAACATTGCAATAATCACAATAAGACACCAATGATATCAACATCATATACCCTGATAACTCTATTCAACATGCAATTAGCAGCCATTTAGATTCACACTAATTATAATTAACTTGCAATAACAAAAATAATATTTTGATATGTATTTGGTTTTCAGTTTTCACAGACAATATCTTATACCTTGACTTGAACATAATCCCAATATGTCTCAAACTTTCGCGATTGTCCACTCAACCCATGTCAACCATACCTTGATGGAATCAAAATGCTCATCTTACTAAATTGTTTAACATGTTAGATGTATTTTGGAATGTCCGTGTTAAGTATATTGATGATGGACCGGGATCCATTTTAAAGTTTATGCTTGATAAATCCGGCTTATTAACCGATTCACATGCGCCTGAAGGTATATACAAGTCACTGTCTCATCCCAACTACACACTCCCTCTACATGTTTAGGTAGTTCATATAATGAGATATACATCATATGCTGAATATTGACTTGATCCACCTACTTAAATATGTTTATGTAGTTCATATTAGGCCTGTAAACGAACCGAACGAACACGAACACAGGCGTGTTCGTGTTTGTTCATTTAACTTTAACCGAACACGAACACGAACACGAACACATAATCGAACACATTTTTGTGTTCGTGTTCGTTCATTAAGAAATTTGTTGTGTTCGTGTTCGTTTATGTTCGTTCATTTAAACCTAAACGAACAGTTCATGAACATAAACGAACACAAATGATCAATATAAACGAACACAAATGAACATAAACGAACACAAACAAAAATAAGTTAATAATGATTCATGAACATAAATGAACGTTAGGGTTAGGGTGGAGAGCGGTTGTGAAGTGTGGGGCTGTGAAGTGTGAAGAGCGGCTAATAAGTGACATGTTTAGAATGTTAGGCTTAGGGTTAAGTTTTTAGAACATATGAATTAAGGTTACTTAATAAAAGGAAATAAATAATAAAAATAAAGCTAAGTTTAATTAAACGAACATAAACGAACAAAATAAACGAACATAAATGAACGAACATAAACGAACATAAATGAACGAACATAAACGAACGTTCATGAACATACATAAACGAACACAACGTGTGTTCATGTTCGTTCGTTTAATTAAACGAACAAAAAATTGTGTTCGTGTTCGTTCATTTATTTAAATAAACGAACATAAACGAACTTCCCGCCGAACAGTTCACGAACAGTTCATGAACGTTCGGTTCGTTTACAGGCCTAGTTCATATAATGAGATATACTTGGTCATATGCTGAATATTGACTTGATAGCCATATGGTGGTAAACTCAAGACTTAGTAAAAGAGTTAGTCACCAAACATTAATAAAAGAACAAAACTGGCCTAAGATTACTTGGAGTGTTATGCGGTAAAGGAGGCATGGAACGACACATGTTTGCCAAGCCAGCCAAAAGGGTTTTATCCTCCAAGCCCTAAAAACCACTTGGTGGTATTGGACGTTTTTTTTGCCCCCCACCTTATTTATTTTTTATTTTTTTGAAAAAAAAAAGAAAAAGAAAAAACTAAACAATTAAAGATGTGGGAGTTGATGAGACAACCAAAACCGGCCATGTCACCCATAATATATAGAGTTAAGTTCACATACAAATAGGCTTATCGTACGAAACGTACAACCGAAGAAAAAAACATGCGGTGGCATTTATGTAAATATTGAAAACTTTATATAACTAGCGTAATTATCTCTATTATTAAGGAGGAGAGATGGGTAAGAAGGTAATTTCACCATCATTTTAAGATGGCATATAAAAGGTCTCATGCATAAATCTCTAACTTTTATCATTTTCTTCCATCTATGCCCTTATGTACAAGTCACTAATACAAATCAATTGCACCATTCAATACATTTAATTCATGTATTAACTTTTTGTTACCTAGAACCATTACCAAGTAATAGATTAATTCATGTAACTTTTTTTAATGGATTAACTTTTTGTTACCAATAGATTTGAATTATCACCACAAGAAATGGCTAAGCCTTATTTAACACTTTGTAATCGGTAGGCTAAATGCTCTTTGGTTCATGTGTGTAACTAAATGTTGCAAATAAAAATCAAGCACGGATCGGATTGGATAAATGACAGTATGGTGTATAAAGTTTTGGCAATTTAAAATGTGAATAAAAATACATACCCGCGGCAACGCGCGGGCATTCCACTAGTATAATATAACAAAAATGGTTGTTATTTACGAAAATGTCACCATCACTTTTTTTGTTCCCTTCAATTCACGCAGTTCGTACGTTTATTTTGTTTGTATTTGATCTTTTCTATATACTCTATATAATTTAAAAAAAAAATCCCACACAAGTTAAATTATGGGTAAAATATATTTATAATGTTTGGGCCGTATACCCATTTATTTACTATTGACATATAACATATTGGGCCGTATCTGTTAACATTAAGCCCACTCCATCAACTGGCGCCAAAATTTCCCGCCAAAACTCACAGTCTGACCTAATAACCTAAAAGGAGAGAGAGGGAACACGATAATATACCCTCACTCACAACACACACACCACACACACACACAGAGAAGAAGAAAATGGCGGGAAGAAATGGGAATGGAGAGAACCGACCCAACGAGTCACCGTCTTCATCAGACCAAGGCGGAAACCTAAACTCCAGCCAGTTTAACGGCAATCCACCGTCCACTCCACTCACTCCAGACTCCCCTACCTCTGCTGGCTTCAACACAGATCAGCTCCCCTTCAATAGCCGTACGTCTGAAAACTACTCCGATTACGACGATGATGAGGCCGCCGTTGATCCAGATATTATTCATGACGAGCCTGAAGATGTCGCTGATGAAGAAGGTGAAGGTGAAGGCGAAGATCTCTACGATGATAATTACATCAAGTAAGTTATTATTATTATTATTATTATTATTTGTGTATGTATGAAAAAAAGCCTAAAATAAATATGTGTTTTGGGGTTTTAGTGATTACCGGAGGATGGATGAGCATGACCAGTATGAATCTGCTGGATTGGATGAGTCTCTTGAGGACGAGAGAGATTTGGATCAGATTATGGCGGATCGTAGGGCTGCGGAGATGGAACTTGATGTTAGAGATGGTGTTGCTTCTCAACGGAAGCTTCCTCATCTGCTTCATGACCAAGGTTAGTTAATTATCTTACTGTTAGATTGCAGTTATTATTAATGTTATGTGTTAATTGTAGTTTGGTTTGACTGATAATGGATGCTTGATTTGGTGGTACTGTATTTGGTTTTGTATATGGTTTTAAAGGTTATAATAATATCCTTTCATGTAGAAGTGTTTATTGCCGTTTTGATGTTTGAATTTGCTTGTTCTTTATGTTCTTGATGCTAAGATGTCCTTTTTTTTAAAGAATCATTTATATTATGTAGTATGTTGATTTTGAGCTAAGGGGTATTAGAAAGAGTAATTAAGTATAATTAACATAGTTTGTATGTATGTATTTAAGGTTAAGTATACTCTTTAAGTGCATTTTATATTATTTAATACAGTATTGTCTTGTGCAAGTAAACTCAGTTTTTAAATAGATTAAGTACCTTGAGTTGCCATTCATTTTCCATATAATGACCTATATGATTAAGCTGTGTTTTTCATATATTTGCTTACAGATACGGATGATGAAGGTCATCGGCCTTCGAAAAGAACTAGAGCTGATTTTAGACCTCCTCCTAGTCCAGCATTTAGTAGTGGTGGAGGAGGTGGTGGTGGCGGCGGTGATGACCCACCCACTACTGATCAGACAGATGATGATCCATTTGAGGTTCGTAGTCTGTCTTTATTTAGGATTGTGTACTTCATTCATTGCACAGCAACATCTCATCATATTATTTGATTTTTTGGCATGTTTTTTAGGATGATGATAATGATGAAGGTGAGTTTGAGATGTACCGTGTTCAAGGAACATTACGGGAGTGGGTTACTAGAGATGAAGTGCGTCGTTTCATTGCTAAGAAGTTCAGGGAATTCTTAGTCACATATGAAAACCCAAAGACCGGTGATCATGAATATCTTAGACAAATAAACGAAATGGTTTCAGGTAAAGCGTCTCATTGTTGCTATATGTACAAGTTCTCTCTTGTATGTATTCTCTCCTTTGGATTATAGGTCATGTGGTTCAATGATGTTATATTCAGTAAATTTTTTGTATTGCAGTCAACAAGTGCAGTCTGGAGATTGATTATAAACAGTTTATCTACACCCATCCAAATATTGCCATCTGGTTGGCAGATGCACCCCAGTCTGTTCTCGAGGTTATGGAGGAAGTTGCTAATAAAGTTGTATTTAACTTGCATCCAAACTACACAAGAATTCACCAAAAAATCTATGTCAGAGTTACCAACTTACCTGTTTATGATCAAATTCGCAACATAAGGTATTACCTTCTTCTTTATGGCTTAGAATCTGGTATATTGTGGTCTTAATCGTATGCATCTTAAAAACCATTCTGCATTTTTTTTTGTTTCAGGCAAATCCATTTGAACACAATGATTCGAGTAGGAGGTGTCGTGACCCGAAGATCTGGAGTTTTTCCTCAGTTACAGCAAGTGAAATATGATTGTAACAAATGTGGTGCCATTTTGGGACCCTTTTTCCAAAATTCATATTCGGAGGTGAAAGTTGGTTCCTGCCCAGAGTGCCAGTCAAAGGGACCATTTACAGTCAATATTGAGCAGGTGACTTATATTTATTGTTTCTTTTCGGTAGTATGGAAAATGATCTTATACTTATATTGTACATTTGTACTCTTCTTGTGACAGACTATATACAGGAATTATCAGAAGCTTACTCTTCAAGAAAGCCCTGGCATTGTTCCAGCTGGCAGATTGCCACGATACAAGGAAGTGATACTTTTGAATGATCTGATTGACTGTGCTCGCCCTGGCGAAGAGATTGTATTATTCTTTTCACTCGTTCTATGCCTTGGTGCTTTTTTTTGTATCAGTAAACATCTTAACATTCATTTGCTTCTTTTTTTTAATTTATTTATTTCCAGGAGGTTACAGGAATTTACACAAACAACTTCGATTTGTCATTGAACACCAAAAATGGATTCCCTGTTTTTGCCACAGTGATTGAAGCAAACCATGTTACAAAGAAACACGACTTATTTTCAGCCTACAAACTTACCCAAGAGGACAAAGAAGAAATTGATAGGCTGTCTAAAGATCCACGTATTGGAGAAAGGGTATGTTTTTATAAGCTCATGTAGAAAACTGTTAGAAGATACATTCATGTCTGTTACATAGAATCTCATTCAGTATGAATTATGTGTAAAAATGAACAGATTATCAAATCAATTGCTCCATCAATCTATGGCCATGAAGATATCAAGACTGCACTAGCTCTTGCAATGTTTGGAGGGCAAGAGAAAAATGTGGATGGGAAACATAGGCTGCGTGGAGACATAAACGTGCTGCTGTTGGGTGATCCTGGAACTGCAAAATCTCAGTTTTTGAAGTAAGTTGTGGTTGAGTTTTTTTCTCTAGTTTAATCATATAAAAGTCAACTTTGTTTTAATTTTATTCTGAATTTTGTTCTGAAGATATGTTGAAAAGACCGGTCAACGAGCAGTTTACACAACTGGAAAAGGAGCTTCAGCTGTAGGTCTTACAGCCGCAGTGCACAAGGATCCAGTCACACGTGAATGGACCCTTGAAGGTGGAGCCCTTGTTTTAGCTGATAAAGGAATATGTTTAATAGACGAGTTCGACAAAATGAATGATCAAGATAGGTAATTAAGTCCGTCTGCTTGTTTATAGATTTATTTTTAGTAGGTGTATTTTATATCTAATTTGTGTTTTGAGTTTTGACCTTCATCAGGGTAAGTATCCATGAGGCTATGGAACAACAAAGTATAAGCATATCTAAAGCTGGAATTGTAACTTCCCTTCAAGCTCGATGCTCTGTTATTGCTGCAGCTAATCCAATCGGAGGAAGGTGGGCTAAAACTGTAAATTGCGTAATTATCTACACGGCTTATTGTTGCTTGATAAGTTCATTCGTGTGAATGAATCTAATACTTGGTAAATGGTATTTTTTTTGCAGATATGATTCCTCTAAAAACTTCTCACAAAATGTTGAATTAACAGATCCAATTGTCTCCAGATTTGATGTTCTTTGTGTTGTGAAGGTTATATATACATGAGCTTTGTTTTTTCTTCGTGTTGTATATTGTTGTAGACTTGTAGTTAACATAGATGAGAACCGTTTAATGCAGGATGTGGTGGACCCTGTCATGGATGAGATGCTTGCAAAGTTTGTAGTGGATAGTCATTTCAAATCCAAACCAAAAGGTGCTAACTTGGACGACAAGTCAACCAACAATTCTCAGGAAGATAATCAAGACGCTTCCATGGTAGCAGATCCTGAGGTATCTTGATTCACAACAGTCGCCATTAGTTATTCTGCTAAAATTTTATCCATTTTATAAATATTTTTTGGTCGACTTTTGACCTGTTAAGAGTTACAACATAGAAGTAAACGGATTGCAATTTATAATATATTCTTTTCTATTCAGATACTTTCCCAAGACATGTTAAAGAAGTACCTCACGTACGCCAAGTTAAATGTGTTCCCAAGGCTGAATAATGCTGATTTAGACAAACTCACACAAGTTTATGCTGAATTAAGAAGAGAATCATCAGTGAGTTTTTTTATTAAAAAGAACATTTTAGTTTGCATCTCAAGGTTGTACCATGTTTTGATTAAGTGACTCGTGTTTAGCATGGGCAAGGAGTTCCGATAGCTGTAAGGCACATAGAGTCAATGATCCGCATGTCAGAAGCTCATGCTCGAATGCATCTCAGGCAAAGTGTCACTCAAGAAGATGTTGACATGGCCATTCGTGTTCTGCTTGACTCTTTTATTTCCACTCAGAAGTTCGGCGTTCAGAAGGCCCTTCAAAAGGTATTATGGAGCGTGTTTTCTTATATATTGGTTATGTTTTTTGACGTTTTAAACTAAAAAATATTTTATGGTGCAGAGCTTTAAAAAGTATATGACATTCAAGAAGGATTTCAATGGAATTGTGTTGCATCTACTTAATCAACTGGTGAAAGAGGCGCAACGTTTTGAGGAGATAGTTTCCGGGTCTAGGAAAAATGTTACACATGTTGATGTGAAGATAGATGACTTGCAAAACAAGGTAATCTAGTTTTTTTTCTTTAAATATATGGGGAGGCATTTAATTGACATCTCATGGTTTGGTGTGTGTGTGTTTGCAGGCGTTGGATTACGGAATTACTGATCTGAAGCCGTTCTTTGATAGTACGGCTTTCAAGGGTGGCAACTTTGTGCTGGATGAAGAAAGGCATGTGATAAGGCATCATCTTGTAAGATGATGGACCAAGTGATGTTTGTTTAGAACTTGTGTTATTTTGGTGTTGGAATTTCAAAAAAACAGTTTTATATTATTGAAAACTGATGGTATCTATGACAATTGTTTCTTTTGTATTGCACCAAGTCACCAACTAATGCTTACATTATTACATTATCGGTTGTCACCTGCATTTTTTTTTTGGTTGTTGGTAATCAAAAAAGGGTCTTTAATTTTTAAGAGGATATATGCAATTGTCTTTAAAAAACATAAAGAACATTTACCTATAGCATTATCAATAGTATTATGTGATGTTATTGAATTAAATAAACAAACTTGGAAAAAATAAGAAAAATGTTCAGGTCGGGTTATTGTACCAAACCAACACACTTAATTTGGAAGTAAACCAACTTAGAAAGGTTTTGTTGGATATATGTGTCTGAGTATTAATTAATGAAGATAAAGTATATGATACAAATGGCCTTAGTATAAGAATTGTAGGAAGCTATCAAATTTAACCATAGTTAATCCTAATTGACTAGTATGTTCATATGGGCCGGTTTTTTTACGTAGTACCAAAAGGAAGAGAATGTGATGGGTACAATTTGGGGTCGGCAAGGCGATAGTTTGGTTAGAAAAAGAGAGATACAGAGATGTTTTACAAAGAAAGATAAGAACGGGTTTAAGAAAACCAGCAAAACACACAGAAAGAAAAGAAGTGGTTTAAGAAAACCAGCAAAAGCAAAGGTCGAAGATGGTCTCATTAGGGATGAGCATACACCACCGAATACCGAACCGATACCGATCCCGAACCGATACTGTACCGAACCGAGGGTGTTCGGTATCGGTATCGGTACTCACATTTAGAGGTTTTCGGTATAGGTACGAGATCGGTATGGTATCGGGATTTTAAGGTAAAATACCGATACCATACCGGTACCGTACCGATACCGATACCGAACCAATGCCGTACCGTATGTATTCGGTATCGGTATTGGGTTTTGGGAGTTTTCGGGATCGGTATTGGTTGGTACCGATACCGTCCCGAGCTCATCCCTAAGTCTCGTAATAACACAAAATTACAACTTTGTCATACTACTATTCATGAAAGTTCCTACATTAATATGTAGGATAATAATAACATCCCCAGATGTACCGATGAACAATTACATTTTCTGATAGGTTTACGGAGAAAACCTACAAACTCCCAACAAAAGAGACAATCTTTTGGAACAATTTTCTGGATTTTTTTCACTCAAAACAAATATGCAGAACATCAATTTAAATATGCAATCCTACCATTACTCCCACTACTCCACTACCTTATTTCTAGGAAAATAACTTCTACCACTAATGCATGATTACCACTAAATGCATACAATGAAATAAACATGTGAAAATGGAAATGACCGAATCATAAAACAATTATTTCAAGAAACGAGCTGGTTTGTTGATGATTCGCTTGGGCCTGTCGGACTGGGCCTGGGCTGAGCAAACTGGGCTGACATCATTGCTAGCTGAACTTGATTGTACTGGGCCAGATGTATCATTTTCTTTCTCCTCCGCTTCTAATGGTTGAGTCGACTAGATTAAAAAAAAAAAGCCCAGGAGTAGTTGGGCCGTTTTAAGTATAGCCCAAACATCTACTTGACTTATGATTCAACCAGTTTCCTTCCTTGAAGTAGCAGCAAAACGACCTGCAGTAGACTTCTCATATCCTTCAACAGACATGGTCGGTGGTCGTAAACTAGGACTCTTTCTAACAGTGCTGGTGGTCGTCGCTGTAGTTACATTACTCAAGATCAAAGGTTCATCATCATCATTAGCATGGGACAAAGAATCACTTGTGGAATTCTTCAAACACATGTCCGATCGGTTAGGTCATTGGGCGATTCCTGTCTACGTTGCGATCCACACCGTTTCTCTTGCTCTATGCCTTCCTTACGCTGTCTTCTTTGAGGCTGGTGCTTCTCTCTTGTTTGGTTTCTTTCCAGCTTTGCTCTGTGTTTTCTCTGCTAAAGTTTTAGGAGCTTCTCTCTCCTTCTGGATCGGAAGGTATTACTTATTAGCAATTAAGTCTTTCTGTTTGTTTTGTTTTGTTGGATTAGTTACAGATCGGTGTTTGATTTTAGATTAGATTAATAATATTGTAGCCCTAAGATTTAGGTGCTGTGTAGGTAGGTACATGTGTATGAGCTTTTAGGTCATTATTATTATTATTATTATTATCCTTCACAATTCATATGATAAATGCTTATTCTAATTATTTAAACAGACGGTTAATAATAATTCTCACTTGAAATTCAGATCCATGTTTTTCCATAAAGCTAGTGAACAGATTGAAATATGTTTAATAGTAAATTAAAATTAGGCAATAAGTATGCGATAAATGAAAATAATATCGGGGATTTCGCCAAACACATTCATATCTAGTGTCGATACAATAGATTTTCACACACTACAGAGTACAGACTGCTCCTTAAGGCGGAGAATCTTTACAAGGGACTTAGCCATGTAATGATGCAAACCTTAGAAGTTAGAATACTCATGGTTTAAAAAAACGGGTGAGGCGTACGCCTCGAGGCGCACCTCAAGGCGAAACACTAAGAAAACGAGTATGAGGCGCGCCTCATGGGGTTCAGATTGTACATACGCCTCTAAGGGCTGAGGCGCTAAGATGTGCGCCTCAGGTGGTTTAGGCTGTTTTTGATGTGTGTTTTTTTTGGGTGTTTTAGACTTTTTGGGCCAATTATTTTATTTTTGATGTGTGTTTTTTATGTTTTAGGCTTTTCTAGGTCAATTATTTTATTTGTTATAAGATACATAATTTTTATATTTATTTTTTGACTGGGCCTCGGGCTTACGCCTCATGAAGCGAAGGGAAAACGCCTTGAGGCTCGTTTCCGTTCTCTTAAACTTTGAGAAAGTTTGGATATGCCGAGATTCTTTTCAATTCTCGTGGATGAGTTTTATACAGTTTCGCTTCTAGAGTAAGTGCATAGTGCGAATAAAGAACTTGGATCTCTCTTGTAGTGATCGTGAAGAGATTTTAAAATTTTGATTGACTGTTGAAATTTGAATGATTAATAACTTTTTCATGCTTTAAAATATTGAAGTAAAGTTTCAATGGTCCGATGAGTCCATCAAACATGTGGGATAAGTATTCCATGCTTATGCAACAAGTGTATGTGCATGTATGTATGAGGGATATATGTCTTATAAGGGCAATCTAATAATTCTACATGCTTCACTTGGATATTGATTTCTTCTGTTCTCTAAGCTTGACTTGATCTTGGATTCTTTTGTGACTAGATCTTTGCTTAGTTTAATTAAAAGAGTTCAACTGTATTTTTTTTTCATGTACGTGAGCATACACAGGGCTGATTTATCATTTTTAAATAACTTAACGGAGGTGTGTGCCCCAACAAAACGTCAAAACC
Source organism: Ambrosia x helenae (assembly GCA_030844895.1). Taxonomy (NCBI): domain Eukaryota; kingdom Viridiplantae; phylum Streptophyta; class Magnoliopsida; order Asterales; family Asteraceae; genus Ambrosia; species Ambrosia x helenae. The sequence goes on along the minus strand of JAUTDX010007100.1, from coordinate 725,025 downwards.
CGACTCTAGGCATATGGGTCTTTTCCCTTAAAAGGCTCAAACCTCCCTTGTTGTAAAATTTGTTATATTTATCAGTTGTAGACTTGTATCTTGTTGCTGTATCACTTGATTAGCTTTAGATAGTTAATATATGAATAATTAATTATAATAACAACTTACTTATTTTAGTTGTATGGTTTTCGGTTCATATATATACAAAAATATATGTATTAAACCACTGCATACTTCGTTTTTCGAATCTATTAATATTAATATCCATCTACCATGCATCTGCATCCTTGCAACATGGTTCCAACACATAACGTATGTCTTGGTAGTGTAAAGTCAATTAGCCCATAATTTTTCTTTATCTTGAATGTTGTATGTTACCTTCATCACTTCATGTTATCTTATCTATGTCTTTGTTTAAGGATCCTTCACCGACTAATCATGGGAAGCACACATTTGTCTTAGTCCCCTAGAGTGAGTCATGTCTTTCAGTAAGGCTCTAATTAACACCAGGATGTTAAATTTGTTCTAGGATGTTTTAGGGTTTTTCTGATATCTACTATTTTATAAAAACTCAATTTCAGTTGTTAGTCAAAGAGAAAAGTGGCAATTTCAATTGTCAAATTAGGCCATAATGGGTCGATTTGGGTTGTGTTCTATCTCAAACTTGTCACACCAAAACATTTAGCAAAAAGTCTAATTTTTAATGCATACAACCGCATAAACCTTTTATAAATGTTACCAGAGTATTTGTAATAACTAATAATAATGTTTTTGTAATCTAATTAACGCTTTAGTTAATTATAAAATTGGACAATAAAGAATTATCCGGGTCAATCCGAGTCCCCCACCCATTTTACCATCTTTAACTGAAATACTCAGGACTGCTAGTAGTAAAGAATAGTTAACATTTGATTTCATATTATATCAAAAAATGGAATATTAGATGAATCTTTACTTGCTTACATAATCTAACGAGAAGGGAGTTGCTAGGATGCAAGAATCATAGCCACATTTATGCTTTATGTTAATGTTATTACCCAATTCTTTACAAGAAATTCTATCTTTCTCGTAATGATTTTGATGTTCTTAAGGTATCTTCCAGGTTTGTTTTCAAGAGTTCTAGTTCTGCAACTCGATGGGCACATGAAAACAAATATTTCCATGTGCTTTCAAGGGGAGTCGAACGTGACGGTTGGAAATTTGTTCTTCTCGCACGTTTCTCTCCCATACCGTCATACATCATCAATTATGCTTTAGCTGCTACAAATGTCCGGTTTTTGAAGGATTTTCTAGCTCCAACCGTCCTTGGGTGCTTACCTATGATCTTACAGAACACATCCATCGGCAGTCTTGCTGGTGCCGCCGTGGCTACCTCTTCAGGGTCCCAGTCAAACAAGTCAAACATCTGGTCATATGTATTTCCTATGATTGGTATTTCCTCTAGCATTCTTATTTCCTGGAGAATCAAAAAATACTCTTCCAGCATCTCAGTTGATGAGAAGCCTGTTGAGAAGGCAAGATGACACAGGTTCAAAAAGTACTTAGCTGTTCTTACTTAAAAACAGTTGGTGTATCTGTAACTTCTAAATTTTATGATTGCCGCTTCCGGGTAGGGTAACGTTATATGCATCTAGACTTCTTCAAAAGTCTACTAACGTAAGCAGGCCTGTAAACGAATGGAATGTTTAGTCAGCCATTCGGCAGAAAGTTTGTTAATTTAATTAACGAATACACATGAACAACATTTTTCTTTACTTGGTTAAATGAATGAACATATACACATGTGATGTTATTCATTTATGTTTGGGGAAGTCTATTTATGTTTGTTTACGTTCATTCATATATAATATGTCTTAATATTCTAATTTTATTAAAAAATGTCATGTTGGTTTAGGTTTATGAATTGTTGACGATGCTATAAACGAATTAACATAAACGAACACAAACACGTTCCACTTCTTGATTAACACTGATAGAGTTCAATCCCTTGATTATTTCATTGATGAACCCTCTATAAATAATACAATAGTGTCCCTATAATTATGGAAGGGATAATTACAAATAAATAGGTACAATCTATTCTATAATAATAATATGCTAATATACCCCCGCAGTCGAAGCGGGAGGAGACCGGATGCTGAGACTGTCTCGAAAATCTTCAAATAAAACTCGGGGTAATCCTTTTGTGAAGATGTCAGCAACTTGGTATCGTGAGGGAACGTGAAGCACGCGGACCTGACCTTTTTGAACCTGCTCGCGCACAAAGTGAATATCCAACTCAATATGTTTGGTCCGCTGATGTTGGACCGGTTCCCAGATAAATAAATTGCACTCACATTATCGCAGTAAACTAAAGTGGCACGAGATAGAGGAAGGTGAAGCTCGAGGAGAAGATTGCGTAACCAGCAAATTTCTGCGACAACATTTGCAACCCCGCGGTACTCAGCTTCAGCACTGGACCGAGAGACCGTAGACTGGCGCTTCGAAGACCATGAGATGAGATTATCACCAAAGTAAATGCAGTAACCGCTCGTAGAACGCCGAGTGTCAGGACATCCTGCCCAGTCCGCATCCGTGTAAGAGATAAGAGACTGGGTAGATGAGCTGTGTAGAGTGAGTCCAAAAGTCACGGTCCCTTTAATATACCGGATGATACGCTTAAGAGCGTTCCAATGATCAACCCGAGGAGACTGCATGTGCATGCATACCTGCTGAACCGCATATGATATATCAGGTCGTGTAAAAGTGAGGTATTGAAGAGCACCTGCTAAGCTGCGAAATAAAGTGGGGTCAGAGTACAAATCGCTCTGGGTGGAACTGAGCTTGCTGTTGGTATCAACCGGAGTAGCCACAGGATTACAAGATTGCATGCCGTCCCGAGTGATGATCTCATTTGCATATGTCTGCTGTGAAAGAAACATAGTGTCACGGGTGCGCGACACTGAAATGCCCAAAAAATAACTTAGAGGACCTAAGTCCTTCATGGCAAATTCACCTGCTAATTTTGCCATAAGAGAATGACGAAGCCGGTCAGAGGAAGTGACCAGTAATATATCGTCAACATAGAGGAGGAGGTATGCTGTGTCGGTGCCCTGTAGAAGAGTAAACAAAGAGGCATCGCTCTTGCTATGATGAAACCCAATAGACAAAACAAAATCGGTGAACCGTTGGTACCATGCCCGCGGTGCCTGTTTCAACCCATATAATGATTTCTTGAGAGAACATACATAATCTGGATACTGTTTGTTGCGAAAACCCATTGGTTGGTACATGTAAACCGTTTCATGGAGATTCCCATGAAGAAAAGCATTGGTGACGTCCAATTGATGGACAGACCAATGTTTAGATAATGCAATGGACAATACAGTACGAATAGTGGCCGGTTTAACAACCGGACTAAAAGTCTCTCCACAATCAATGCCAACCTGCTGAGTACGACCATCACAAACCAGTCGAGCCTTATAACGTTCCAAAGAACCATCAGACCTGTATTTATGTTTAAATAACCACATACTACGTATAACATTCATGTCAGGCTGTCTAGGTACTAATTCCCAAGTTCCGTTTCTAACAAGTGCATTGTACTCGGTGGTCATGGCAGAGTACCATTCCGGTATGGACAAGGCATCGGTAGGATTTTTGGGAAGTGGTACGACAGATGGTGTGGTAGATGTGGTAAGGTTGAAGGGTAGTTTGGGTTTGTGAATACCGCTCATGGAGCGGGTATGGATTGTGCGAGTGGGTGGTGGCTGGGCGGTCGTAGTGGGTGGTGGTGGGCTTGCGTGGGCCGGAGGTTGGGTCAAAGTAGGTGGTGCGATGGAAGTGGGGTGGGTCGAAGTGGGAGTGGGCTGAGGGTAGAGGATGTAGGTAATGGGCCGGTTGGTGGTGAGGGAATGTGTTGGTCATGTGGGCCTGAATGGGTGGATGGCATGGGCTGGTCAGTGGGCAAGGGTTGTGGTGTGGGTGTTTGTATGTGGCGGGTTAAGTGAAAAGGGAACGGGTCATCCAAAAAATCATAGGTGGGTGTGGGGCCAACGGTTTGCCTAAAGGGAAATGTCGTTTCATCGAAAGCAACGTGCCGAGAAATATAGACCTGTTTGGTTTTCAAGTCCAGACATCGGTATCCCCTATGAGTAGGAGGATAACCAAGAAAGACGCAAGGGTGACTTCGGTTTTCAAGTTTATGAATGGTGGTAGTGGGAGATAAAGGGTAGCAGAGGCAACCAAAAACGCGAAGGTGATCGTAGGTGGGTGAGAGGAGATAAAGTAGTTCGGTGGGTGTTTTGTTTTTGGTGGCTTTATTTGGAAGTATATTAATTAGATAAGTGGCGGTTTCGAGGGCAAAGGGCCAAAGATGTGTGGGAATGGAGGCATGGGCCATGATGGTGCGAATGAGGTTATTGATGGTACGAATTTTTCTTTCAGCTTTACCATTTTGTGAGGAGGTGTAAGGGCATGAAAGGCGGTAAAGTATGCCATTGGTCGAGAAAAAAATTTGAAAAGAGTTATTAACATATTCCCGACCATTGTCACACTGAAATGTTTTGATAGTACGTTCAAATTGGGTTTTGATAGTAGTGGCAAATTGGGTAAAGGCTTGGAAAACGTGGGATTTATGGGTAAGGGGAATGGTCCACAAAAAATTAGTATACTTATCCAAAAACAAAACATAATATTTGTAACCAGACGAACTAACAATTGGAGAAGTCCAAACATCACTATGAATCAAATCAAAAGGTTGCAACACATTAGAAGTAGAAGCAAAGAATGGTAATTTAGTACTTTTACCAAAAACACACGAGTCACACAGTTTATTATTCAAAGTATCAAACGAAATAGAAGAAACATTTTTAAAAGAATTCAAAAGTTGACGTCCCGGGTGACCAAGACGTTGATGCCAAAGGTCCGAAGTGATGGCAGCAAAGGCAGTGGGAGCAGTGGAGGAGGACCCAAGCACCAGAGGGTAGAGATCACCGCTGCTGTTGCACCGCAGGAGCGGAGTCCACGTCTTGAGGTCCTTCACAAGAAAACCAAACGGGTCAAATTCAACAGACACAGAATTTTCTCTAGTGAAACGACGGACAGATATAAGGTTTTTAACTAATTTAGGCGAGTATAGGACATTTCTAAAAATAAAGGGCGGGAATGGTTTGGGAAGGTATTTAGTGCCTTGACCTAAGACCGGGATGGTATTACCATCACCTACAATAATATGTTGAGGAATGCAAGAGTTAGAAAAAGAATGGAAATCACCTTTGTCGTGAGTCATTGTGGAGGAAGCACCAGTGTCCATGTATTGGGTAGGGTCAGGTTGCTGCAGCGACATGGTGTAGAGGGCCTGCTCAATATCCGTTGGGCTGTAGGCGGCATAATTATTCTGATGTGGGCGTGGGCCTAAAAGACCCTGCTGCTGTTGGGCCGATGACTGACCAGTGGGCCGACCAGAATTTGGGTATGGGCAGGGAGGTGTGGGCCAGGGTGAGAAACTGTGGGCTGGGGAAAATGGGTATTGGGCCGAACTGTTTGAGGAATTGTTGGATTGGGATGAGCCGTAGGGTACAGATGGCCAAAAGGAGTTCCAAGGTGCAAAGGAAGGGTACCAGTAACCGGGAAAAGGTGGTCTGCCAGAAAACCCACGGCCGCGTCCACGGCGTCCAGGACGGCCGCGGCCACGACCGGAGGAGGACCGGTCAGAGCGGGTCGGGTCAGTGGGTGGGGCACGGTTGGTTGTGGCGGAGAGGGCGGTGGATGCTTGTTTCGAGGCGTGCAAGGCACGCTCGGCTTTGTTGGATTCCTCTTGAATAAGTTTTGACCGGGCGTTGTAAAAGGAAGGGAGAGGGTGGGTATTTTGTAGAATTGTTGAGATGCTCTCGTATTGTTCGTTTAATCCCGCAAGTAGTTGAAGGACCAAACGATCATTATCGACGGGAGCACCAACATTGGCTAGTTGGTCGGCTAGGACTTTTATGGTTTGGCAATAGGCGGTCATTGTGGGAAAACCGTCTAACCTAGTGTTGGAGAACTTGTTCATGAGATGGATTGCGCGAGCACTCTTATTGTCATGAAACAAGTTTTCAATAGCAACCCAAGCCTCGTGAGCGTTGGAGATGTTATTGATTATGGTGTGTAGGAGGTCATTAGAGATCGTAGTGTATATCCATTGAAGGACAATGGCATCAATACGATCCCATTCGGCTTGGGTGGTAGAGGATTCGGTGGCCGCGGGGTCGGGAGGTGGTTGAAGATGGTCATCGACCATGTAGGCTTTGCAATGTAATTTAAAGAGGGTGGCCCAGGTGGAATATTGGGAGGATTCGATTTCTAGGACTAGAGGGACGAAGTTTTTGATGTTGGTGACGGTTATAGCCGGGTGGAGTTTGGAATCGGACGGGTTAGAGGGAGAGGTTGTAGAGGAGGCATTGGAGGTGGTAGACATGGTGTGGTGAAGGGATTAGAGGCCGGCCGAGTGGTGGCAGTACAGCGGCGGCAGCAGCAGAATTTTTTTAGGATCGGGTATAGCAAGAAAGAAGGAGGGGAGGTTAGGGGAAGACTCTTGATACCATGATAGAGTTCAATCCCTTGATTATTTCATTGATGAACCCTCTATAAATAATACAATAGTGTCCCTATAATTATGGAAGGGATAATTACAAATAAATAGGTACAATCTATTCTATAATAATAATATGCTAATAAACACAAACAAGAAAACATTTGTTTTAGCTGTTGGTTCTACGGTTAATGTTACGTTATATTATGTTAATTTTTAAATATACTAACAATCCGTTACGTGTATACATTTGTCCTGCATTTAGTTCCTATATTAATATTTATCGTTTGGTGGGTTGCACATGGGGAAAGTGACATGGATTTTAGTACAGAATAAAACCTTATAATGTATTTGGTGTTTATAAGTAACTTAGGGGCTGTTTGGTTAATTAAGTGCTGAATTATTAAGAAGCCTGAATGGTTAAGTGCTATTTTGTTGGACCTCTAAATGGTTGGTCTTCTTGTCCTACCACATTGGTACGGGAAGTAAAAATGGATTTATTCAGTGCTTAATGGTTCAGCCTTAATCATTCCATTCAGATGCTGAAACAAATGTGCTGAATGAGCTGAATGTTGAATCATTTAGCGCTTAATGATTTAGAGGCTCTTTAAGAGCCTTACCAAACAGTCCCTTAGGTTATGTCTAGTCCATTTTTCGCCACTCCGGTGCTATAAGTACTACAAGAGTGTGTGATTTGCTTTAGTATATCATTACTCTTGTAAGTTGTAACAGGATCAGGCTGGCCAATTGGACCAGAAACTGGCCTACACAACGGATCCCGCTAGGTACTCTTAACTGCTTTCACTTAGCCAGGCGCCTATATGGCGCAAACTGGTTGAACCGACAAACCAGATCGAGATCGTTGGTTGAACTGGATTTTCAAATTTCACATTTTTAAATTTCAAACTCCCTTTTTCAATTAACATTGTATATTCACATGAAAAGGTAAATTAGGTTCACGGTTTGTTTAAACCAATGCTACACATGTATATTTATTTTTAAACTATTTATGATGTGAAAACCGTAGACCAGTAAAAAGAGGTTCAATAACGATTGGATTATTATAAGAGGGGGCAGGGCACTAACAGCAAATGGAGTTGGTACCCCACTACCCTCATGGTAACACCTCCTCGGGTGGCAATGGTAGTGGAGGCTGGTATCTTTCACGGGTTGTAAAACACGGATGAATTGAGAGTAGAGTTTTTTTTGTTTTTAATTGGTTGGGTGGTTAAAGATAGTGCTGCCTCTAAAATTATGTCTTAATGCAGTGAATGAGTGAAATGAAGTGACGTGACATTATAGAGATCAAAGTATAAATTGAAATGATGATATTTTAAGGAAAAAAAGGTTAATGAAAATAATAGATGTCGGCAGACGCGGAAAAAGTTAAAAAGATGAGATTTGATACAGAGGTGAGATACGCAGACAGACATGGAAAAGGCAATATCATGTTACGTGGGTTGGATTGGATTCGTGCATCTTGAAATAAACAAAAGTTTGTTTTTGTTTTTTTTTTTAATTTCGAAATAAACGAAAGTTTGTTTTCGGTGTGGAAAGCATAACATTATTGGACTGAAGAGATATGTACCCGCACACGCGCAGGAAAGAAACCCGCGTACACGTCAACACAATAGTATGACGTGGCGTTCTGGAAGACGGCGCATGCGATCACAAAAAAGGACAAGTGTCACCCGACAGGAGCAGAGCCAGCAGCCAATCACAGGCCAGAACACTCTGCTCCACGATCGCCTGCCAGTACGAGGTACAGAAAAGGACGAAAAGGACGACGCCAGGACACGTGGACCAATCAAAGGAAGACAGCGCAGAAAATGACAACGGCCATGATCGTACAAGACAGCTGCCATTCTCCTCACAGCCAATCACAGGCCACCTAAGCAGCCTATAAATACCTCCCTTCGTCATCAGAAGAGGGGATCGAAAAACAGAGGAAAGAATTCATATAGCAAGCTGTGAGAGATAGATTATAGTCGAAACTCTGTAATAATCGTATAACAGTGTCTTGTAACTTGTCCTGATAAATATAAGAAGCTCGTCCCTTTGCATTGTTAGTTCATTATCATTGTTATATACTGATTATTAGATTGGTGTTTCTTCATTGGCGCCATCCGTCTATTGAGTTATCAAGAACAGCAACCTAAAAACTTTTATCTCTCAAAAAACCGGCAATGAGTTCTTTACCGATGACAGCAAACTCTCCAACAGGCACGTCTGGCACTGGTGCTGCTCCGGCAACCACCAGCCAGCCTGACAGCCACATGAAGGAGCAAGTTCACGGCACAGACGTGGGCCACACCCCGTCCTCCGGAACGAGGCAAACCCCATCATTTCATTTTGCCACTGACAACCTTCAAACTTCGCCTGCTGGTCACACTGCGCCGATGGTTAGCCCGGAGGTGTGGTATGCGCAGCAGAAAGAAGCCCTGAAGCAAGCATTTATGAACAAACTTAAAGAACAACAGCTGAGAGAAGCATCCCGCGCCCTGTCTTTCAGCGAAGGAAGGCCCGTCACCATCTCCGAGGGGCCATCCAGAGCTGCTGGACACGCCGGCGGAAGTCATCATGTCACTGACCCAACATGGAGGGAGGACTCCGACGAGTCACAAAGTCGTTTTCAACGTGACGCAAGCCAGTACTTGACCAACACTGTTGATCGAGCACACTTGCTTTCCGGAGAAGACGACCTCACAAAACCATACTACCCTCCCTCATTCAGTGAAAAGTCAAAATTTACACCGCGCATCGCGCTCGCCACACTACCCGCCGGGACAAAAATGCCGAGCACCTTGGGGAAGTTTGATGGCACCGGTGATCCCGACGATCATCTACGAAGTTTCGAGGTCGCGGGAAAATGCGCGCGGTGGACCCTGCCAGCATGGTGTCACATGTTCGCGCAGACGCTTACGGGCGCAGCGCGAGTATGGTTTGACAGCCTGCCGAACGGAAAGATAGATAACCTAAAAGAGTTAACTGACAAATTCTCAGACCACTTCAGTCAAAACAAAAGAATCGAGCGTGATTCCACTGATATTCTGCAAGTTAAAAGGCGCGATAACGAATCCATTGAGGATTATATCACCAGGTTCAATCGCGAAGCTTTACAAATTGGTCCAATCGGATTCGAGCTTATGAAAGCAGCATTTACGCAAGGCGTAAGATGCGACTCGCTGATCCGCACACTGGCTGGGTGCACAGGTATGCCAAACACATGGGAGGAAATCATGCGCAGAGCTAAGAATTATGCGAAGACCGAGAGAGAGCTGTCCGTCTGGAGCAGAATTCAAGCACCACAGTACACAGATACACAGGCACAAGCAGTGCGCAACCGGAACAATAGACACGACAGGAAGGTGAAGGGAAATGTCTGGACGAGGCTTCAAGGAGCCGACCAGACAACCCCAAAACCTCCCGCATCACAAGACTATCAGCGCAACACCTCACTTGTGCACAAGCCCAACAGAAGGAGTCACAACAATTGGACCCCTTTAACTAAAACACCAGCGCAAGTTCTAGCAACGGAAAACGTTGACTTCCCTGAACCTAAGGTCATCAAACGGCGCGAGGGATTGGATCATAACAAGTTTTGCGCCTACCATCAAGACATCGGTCATGACACCGATAAATGCTATCAGCTAAGGCAAGCCATTGAAGACGCATTAAAGTCCGGCAAGCTTGGCCACCTGCTACAAAACGTCGAACGCAAACAAGCAGGGGGTCCTCCGCCAAAAAAGATAAAGAACATAAGCATGATGATACATAGCAGCGGACACCGGACCCAAAAGAGGAAAACAGAATCAACAGCAGAATGGAGGGAACAGCAAGTGTGTTTCCCCATAGTCAAAGGCGGCCCATCGGCCACAAAGGCAATCATTGTCACGGCCGTTTTTGACCACTACAGAACCACTAGAGCATTCATGGACACAGGCAGTAATTCAGACATCATGTATGGTCAATGCTTTGACCTCCTGGACGAAGAAGACAAGCAACGCCTGCGCCCCATCAACTCTCCGATTATGGGATTCTCCAACGAGATTGTAACACCCCTCGGAGAAATATCCTTCCCTCTCACTCTAGGCGCGCAGGGGCGGTCGCGAACAGAAGAAGTTACCTTTCTCGCCATTCCATCCAAGTCCAAATATGATATCATCCTGGGCAGGGACTCTATGGCTTCCTACAACATGGTCACCTCCACCGTACACAGCGCGATCGGTTTCCCCACTTCAAACAGGGTGGCCATCGTATGGGCCAACAGGGAGTGTGCCATGACCACAGAGCCCCACCCAGCCAAAATGTTGAAGCCCTGCCCGCGCACAGAACCAGAAAAATGGATCTTAAACCCAAAGTTCCCTGAGCAGCCCATCACGATAGGGCCAGAAATTTCCAAAACCATCAAGGACCATTTGAAACAGCTCCTCCGCAAAAACATCGATGTTTTCGCATGGCAACCGTCAGATATGATCGGCGTTCCACGCGAACTCGCTCAGCACAAGCTTAACACATACCGCTCCGTAGAGCCCATCGCGCAGAAGCGCAGAAGTATGGGTGCTGAAAAAACTCAAGCGATGAACGAGCAAGTCGGAGAACTGTTAAAAGCAGGAATCTTGAGGGAAACACGATACCAGACCTGGGTGGCTAACCCAGTCATGGTAAAGAAAAGTAATGGTGGATGGAGGATGTGTGTAGATTACACCGACCTCAACAAAGCATGCCCGAAAGACTGTTATCCTCTACCAGAAATTGATTTGAAGATAGACTCTCTAGCCCCATTCCGCTTCAAGTGCTTTCTGGACGCCTACAAAGGCTACCACCAAATACAGATGGAACTCGAGGACGAAGACAAAACTGCCTTCCGCACAGATAAGGGAGTTTTCTGCTACACAAAGATGCCATTTGGCCTAAAAAACGCCGGGGCCACGTATCAACGACTGATGGACCGCGCATTCGCCAAGCAGATCGGGAGAAACCTAGAAGTCTATGTGGATGACCTAGTCATCAAGAGCAAAGAAGAGGATCAGATGCTAAAGGACATTGAAGAAACCTTCAAGCACTTAAAAGCAATCTGCATGAAGCTGAACCCAAGCAAGTGCGCTTTTGGGATGGAAGAAGGCAAGTTCCTCGGGGTCGTGGTCACCAAAGATGGGTTCAGACCAAATCCTGAAAAAATACAAGCCATCGCGCAAATGCCCTCCCCATCCACCCTAAAAGAAGTTCAAACGCTGAACGGGCGCCTTGTAGCAATCAACCGCTTTCTGTCGCATCACGCAAGCAAGTCCATTCCTTTCATTGAAACACTGAAAAGCTGTTTGAAAAAGAACCATTTTAAATGGACAACGGAGGCAGAAAAGGCCTTCCAAGAGATGAAAGAATGCTTGATGGACTTACCAACGCTCACCGCTCCACTCCCTAGGGAGCCCTTAACGATGTACCTTTGCGCCACAGAGCAGGCGGTGAGCGCAGTACTGATGGTAGACAGAAAGCTGGTCCAAACGCCTATATACTACGTCAGCAGAGTGCTAACAGACGCAGAGTCCAGATACACCACCATGGAGAAGCTAGTTTTAGCCCTCGTTCACGCATCAAGAAGGCTGCGCCGCTATTTCCAAGGCCATCCCATCAACGTGCTGAGCGATTACAAGCTAAACAACGTCCTATCAAAGCCAGAAGTTTCTGGGAGATTAGCAAAGTGGGCAATTGAGCTGGGCGAACACACCATCTACTACAAGACGCGCCCGACGATCAAAGGACAAGTACTGGCTGACTTCATAGCGGAGGTACCAAAAGAAAAAAATAGAAGAATGCAAAGCTGAACAAGACCCGCAGCCATCGAACGATGAAAAGGCCATCTGGAACCTCTACACAGATGGGGCCTCAAACGAAGATGGCGTCGGCGCGGGGATACGTTTGGTTAGCCCAGAGGGAGCAGAATTCACTTACGCGATAAGGCTCGAATTCAAAGCCACCAACAATGAGGCTGAGTATGAGGCATTCCTCGCTGGACTACGCATCGCGCACAAGCTGGGCGCCAAGCACATCTTCGCGCACGTCGACTCAATGTTGGTCGCCGGTCAGATCAGTGGGAAATATGAGGCAAAAGAGCCCTCAATGATTATGTATCTCCAGCGCGCCAAAGAGCTCATGGCTACCTTCCCCAGCTGCACCATCGACCACATCAAACGCAGTCAGAACAAACCGGCGGACGCTCTAAGCAAAATGGCCTCTACAACCTTCAGCCATCTAGCAAAAGAGGTCCGAATCGAAACGCTAAGCGAACCGTCTGTGCCACCCAAGGAGGTCAACGTCATCCAAACGGGTGCTGACAGCTGGATGACTCCGATAACATCCTATCTGACCACCGGCGCCCTACCAGAACAACGCGCCGAGGCCAGAAAGATACAGCACAAGGCCCTACAGTACCAAGTCCAAGACGGAGTGCTCTATCGGAAGTCATATCTAGGGCCATTGCTGCGGTGCGTGGATGCAGTTGACGCAGACTATTTGGTGCGGGAGATACACGAAGGGATATGTGGGATACACGCGGGGCCACGCATGGTGGTCGCAAAGATTATGAACGCGGGATACTATTGGCCAGGCATGCACTTAGATGCCTTAAAAATCATCCGCAAATGCGACTCGTGCCAGCGCCACGCCCCCAACACCCTGCGTCCCAAGAACGAGCTCATCCCAGTGACTTCGGCATGGCCATTCCAGAAATGGGCGATCGATCTGGTGGGACCTTTCCCAATGACGACAGGCAAAAGGAAATTCCTGATAGTCGCCATTGACTACTTCACCAAATGGGTCGAAGCCAAGCCGCTAGCTGAAATCACGGCTAACCATGTGAAGAAGTTCATTTGGGAATTCATCATTTGCCGCTTTGGGCTGCCCATGTCAATCGTCACAGACAATGGGACTCAATTTGCGGACAAGGGGTTACTGAAATGGTACGCGGACTTGCACATCCAACCAATCTTCACCTCGGTCGCGCACCCACAGGGCAACGGCCAGGTTGAGCGTGCAAACCGCAGCATCGTAGAAGGCATCAAAGCTAGGTTGGGAACAAAAGGTAAGGCTTGGGCGGAGGAACAACCGAGCGTGCTATGGGCCAATCGCACACTAACCAAAACGAGCACCGGTGAAACCCCGTTCAGCCTCACATACGGCTCTGAAGCCATGATACCTGCGGAGATTGGATGCCCATCCCCGAGAGTACTTTCCGCAACCACAACAGATAATGATCAAGAACTGCGCACAAACCTTAACCTGGCAGAAATACGCCGCGATGAAGCAGCAATAAGAGAGGCAAATTACAAGCAACAGCTCGAGCGCTACTACAATGCCAAAGTCAAACCCCAAACGTTCAAAGCCGGAGATTTCGTCTTAAGAAACAACGAGGCCAGCGGCGCCCTCCCCAAAGGAAAGTTAACCCCAACTTGGGAAGGGCCATACCGCATACAAGAAGTCCTTGGGAAAGGGGCCTACAAGCTATCAACGTTAGAAAAAAAACCGGTTCCCCGAACATGGAACGCGGCACAATTAAGAAAATGTTATATGTAACTGCAAACCACAATGTAACGAAGGCCATTGCGCCACTAGAATGAAATGAAAAATAGCAGTTCCTTTACTTTACATGCGCTCACACCCATAAACTTAGAAATTGCATCGAGAAAATCTGCAATTTCCTTAAAATTGCGCGTTGCATGGTTAAGATGCAACGCGCACCATAAACTTAGAAATTGCATCGAGAAAATCTGCAATTTCCTTAAAATTGCGCGTTGCATGGTTAAGATGCAACGCGCACCCTAAACTTAGAAATTGCATCGAGAAAATCTGCAATTTCCTTAAAATTGCGCGTTGCATGGTTAAGATGCAACGCGCACCATAAACTTAGAAATTGCATCGAGAAAATCTGCAATTTCCTTAAAATTACGCGTTGCATGGTTAAGATGCAACGCGCACCATAAACTTCGAAATTGCATCGAGAAAATCTGCAATTTCCTTAAAATTGCGCGTTGCATGGTTAAGATGCAACGCGCACCATAAACTTAGAAATTGCATCGAGAAAATCTGCAATTTCCTTAAAATTGCGCGTTGCATGGTTAAGATGCAACGCGCACCCTAAACTTAGAAATTACATCGAGAAAATCTGCAATTTCCTTAAAATTGCGCGTTGCATGGTTAAGATGCAACGCGCACCCTAAACTTAGAAATTGCATCGAGAAAATCTGCAATTTCCTTAAAATTGCGCGTTGCATGGTTAAGATGCAACGCGCACCCTAAACTTAGAAATTGCATCGAGAAAATCTGCAATTTCCTTAAAATGCGCGTTGCACGGTTAAGATACAACGCGCACCCTACACGTTGTATGGTTAAGACAGAAGCGCGTTTGCTTATACGTAGCATGTCTACAATACAGGGTCGTAAATCGAACATGCAACACTAATTTATGATTTCCCTACAATACCGCACAAAAACTAAACGTGATATGTTCAAAATCCTATGTCTAACCTGAAGCTGCACTATTAATTTGCAACTTCATCGAATCCCTGCGCGGACGCTCGGATAAAGATGTGGCGCGCAAAGTAAAAACTATGAAATAGTGATAAGACATACGAACATTAACACAAAGCGGGAATCAATTAAACTGCCATTGACGAAATTAATATGTACAACAATACTTACAAGAGTAAAAGCATTACATATTGATTAAACAGGTCAAAAGCGGAGCTACAAATGCAAAAAAGATTAAACATAAAGGAGTAACATTCAGCTTCACTTCTTGGACATTGAAGATGTATCACTAAAATCATCGTCATCTGACCCAGACAAGCTCAACCGCTCATCACCCTCCGCCTGGTTCTCAGCCGCCAAATCAATCGCCTTCAACTTAGCATATTCATGACGCGTATGCACCAGGCCAGCCTTGTCAAACGATTCCTTGAGTTCAAAACAGCTCGGACGGTCACGGTGACCTACAACGAAGTCCACCAGCTCATACTTTAACTCGTCAAACTCAGCGGCCTTCTTAGCGAACACAGCGTCCAGGTCCTGTTTATACAAAGGGAACTGATCCAAAGGTTTCCCATCCTGTGCGTGCTGGTACCCTTCAATAAAACCAGCCTTGCGACCCACAAGCTTTGCGGCTGCATTCACCGCGGCCACAGCCTGACGCGTCTGCGCACAGTTCTTTACATGATGGGCAACCTGCACGATACTCAAGAAACAAAATTAGTACACGCAAACACAAAAATAGCGAGAAGACATAAATGCAAAAGGGGGCACATACCTCAGGGACGCAACAACCAAGCACCCAGGCGCGATCCTCCTCCGCCACGTCTATCTCATTCTGGGCCTCCAGCAAATGCCCCTCCAGCTCAAGAATTTTTCGGTGAAGGGACAAGTTTTCCTTGTCTAACCCGTCATGCGCCTCGCGCAACTCGGTGATTAACTGATCCTTCTCCTTGAAGAGCTCGCGGGCCTCAATTAGTTTATCTTTATGCTGCTGCACCAGCCGCCGCTGCACGTCCAATTCCTTACAGAACTCATCCCTCTGAGCTTCAACCTCGCTGATACGCTTCTTGGTCGCCTCCATCTTCGCATTCTCTTTCGCGCAAGCAACCCTCCATTGCTCTTCTCTCTCAGAGATGTGCTCACGGAGTTTGTCACGCTCCTCGCGAAACGTGACGGCGTCCCACTTAGCACGCTTCAGCTCCGCATGCATGCGGTCACGCTCTTCCGTCACACGCTGCAAGTCTTGATGAAATTTGTGACGATCATGCGCCATGGACCCCCACTCCCGCACTATCTCAGCAGAAGTGGACAACATGTTGGCCACACTTAAAATGTGGTCATCCATGAGGTCCCCGCGCGGACGCGTAGCCTGGTGCTCACGCTCACCAGGAGGGATGACATTCGCCAAGAACTGGCGACACTCATCCACACTTAAAAAACGAGCAGCCGGCGTCAACGTCCAGTTCGGCACAAATATGCCACTGGACGACTCACCGCCCATAACTGGGGGCGCACTTGAAGAACCCGGCTCCGGCTCTGTCGTCACCCGCTTCTCATTCTCGTCGTCGTCATCAACAGTCATGTTGATGCCATGACCATATCCCTCGCTGATGTCCGCCGGCGACACCCTCTCCTCGTTATTCTCCGGATCATGCTGCGGAGGTGGGGAGAATCGCACAGGCGTTGGCGACCGCGGAGGCGTTGGCAAGCGCGGTGGCGTCGATCCCCGCACGGGGGAAGGCTGGCGAAGAGGCGATGGCTGATTCGCCGACAAAGAAGTGATCAACACATTATCCTGCGCATCAGTATGCACAGGTTCCTCAACCCGCTCATCAGGAGACGTCGACCTGATGGGCCCAACGTCAAACTCCTTGTTGATAGGAGCAGTAGTCACATCCTCGGGCGCAGTGGTGCCCAACAATGAAGCTGCAAAAAACAAAAGGCCATTAGCCAATAAAAAGGAAAGGAGGGAAGAGGGGGGGAGAAAACTAGCAAACTCACCTAACAGATCTTCCTCCGCAGACTGGAAAAGCGTGTCCAACTTCACTCTCTTCTCAGTAGGCGACGTCAACTCCCCGCTGGCTTTTCTCTCCTTACTTGACCGCCTAGACCGCTTTTTATGACGGGGCACGTCTACAGGAACAGATCCACCCTCAGATGGCCCTGCGGTGACAGGTTTCGTCAACATAGCACCTTGAACTTCCTCAGTCAGTTTCAACACAGACTCCCCTTGAACGAACGCATCTGAAAGTTCAACGTAGCTTCGTTCAAAAGGCTGGTAATTTTCAAAGTATCTGTTAACCACTTCGTGGTTTAAAACAAAAAAAATAGTCTTCACCTCTGGTCACATCCGCCCGCGGATTTGAGATGCGATGCACAAGGGGGTCTTCGTCAACAGTCTCCTCGCTATCGTCATCCGCACGCGCAGGCGTTTGTTGCGCATCTCGCCTCCCTGTAGATGACGCAATTGGCGAAAGCAAAGACGAGTCAGAAGACTCATCACTAGATATCACAAGTAAGGGTAAGCCCGTCCGCACAAACATGTTGACGGGCGAAGGATTCTCATAAGGTGGCAAGGACTCACCGGCTTCAGTAATGAGTAGCTGCGAAGTCACAGCCTCCTGCGACACATCATCTAATTTGGGACGGACGAGCGTGTCCCAAGCTTTCTCCAAAATGTAAAGCTCGTTGTCCGCCAGCTTCTTAAAAGCAAATCCCATGTTGTCCCCGCCTAACAGCATGCTATAAAGGCAATCTACATCTGCAAACAACAACGCATGGAGAGATAAATAAATCAACAACAACACAATAAACCCCGCGCGGGCGCAGAGGGAAAAAGCAATCAACTACTGACCTTTGCCATCTTCAGTCAGGTGTGGATTGCGACCCTCCACATCATACTTTATGCTCATTCCCGCCATCACAAGACCGGTCTCAGGGATCTCGCATAAGTCAACAGGATGGCTGGTCAAGGTGTTGTACCACGCCTGATCCTTATACTGAATCAGCTCCATCTTGCCCAATCCCTCCGCTGGGTCTAACCAACCCATCTCAATAGGAATAACTCCCTGATTGATCCAGAAAAACTTAGGTTTCCACTCCCGGAAACTCTTCACCCCGGCCCCAGCGCAGGTAGAGACCCCAGGGCGCGGCCTACATGAGAGCCAGCTCTCCACAAAGCTTAAACTATAAAAAACCAGAAACATGTCCACCAAAGGCTCGATCTTGTTGGCACGACAACAAAACTCGAAGAACATCAGCCTGGACATCAGACCAGGATGGATCTAGTTAATGTGCACGCCAATCGCCCGAATAAAGGTACCGAGAAACTGGGTAATCGGAACCCTAAAATTGCAATCTCGGAAGTAGCAAGCATATAATCCCACCTTCCCAACAGGAGGTTCCAGTATAGTTTTATCTGGAGCAGGAGCCTCCACCCCATATGAAGACGGGAAACCAACTCCCTTCCTAAACTTCTTAAACTCCCCTTTACTCCAAACTGCTGTCACCTCCCCAGCATGGGGCGGCTTCTTCTTTGAACCATCATCTCCCCTCTTCGATCCACGCTTCTTCCTAGGAATATTGACAATGTGATCCATGACTCACAAACACGAAAGATTTTCTAAAAAATAATAAAGGAAAATGAAATCGCCAGAGAAGAAAACCGGAAGATTTGAGAATAAATTATGAGGAAAGTGAAAAGATTAGAGAAGAGAGAGGGTTTAAATAAGGAGGCCACACGTGGAAGACACGTGGCCTGACGGTTTTTCGAAATTCAAAAAGCCCACCAACCAGTGGAGGACACGTCACAACATAAGAGAGACAAAACGACCCGGGCCCACCACGTCTCTGACGTTTGTACAACCGTCAGAGACTTTTCGGCTACCAACCAGTCGCGTCACTCACGCGGACTGACAGAACTGATGTGCACATTAATTAGGAGACGTCCGCACCTACCCCACTTACACAATACCGCGCAGGAGCTCCCCCCGCCGAATCAACGCGCAAAACACCTCGCACGGCCTACGTCACAAACTGAGTCCAGCGTCTCGCATGCTACACAAACAACACACTGGACTAGGGGGACTTGAAGAGATATGTACCCGCACACGCGCAGGAAAGAAACCCGCGTACACGTCAACACAATAGTATGACGTGGCGTTCTGGAAGACGGCGCATGCGACCACAAAAAAGGACAAGTGTCACCCGACAGGAGTAGAGCCAGCAGCCAATCACAGGCCAGAACACCCTGCTCCACGATCGCCTGCCAGTACGAGGTACAGATAAGGACGAAAAGGACGACGCCAGGACACGTGGACCAATCAAAGGAAGACAGCGCAGAAAATGACAACGGCCATGATCGTACATGACAGCTGCCATTCTCCTCACAGCCAATCACAGGCCACCTAAGCAGCCTATAAATACCTCCCTTCGTCATCAGAAGAGGGGATCGAAAAACAGAGGAAAGAATTCATATAGCAAGCTGTGAGAGATAGATTATAGTCGAAACTCTGTAATAATCGTATAACAGTGTCTTGTAACTTGTCCTGATAAATATAAGAAGCTCGTCCCTCTGCATTGTTAGTTCATTATCATTGTTATATACTGATTATTAGATTGGTGTTTCTTCATGGACGAAACAAAATAGTTTTGAACTTACTCCCGACTATCGGATATTGGTATCATCTGGGCACGAGAACGAACCTCTACCATAATTATGATTAGGATAGTCAGTCGAGCCCAATATATGCGAACCCATACATATGACATAAAAAACATATCACGTACTTGCTATTGTAACTAGACCTACACGAAAACCTAAAGGACATCCATCATCCTTATTGAAGGGGTAGGGGTCCAAAACCCCATTAAAGACAACACAGGCCCATACCCAACAGAGGCCCAAAGTATGCTTGACCCAAGTTTCAAGCGGCTCGCGGACGCAAAGTGGGCAGACGCAGCTCCAGGCGGAAACCAGGTCTTGGCGAGTGCGTATCACACGCAATACCTGCCAGGTCTTTCTCGAAGATATGGTGACGAAGGGTACTGGGACACGTGGCAGACAAAGGTACAACTGTACAAGCCTGTACGGACCAATCACAGCAGCAGGACGTGTGGCAGAGGTCATGCTGCACGATCAACCAATCATGATACTGCACGTAGCCGCGGATCCGCCAAAGGGGACAACAAGTACACCTCCCACCTGCGGCAGCCAATAAGACCACATGAGGCCACCTCAACGATGACCTCCACTAATGTGTAACCACATATGAGACAATAGTACACTCATCAAAGAGAATTAGCCAATTACAGCGCATCAGGCCTGCAGCCAGCAGGCGGATGGCACGTGCCCCATTCCCGGGCATCCTCCAACGGTGTACTGCCATGTGGAATGAACGGTATAATCTCTCTGTATGATTTATATAATATTACACATTCTATTATATTGGGCTAATCATGGGCCGATGTGGAGGCAAGTCCTTAACTGGGCCTCCGCCCACTGGGTAGGTTAAGGGTGAATGTTGAGGCCCGTGTAGAGCCTATTTAAGGAGGACTTCATCTCATTAGATAGGCCATTCAGAAAACCCTGAAGAACACACTAAGGTCGAACACGTTTTTGTGTCTGCTAAGTAGAATCTCTTGAGATTCGAGGCGGTCGCCCCACATCGGATTATTGTGTTGTTTCGGGTTAATCACTTCCACCGTTTGACGTGTCATTCATTTTAGCAAAGGATTAAGCTTGAAGCAACGTGGTTTATCCTCCCTAATCGAAGGTTAGACTATTGTTTCTTCATTGGCGCCATCCCTAGCGGCTAGAACAACAAACCATTCCATCTTTTAGCTAGAAAATGGCAACAGGAGAACCTCCTAGAGTCAACGACGACGCTCCCCTCATTGAAGATGATCACGACGAGGACGGCATCGTTGAAACTTCGGCCACTGTTACTAAGGTTGCAAATCGTGCAGCCAAAGCTAACATGGCCGGACCAAGTGCCAAACGGTGTCCCGCGGGTCAGGAGGATGAGGAGGATGACGACATTGAAGACCCAGGCGAGTGGCTCTTCCAAAAACAAGCGAGAGTCACGCTTGTTACCAGAAGAAAATGATGCAGCTGACACAGAAACGAGTGCAAAAGACGCTTAATTTTAGCCCTCTCAACATGGGCCAAGGAGCAGCTAACAAGAATAAGACTCCTAGCCGCTCCTAGAAAGATAACTGCCATTGATGACAAGGATGACGGTTATGAGTCTAGTGCGCATGTAGAAGATGATGATGACTTGGTCAAGCCCTACCGACCAAAAGATCTTGCTGAAAAATCAAAGTTCTGTGCCTGCATGGCCTTGGCTCCCATACCAGCTAAGGCCAAACTTCCCAGCAGCACCGGGAAATATGACGGCATCCGCGATCCTGATGACCATGTCCATGACTTCAGGACCGCTGCTCACAACCAGAACTGGCCCATGCAGGTCTGGTGCCACCACTTCGCGCAAACCCTCACGGGTGCGGCAAGGGTTTGGTTCGACAACTTGTCGGCGGGTGGAATCATCAACTTTGTTGACTTTCTTTCGAAATTTTCACTGCACTTCTCACACCAGAGAAAGAATAAGAAGGATAAGGCCCCACATCCTACTTTGTGTGCGCCAAGACAACGGATCTGTGGAAGATTATATCATCCGGTATAATTGAGAGGCGCTACAGATAGGGTGTGGTGAGGAGTTAACCCACTCAGCGTTTATAAATGGTGTTAACAATGACGACCTCATGAAATGCCTCACGGGTAAAGACGGAATCCCATAATTTTGGGATGAAGTCATCCGAGCGGCTAAGATTTACGCGTCATCCGAAAGGTCTTTCCGCCAAGCCCGACAACACCAATCCGCCCACTATCGTAACAATAATAGTCATAAGAACAAGAATAAAAATCTGTGTGGTCTCGCATTTCAGGCTCAACTGAGGAAGGCAAGTACTCTTCTCAACAGGATGCGCGGAGCTTGATCAGCGGAAAGCACGCCTGCGACCATCGCGGATCGTCAAAGAAGAATCAAGACTTGACCCATATAAGTTTCCATATTCGCATCATCTGAACTTCACAATCGATATCTGTTAAGGTTTTCAATTTATACTTTTGTAGTATTCTGCCTATGTTTCTAGCAAAGACTTCCTTTCTTCGTTGATTTGTTACTATGTCTTCATAGTGATCATTAGACTGCAATTGGACAGTAGCAAAAGTAGAGTTATTATTCTTTTAGTGGAGTAGTTATATTCTGTAACTAGAGTAATTATTCTATAGGTAGAGTAATTATGCACAATTTCACAAAGTACTCTACAAACCAACCATACCTTATTTCACAAATTACACTGCAAAACCAACCGTACCTAGTTACACAAATGTAGAATCATAAAGCCTAATTTTCTAATTTACACAATATAAAACTAATTACGCTAGAAACAATAAGAAATTACCTTCGGTCTCCATGATTTATGGTTGAATCAAGCACTGCTTGATTGTTGAATCGATTTTAGGGTTGAATGGATTTAGGGTTCACTGTAGTGTCGATTGCTGGATGGATTGATGATTGAATCATAGATGTTAGGGCTGAATAGCTTTTGGGTTCATTGTAGCATTGTCTAAATTAGGATGCAACAATGGCTTTTTTGTGAAATATGAATTCTGTATAATAAAAAATTGCCACCGCCCAGTTTCTTAAATTCATTCAGTTCATACGTTTTGTACGTTAAAATCTATCTATATATATAAAAGAAAACGTATATGCTGACGTGGCGTGTAATGAAGCCCTCAACCTCCCCTTGGGAGTGCCACGTGACATCATAATTGAAAGTTTTTAGTGTTTTTGAACTATTTCCTTTTTTAATTAAAAAAAAGATAAAAATAAAACCTAAATTAAATTGAGTTATTTTAAGAAAAAAAGAATTTAAAAATAAATTTAAAATTTTCTCTCTCATGTTTCCTCCCATAATTTTTAAATGTTTATATATTTTATATACGAGTTTTTTTTTAAAGAAAAAGATTACACCAAATTAACGAGCATTTTATTATCTTTCCAACGAGTACCATAGTCCTATATAAAAAACGGAGAAAAATCGACTATTTTTTGTGGGGTTTCGTTCATACAGGAAAAAAAACACACAAAGTGTTCATGTTATTCATTAATCATGTTTTTTCTTTTAAACCAGGTTCTTATCTACGATGTTGAAAATCAGTCCAATCGCCATGTTATCATTGGAATTTTACTAGGTATACTTCATCAAGAGAAGTTAGGAGAAAGAATCGCGCAACACTGCAACACATGGTGTCACCTTATAGCAAGGTTATTTTTTTATTTATTTAATTACAAGAGTAATAATTATTACTATTAGTATTAGTATTATTAGAATGGTTATATTTTTCAACCCTGGGACGCTCCCGGAAAGAATTGATAGTTGCTGACGTGGCGTTCAATTGTGGCCTCAACCATCTCTTGATTATGCCACGTGGCATAATGAGATGCAATGATTACAACTTCCAACTTAAGTGTTTGTTTAGTTGATTAGGTTAAAAATTATAAGAGCCATTAGAATGTGAGAAATTAGAGAGATGTGATGAGTTTTTTAATAGTTGCAGCTTACATAAGTGATTCTTTAGATGATTACTGATTAGGTTTTAGATTAGGGAATATGAGTTATTACTGATTAGAATACTATGAACATGCAATGATTGAGAGATTTTGTGGTTAGTTAATTTGAGCCTTTTGCAATAGGTTATCACGTAAAAATAGATTTTTCAACTCCGAAACCTTTCCGGGGTGATCAGCTAGTTATTTATATAGGAACTTAACTCTACCCTAGCTGAGGGAAGGCTTGAACAACAAGAACATGGGAAACTTTGTATGTTCTCAAGAACACTAGAAAACACATGAATATACGCAATTTTAATATATATTGTATTTGTTTCCTGTTCCCCAAAAAATCCGTTAATAGAATCATGAACGGTAGCGTTGTAAGTAAAGCAAACATTAGCACATGGTTTGGTAATATGAAATAACAAAAAAATAAAATACTCAAACCTACACCACAATACCGTTTTCTGTTAATAATTTTAAAATTATTATAATAAGTTCTATCTAGATGAGATTTTTAAATTCCGTATATTGTGGGTTCTACTAAAAAAATACAGTACGTTTTTAGTAAACTCTAAATTCCATCCTACATTATATTGCCAACTTTCTAATTTACTCACTAGACTTCCTTTTTCATTATTGGTCCATAAATAATTGAACATTTAATGCTTGCTACATGATTGTATTTTGGCCTTTTCACTGCGTGTTCATAATACTTTCTTTTTACAAAAAATGGAAAATAATAGTGGAGAGGCCTTATGTTCAGTTAGGTGATCATGGGTTCAATTCCCACTTTCAATATTTATGGTTTGGTATCCGGGTGAAGATCGAATACGGGTGGCGCCGGTTCGAATCTGACGGGCGGCGAGGTTTTACCGAGTTCTATAACATTTTCGTGCCTTCGGGCGGGTGGGGCTCGGGTTTCCGCGCATCGGGAGAAGGCGGGGGCTGCTGGAGGTCGAGTAGTCGATTCTTGGGCACGGCGCCCCGCAAGGGTGGTTGCCACACAGTTGTTCGCCGATAAAAAAAAATATCGCATAATAATAAGGGGTCTTACTCCATCATAAAACCACTTAAGTTCCAACATGTCGAAGTGTCGAACTAATGTGAAAAATCTCGTATCTTGTTAAAGTTGTGCCACATAAATGTTATAAGAACACATAGAGTGCAGTGACGAATCTTGACCCGAAACTTCGGGGGGTCGTAAGTCAACGGGGGGTCGGAACTCACTAGTTTGGGGGTCGAAACCATATATGCCAAAAAAAATTTATACGAATACTATATAATCGGAAGCTCTGAGCGAAAATTCGGGGGGTCGGCCGCCCCTCCCCGCCCCTTAAAAGAATCGCCTTTAATGGAGTGGAAACCATATTGGACGTGGATTGAGCATTTCACGCCAAAAAAAAAAAAAACCCGAACACCACCCCCTGCTCGTGAAAGGGGCATTATGGGCCATGGCGTGAAGTTTTTCACACTACAATTCACATACCATCAGCCAATCACATCTCTCAAACTCTTAAACCAACCAATCATATTTCTCCAACTCTTAAACCAACCAATCAAAAAAAAAAAAGTAATGATTGGAAGGGGCATTGTCACACAATACTCCATGATAGAACTTAAAATTTAAGGTCCACTACACATGGTCTAAGAATTACTTTTTCTACTTATACAATTACTTTATCTCGTTCGGCCTATACACCAATTTTACTTTTTTGACAAATATGAATTATAGTACCCGTTATTCATCTAATCGCTTTACCCCGCCTAGTATGACACACCATCCTCCTTCATCATGTCTAGTGGTGAACCTTGAACTTTTAGATGGTGAGAGCCGAAAGTTACGAGACCAAATTTTTATTTTTTTAAAATCAGTGTGAGCCGAACTTAAAATATACAAAATTTTCGGGGTGCTCAATAAGCTTCACCCATGATCATGTCCATTGTAATGTGGTTACTGGATCACAACATCAACCTAAATCTTTTCCATGCCATTTTCTCTTAGTGCTTCTTGTTCTCAGATTGTCTCTGAAGCACAAAAGTGGAAACTATAGTGGGATGCAACACACACTTTAATCGATACACTTATCTCTTGAACCCGATTGTGCTTACTGTTGATCAATTCTCAATAACTATTATTAAGAGAAAAATATGTAAATCATGTGTACTTGATAATTCAGTAACTGCAATAAGGGAAGACGTCATGTTCTTGAGGATGATCGGACTTCCGTTTAAAGTGTATGGTTAAAATGACTTAGGTAGGTTTTGAACCCTGCAAAATTAGAGAGGAGAGGGGACGAATTCTTATGTGATTAGTTGGTGATTCATTAGCTTCTAAGCCATTTCAATCATCTCTATATATATACACTCAAGGAAATTCTATTTTAATCACTAAGGGTATTCGAATAAATTCTATATAACAACAATTCTAAAAGACGTCTACCGTATTATTTCGTTAATGGTCCACGTGGTAATTTTTATTTTATGATTCTTTACTTAACCTTTTCGTTTATATACATAATCATTCAGAATTTAGAGATGGTACTTTTCTTTGTTGGCACACCGTATCTTACTACTTACCAACCAGTCAGCCACAAAGCCTCTAAACAAATAATTTTATTTTACTTGATTTTTATTTTACACATAAGTTACTTCCAATATTGGATGATTGCTTAGGTTTTTCTTTTCTAGCTTTTTTTCTTTTTGTGTATTCCCTTTTTTTATATTTTATTATTCCAGCAAAAATCTATAATCTATAACTTATAATAAAAGAATTGAATATTGATGAGTTGTCATTCAATGAATGCTTAAGAAAACCATTTTAATGACATTGCATTCAAGGAGGCATTCTCCTCCTTGAGTGTGTCATGTGTCATGTCATGTGGCAAATAAAAAAAACAAATAATAATATAAAACCTAATCTACTAAATTTAAATTGAGTTATTTTAGGAAAAAATAATTTAAAAACAAATTTAAATTTTTCTCTCTTATGTTTCCTCCCATAATTTTTAAACGTTAATATCTTTTATATACGAGATTTTTTTTAAAAAAAATTACACCAAATTAATGAGCATTTTATTATCTTTCCAACAAGTACCATAGTGTTATATAAAAGACGGAGAAAAAAACGACTATTTTTTGTGGGGGTTTCGTTCATACAGGAAAAAAAACACAAAGTGTTCAAGTTATTCATTAATAATGTTTTTTCTTTTAAACCAGGTTCTTATCTACGATGTTAAAATTCAGCCCAATCGCCATGCTTTCATTGTAATTTTATTTTTTTAAAGATGCATAGGTATACTTCATCAAGAGAAGTTAGGAGAAAGAATCGCGCAACACTGCAACACATGTTGTCACCTTATAGAAAGGTTATTTTTTTATTTATTTAACTACAAGAATAATAATTATTACTATTAGTAATAGTATTATTAAAATTGTTATATTTTTCAACCCCGAGACGCTCCCGGGATAAAAGCTAGTATACTATACTTTAATTCTATATTTGGTTTATTCTTTTTTTCTTATCTTAGCGTACATTTGTATAAGGGCATAGCTTTTTGTGCTCTCCAAATGTATGGTCGTTAGGTGCATTTTTGGAATTTAGGAACCATACACCCCTTAATTAGGAATGATACACCTTAGCCCACATTACACATCAATAGAAGCCTGCCACATATCCCAAAATGTGTACAATCAAAATGTGATGTCACGGTGTGTATGAAACCCAAAACCCGCATTTTTTCTTCATTTAGATTTCCAAAAGTAACCTATTGCACACGCGTCACTAGAAACAGGTGTTACCCCGCCACGTAGCGCGGGTATAACTACTAGTTTACAATAACTGTAGTATTAATAAAGAAATGCACTTGGAAATCCTAAGGGATATTTTTAATAAACTAACGGGCATACCCAATACCTGATAAGTAATTACGAAAAAGAAAAAAAAAAATACTTGATGAATATCGGGTTGGGTTTAGGTATAGGACACAATTTTACAACTAGGTTTACTAATTCCCGACTAAAACCTAACACATTACCATTCCTATTTAGAACTCAAACTTAGGTATTTTATATTGTCTCATTGAATATAACTACAAATGTATCCTCTCTCTTCATTATTAATTTATTATTTTTTAAATTAACACTCTCTACTTTGAAATTCTAGTTAAAAAAATTGCTATTACGTGTTTAATTAAAGTTGTACTTACTTTGAATATAATAAGAAAACACCAACAATGATTTATTTCTAATCTAGGTTATTATTTTCTTTTCTATTTATAAAACACAACAC
Organism: Ambrosia x helenae; assembly: GCA_030844895.1. Classification (NCBI taxonomy): domain Eukaryota; kingdom Viridiplantae; phylum Streptophyta; class Magnoliopsida; order Asterales; family Asteraceae; genus Ambrosia; species Ambrosia x helenae. The sequence continues at coordinate 697,049 of JAUTDX010007100.1, read as the reverse complement.
TTTTTTTTAACGATCAATTAAAGTATTGCCGAGTACTCTGTACGCGGCCCCCAATAGCCGAAAGGGGCCCCAGACGGCCTCTAGTCCGTACGGACAGAGCCCTTCGGCCCACCCATCTCCTATTCCAGGGAAAAACCGGCCCACAAACCCGCCCGAAGGCACGACGGTAGTGAAACGGTAAAACCTGGAGGGAACAGGAGTCGAACCCATGACCACAAGGGTCAAGGGTCTCTCCATCACTTCCCAACCACCTACCCCACCACAAGGGTGGGAGTATCCATCACATACCTCCCGTGAAAATCGAACCCGGCTCTCCCAAAGAGAGAACCGGCCCTTTTACCACTAGACCACATGATCAGAATAAAACACAACACTTTTAGTCTTACCATTTGACTTCCCCATGAAAAATGCTCACTACTGTTTGAAGGTTGGAAATATGGAGAATAGACAAGTAGTTCACATTGGAGATGGTTCCTATGTCATGAACATGAGTAAATATTAAAGTTACGTTCTCATTGGTGTGTACTTGTTTTGAATAGATGAAAAATATCAATGTTTTAAAAACCGGTTTTTATACTACACCGTATTTCGCTCAAAAACAATTTAACAAGTCAAACCAAACAGTTCAACCGTATATACCGGGCAATAGAATCAGTTGTACCAGACAGTTCAACCAATTGTACCGGCTGATATGAAACAATTTTTAAAACATTGAACAATACACAAGCGTTTTGTTTTGTTTTTTTTTCTTTTGTAGTTGACCATTTTTAAAACACATAAATATACATACACTCATTATACACACATATATAAATAAATGTATAATGTCCGTACATAATCCTATATATATAGGAGAGTTATCTTGAGAACGTTAAATATCGCGAGAACCGTGAGAACAAATGAGAAAAACCAATCGACATCAATTTTTTTCAATACAAACCTAATTTATAATCTTCTAAAAACCAAAGGTTTTGTGCAATGGTGAGTTGTAAGTTGTGCTTTAAGGGTGTTACATGCTTTGGTTTGTTGTGACTTATGCTATAAGGGTTGTATTTTGGGATACGATTGTACTTCAGTATTTTAAACTTTTGTGTCATCTCTGCCATTCCCACACCATGCTTCCACCTTACCTTCATCTTCTTCTTTATATTTCAAGATTTCATACAGATATGAGCAACCTTTCTTTTCATAATCCTCCGGCCGATTGAAGGTATCAAAGACTAAAATTTTGATTTCTTTTTTTTTTTTTTGCTTCTTTCCTTTCTTAATTTTTAGTTTCCGAATTGTGCAAGGTTTCGTTTCATTGTCGCATCATTCTGTCCAAGTAATCGAATTATTACTATTGACATTTCTGTGTTTTTGGGACTTTTGGTTAGCTATGTTTATAAGTGTGTAATTTGAACTAAGTTGTATTGTCCTGGGTTTGTCGATTCTGTTCGCTATTTCCGCTTGTCATTTGTTAGCTGGCTGTTAAATCTTTAAATGGAACAATTTAGGAGGTTCGTGGAATAGATTAGGCTTTAATGACTTTCAACCTGTTTCTCGCATTTGACAACACTAAACTAGGCACAAAATAAAAAACACTTTACAACTTATTACCAAGTTTTGCAGCAACCAACCTCAGTAATAAAGTGTTAATTGGTAGCTAAAATCAGTTGATTAATGTTTTGCGTCTAACTAAAATGTTCAATTAATGACTGTAAATTAGATGAAAAGGTCTACACTGCATATGAAATTTGATAGACTTCAGGTTTTTGTTGCAAGGTTTATCATGAGTATGACAATGTAGGGTTTATGTAGTTAGTGTATAACCATTAAAATTCATGTATAACATGAAATGGAATGGTTTATTAATTAACTAACACAATAGTGTAACATGGTGTCGGCTTTCTTTAAAAAAATATGTTGTTCACTCAGGCATAACAGCTGCAGCTGGCTGTTAAACGCAGCAACATCAAGTGCCTGTTAGCAGCTGCGGTTTATTCAAGATTTACGAATTTTTGGTTTGCTGATTGTTTAAAGTTAGCACATGAGATTCATATTTGAAATTCAGACTATTAATATCTTACTGTTTCAGGGTGAATAATGACTTTGAGAGCTGCGGTTTATTCAAGATATTCTATATGTTGATGTCATATTAATATTAATGTGTTGTGTATTATGTAAATTGTTGTATCATTGGTATAGGTTTTAGGTCAGTGAGTGAGGTCAACGTAGGTCAGTCTATAGTTTTAACTTTGATTGAAAAAAAGGAATAGCGCTCGCAACAATTGCGTCTTCTTAGTTCTTTGTGATTCATGTTGGCTTAGAAGAGGAAGGCATGTGATGGTAGCGAGGGCGCATACACATCTTCCTCTATAGGTCAACGTGCATCTTTGTATCTTGATATTGGATATTGTGATAGGTTATGCGAGTTTTGTGGGACACTTTTCTGGTATGAGGAACGTGTCATTTCCGCGTCTTCACGTGGTAGGCCTGTGTATCACCAGTGTTGTAGGAGTGGGTCGGTTGCATTGCCCTTTCGTCGTAGGCCGTTTACTACATTTATACATTTGTACCAGCAGCCTGACTTTGTGCTAAACATTAGAGCCTACAACTCAATGTTTTCAATGACTTCCTTTGGAGGTAAAGTTGACGATAACATTAATCAAGGTGCCGGTCCTTATGTTTTCAAAGTTGCTGGTCAAGTGTATCACTGGATTGGTTCGCTTTGCCCAACTTTTGGTGAGAGGGATCGCTTTCTCCAAATGTATATATATGATACTGAAAACGAGAGTTCAAATCGCCTTCGTTGTTTTGCAGGCGCTGATGCTTCTAAAATAGGTGCTGAGACAGTTCACCTTTTATCGCATGTCTTCGAACATATTGTTCAAATTGGCTCTCTTATGCCTTGAATGCTTCAAAATTGTATGTAATCTGTGAGAATGTTCTTATGTGGTTCATTAAGCACACATTTATTTCACCAATATGGAAACGAAAAAAAAGATGATTATCCCATGCGTACACTACTAGAAAAATACCCATTTCTTGACGCGCATTGCGCGTCATAAAAGGGTGTTTATGACACACAAAAAAGTGTCAAGGAAGAACATGTCAAGAAAAGTTTATGACATGCAGGCGCGTGTCATCTTTTAATGACACGCGTTTATGACACCCCTTTATGACATGCTTTTTTGACACGCATTTATGACACACTCTTTAATGACAAACATTCTTGACACTCATTTACGAATTTTTTTTACAGCATTTATGACATACATGAATTTATGACACACCTTTATGACAGTCATTTTGCGTGTCATGTTTTTTTACCAATTTTTTTTTCTGCAAAACGAATAATATCCTGGAATTATTTTTTATTTATAATTACAAAAACAATAAATTTAATAATAAAGCTGCATATATTATACCACCAAAAAACCCATTACAAATATGTCGAATTCTACCACAAAGGGTTACAAAAACATTGTATCAATACATTACATTAGTCGATTAGTAAGCCTAAACATACGGATCATAACTTGAAAATGAAGGTCGAGGCATAACCCGACCATTCTTCACGAACATAATCAATATCCGCATCCGAGTAAGCCTTCACTCCTCCCCCAACCTGAGACACAATTAAATTAATAAGATGAAAGGTTAAGGGTTCGCGATGGTTTTAGTTTCAAGAAAACAAAGTGACTAGAATTTGACTCGATCAACTTACATTGTCCAATATTCCAAGTCCGTCCGTAACGATCTCCCAATGAATCATCTTACTTTTGACCAACAATATATGACATCCATCAAGAATGGTCTAACTGCGGCCTCCACGTATTCATCCACATTAACTTCCAATTTGCATTCATGTTGTATCTGCATATTTAAATAATTAAATTATAATTATTATTTTTTAACCTTTAGTTAATAGCTGTCAAGGTATACATTTATACATTAATTATGCCAACTCACCTCTGCTATTCTACGTGCACTATCTTGAAGCTGTTGTAACGGTTTAGCAAGTTCTGATCTTAAATGGATTTGTTCGCTTGATTTGTCTCCAGGAATAAAGCAACTTGCAAGAGCTGCGATTTGATGATGATCCAAATCATTAAAGGTACCTGATTTATTATGAAAAAAATATCAATAAAATCAGAATCCACATCATGCAGCCAAAGTTAATCATTATATGTCAAGTTAACTTCTTTTATTACCATTAAACATTAACTCAGTGACTAAAAGTGTCGACTATATAGCTGCTACCACGTGATGTAGGGGGTAATGAGCCTAGTGAAGGGCAGGCTTTTTAACCACATTGACAACCACACCCCATCCCCAATCCGTTCCACCTTCTCTAACTTTAACCTGAAACAAGGTTGACCAAAGACGGATCAAGTAACAAACAGACGGTAAAAAATAGCAATTTAGTATGCATAAAGTGGTGTTTGGATATGTGTTCTGAAATAAAAAGTGATTGTGGTTCGGAATTTTGGATCATCATAATCAGATAATCAGTTATGATACGGCAATTTAGGAGACTAAGTGTATGCTTTTGTTGTTTGAAGTTGTAATAAGCTTATAAGCAGTTTATGTGAGTGTGTGACAAATATTTATAAATTATAAAACAAAATGACCAAAAAAGAAATCTTATGAAAAAAAGATGTCTTGTGAAATGGGAGCAAAAGTCTCCCAAACGAAGTTAAATCAAAAGGTAATTAGGCAATTTAATGTCTGTATTCGATAACTAGTTTTGTACCAATTGGTATGAAACTGGTTATTACATGTCCTCAAAATAACCAAACGATCATAAGCAGAATCGGTACTGATTAGTAAAATTCCCAAGAGCGAATTTTCTAGACACACTCTGAGATGGATATTGCATGTATGGGTTGACGGTTGACCCGAAATGATGCATGTAGAAAAAAACCAAGAACTTTCCGACAAAAATAAATGAAAAATAAACCAACGATCTCACTACATACCAGTCTCCCGGGTAGAAGAAAATATAGAGCTCTCTCAGGCTTTGTTATTTCTGCCATCATTTTTCTTCTCAAGTTCAGAGATTTCAAGTTTAAGCTTATGATATTCGGCAACATCAACCTGACAAACAATATAACAAAACACGAAGAAAGAACTCAATATATATCAAGAAACTAAAATACTACTTCCGATCAAATGATAGTTACCTCTCCAGATGCATCAAGCTTAGTTGCTTCCTCTTCTAGGTCGGCGACCTTTTTCCCTATATCTGGTAATGTCTGAAAATGGGTGATGAAGCGTATGTTAGAAGCTATTATCGTTATTTTTTTAAGTGTTAACAACTTGGGTTAGAAGACACCTTTTCGTACTGAAACTGGTGAAAAGAATTCCTGATAACATGTTCAGCCGTAAATTGGCCTTCAGCACGTCTCATCAAGTTCAATATTGAGTAGTAACTCAGCCTGAAAGTACTGACTAGTGGAGCTGGTTTCCCTAACACCATGTCCTTGAGAGTATTCATTTCCATCTTAAAACAAGAAAAGGATACATGTAATTATTAATTATTCCATTCAAATGTTAATCATGATACATGCGTCTAATTTAAAACAAATTTTCAGGACAATGAAACAATATATTTTAGTATAATTCCAGCCATAGGCCTGCTTATGGCTGTGCGCATATAATGTATATATGTGTGGCCCTCGGGGGCAAAAGTAAAGTTGCACTAATTTTAACGTTATTTTACTAATTTCGTAAAAATAACGTTAAAAATGGACGGTTAATCATGCATCAGGTGGTGGCGTTGATAGCCAAAAACAAGGGGTAGTTTGGTCTTTTTCCTTCAATTATGCACTGAAGAATTGAATGAGAACATATGATATTTGTTCCTTTTTCAAGAAAACATCATGTACTTTTGATATGTTAGTATGCACTGTAGATAGAATTATTCTCTTATGTGCAACAAATATACATTCTGGAATGAAAAGAAAAAAACTATGATACACTAGAGCTTTAGACGTCATACCTCATGACAATGAGTGATGACCCAAGGATGGTTCATGGTTGAAGTGCCATAATAAGATAGAGCATTGACTTTTAACATAAGTCAACTCTGATACTAACATGACTTGAAACCAGAATAAACGAAACTGCAAGAATCTGTTCATCAATAGTTTTAGGGTGCAAGAGTTTTGTCATCGTCGTACAAGGAATTTGTCTCTGAAACGATATTTGTGGGTGGAGGAAGTTGTTTACGCATTAAGTGTTTGCGTCTTTGTAATGTTAAAAGGGTGAAGATGCTATCAGTTTTGAAGACGGAATATCCTGCTTTTGAATACATGTTAAATGGAGCTGAATCGATGATTCGACAGTGCAAGTAAACCTCTGTGACTGAAGTCATTTGAGAAATAAGTTCTTCAGTGGCCTTCAAAAGATGCCAACCAATGCCCTGCCTGAATGAAAATCACTTGTTATCGAACTAGCCAGAAAAGAATCCGCCTCAGCCGTAAACTCATCAACCTTCCTAAACCCATCAATACCCGACGCTCCGTCTGTACCATTAGAGTTACTTGAATGTACACCAAACACAAACTTCTCAGCACCTCTTTCACTAACATTTCGCGTGTCCGCCTCATCAGCACTAAACCCAGACCTCAAATCACCAGACCCGAAACCATTTCCGCTATCCTGCACGGCTTCCGAACCCGTCTTTATACCCGATTCAACATTATTACTAGATCCCACACTAAACTGCAGCACACTAACATCCAAAAACTCCCCAACACTCTGTTTCTGTTTCTCACCATTATTACTCACATTAAACACAAAAATCAACAGTTTTATCTATACTATTAACATGTTGTGACCTTACTGAATGTTTTTTAACCTTCACAACCTTCCGCCTCAACGGGCGAACGGCGGGGGTTGCGGTGTCGTTGGAACAATTAAAGTCAAGTTGAGTAATATTAATCGGATTGAAACTAGTATTGAATGTACCTGAATCAGTGGGGCGTTTATGAAGGCTAGGGTTAGGGTTTGGGGAAGAAGAAGGGTGCGTGGATGATGATGGGGACTGGAAACCTTGGAGAGTGGGTGAACGATCAGAAGGTAATGAACGATCAGAAGGTAATGAACTGTGACACCCGGCAAATTCTGGTTAACAACGTTGTCTAGATAAAAGTCTACCTTAGCGAGTCACGCGTATATTATACTTAACTGGGTTAGTTAAGTCGTGTTATGGTTCGGGAACTATCGGTTTAGTCTAGAAGATCATTGGATGTTGGTCTAGAGGTTCATTAGATGTCAGTCCTTAACCAAGTGTACAAACGGTGACGATTTGTAGGATCGTCAGGTCATACGGAACATACAAGTCTCGAGTCCCGGGAATTGGTGAACGAGTGTGAATATGTGTATTTGCAAGTATTATGTGTTTACAATCATTATGTGACTTGTCGGTATGTGAAAATGTGTTAACATATGTTAAAACGGAGTTTAACGCGCAAAACACACGGAATCAACCCCTATAGGCGAATAGGGGGTCCTAATCGCCTATAGGGGGCGAATAGGACTATCAGTAGGGCGAATAGGCCCTATTCGCCTATACTAAGGGCGAATAGGATCCCTATTCGCCTGATAATGCTGCGTAATCGCCTATAACGTGCTGGACGACTAAAAACGCCTATAAATACAATGTTTGACCTCCTAAACTTCATAATATCAACCCTAGTCGTCCCATAACCCGCCCCAACACACACAACCTCTGGAACACGATTTTGGATCAAAACACAAGGTTTCAAGCCTATTCCATCATTCTATCACAAATCTAAGGTGTGGTTTTCATCCATGCAACCTTAATTAACGTTTTCATTGAATCCCTAGTGGTCCAGACCTGTTTATAAACGTTTGAGTCTTTTAAAAATCGTTGATAATCGTTGTTAATTGGATTTTAAATAACATGCAAGTTGTATGTGGGTTTTCAATGAAAAGATAGGGTTTTTATGATTCAAGGAGATGATTAACATGTTATTAGGGTAGTTTCAAATTAATAATGTTATCATGATGATGAATCTGAGTTATTGTTAATTAGGGTTACGGTTATGCATGTTAATATGATGATTCATGCTATATGTGTTGTTTTTGGGATACATGATTGCATCCAGGGCTGATAGAACAAGGTTAAACGAAGGATTTTGATTAATATATGTTTGATATAGTTATTTGATTGATGTTTGATGTTTACACACGTTCTGGATTGGATTTGGAGTGTTAAACGCACGAAAAACCGGAACAGACGTGCTATAGGCGAATAGGAATCCTAATCCCCTATACTATAGGCGATTAGGAGCCCATTCGCCTGAAGGGGAGCCCTAATCGCCTATAGTATAGGCGAATAGGATCCTATTCCCCTTTACTTCAGGCATTTACGATCCTAAATGCTAGTTAAGCCCTGAATTGCATGTGGGATAGCCTAATCGCCTATAAGCTCATAGAATTACATATGGTATAGCCCTAATCGCCTATAATAGAGGCGATTAGCCTTCCTAAATGCCTGTTGACCAACCTAAATGCTAGTTGACTTTTCCTAATCGCGTATACTGCTGCTGTATGTGTAAATTAGCATTCCGAGACCCGATTTGACATCTAGGAACATGCTAGGAACCCCGTAAAATATCTAATAACTTGGTAACATATGTTTGGATGTAATTACGTGATACGTGAACTACGTGCTATAAGTTGTTGGACGTTAATGTATGTTAAGTGTGATTGCATGATTGTTTGTTTGGGAGCGTAAGCATAACACGGGAAGTCTCGGGTCACCAATGGGATGTCGAGTCTTGTACTTTGGGTCAGTTAAACAGTCACGGTGTTTTCAAACGAACTTGGTTATGGTCTGGACATCTAGGGACCAACTAACCTGCGGGTTATTAGTCTAAGTACTTGTATCTGTCATATGTTAGGTCGCCGCTTTACGGGACTAGCATAGCTGCTGAGTTTATTCGTGTTACGGAATAACGCAACTTAAGGTGAGTTTACGGCCCCTCTTTTAAACTGGTTTCACATTTTCGGGGGAGAAAACATGTGTTAAAACGATTATTTGGTAACTACTGTCATACTATGGGTTTCTATTGTGTACTACACGATCTTTGGAAGTCCCGGGGGGAACCATGAATGTGCGGGTTTGCACAACGGGGAAATGTGAATAGCGCTATTGGGAGTGACCAACCCCGCTCGTCGACTTGGAGGGTCGGCGGGTGCATATTGTCTCATACAGGAACAACAGGAACAACAGGTTTACTACATCGGGCACATGTTTGGTTTACGAGTTAGTAATGGTTTTCCAATCGTGGTAGTAACAAAACATACGCCTAGCTAGCGTACTTTGGTTTTCGATTTGTTATAGTATGGACAGGTTGAACTTGGTACTTGGATTACAAAACCTGTAAACTCACCAGCATTTTTGTGCTGACGTAAACTTTTACATGTTTTTCTCAGGTCGCTAAGGTAGCACAATGGAACTAGGGCGCACGCGTCTGCACGGCGTCTAGTTAGAGTTGCATGGTTTTACAAACGTTGAACATTGGTTTACTATTGAATATTGTTTTGAATAAGCTTCCGCTGTAAACGGGAATTTTAAACATTGTTTTGAAATTGCATTATGTTCATTTTAGACTTGTTTATTGTGATCGTTGGTTTGGATCCTGGTTTGTCATACGCCTCGCGGTTAAAACTCCGCAAGTGGATTTTGAGGGTGTGACATGAACGATCAGCTTCCATCTTCGTCTTCCATCAGCAGGGTTACGCTAGGGTTTTTTTTATCGCAGAGGGTAATGAACGATCAGAAGCTTTTTTTTTATCATTTTCTTTTGATATGAGGGAGGGGTGCACAGTAATAGAGGAAGAGAGAGGGCGCCGGAATTGAAAAATGTGAAATTTGACATAATACATGACACTCAATTCTTGTAGTGTCATGTTTTTTAATGTCTTGACATTAGATTCTTGACACGCAAAAAAAAGTGTCATTGTTTGACCAATTTTTTTAAAAGATGACGATTTTTTAATGACACGTGCTTTTGCGTGTCATGAATTCTCGCGTGTCATAAAATGTGTGTCAAGAAAGGGGTATTTTTCTAGTAGTAGGAAACGAATATATATAGACATATAGTTTTAAATTAGAATCTTGGAGAACTGTAATTCATCTTTCCTTCTTGTAATCAATATACATAACATAGGGTCGATTATCACAACTTCATTTAGCAAAATTACATCCAAATATTGTCTGTTGTACCACGTTTTGTTACAAGTGGTGGAAGGTGGAAGAAATGATGGTTAGTGGTGGTAGTGAAAGGTGAAGAAAGAGGTGGGTGGTGGGTCCCACTTAAGTTTTTAAAATATTAATTATATTTCTTTTATTATTGATTTGATTAAAATGGGAACAAATATAGTGGATTAAAAAAAGCAAAATAAATTAAATAAAGTAAATGTACCAATTTGCCCTTCATTTAACAAGCAAAATGACCATAATACCCCCCATTTAACTGATCAAGTTAACTGAGTTTACTTTTTGGATTGATTTGGCAATTAAACATTAACCTGAAAGGTTCAGGTGAGAAAAAAACTTGTTTTGGATTGATCTAGCAAATCTGGTCAAACCTTAGGGACGAATTTGACAATTTACTCTATAAATTAAATTGATAAGGTATTTTATGATATACTTATAACTAAAAATATATAAGATTGTATAATAAAAACGTAAATCTTTTATATACGCTTGTATTTTTTTAGTAAAAGTTTAACTTTAATATATTAGTTTGCGAAAATAAAAAAAATCAAGTTGAACAAGTCGTGTTCGGGTCAACCCGCGAATCTTCACGTCAGGTTTAGGTTCAAATGTATGACACAATTTTCGTGTTCGGATAGTGTTTGGGTTAGTGTAAATTTTTCGGGCTCAGGTCGGGTTGGACCCTGCCAACCTGCGCACCCGACCCATTTAGCTTCCCAAATCCCATCATTAAATTTTTAACTTTAGCTTATAGTTTTTTAACCCGTTGGACAACGATACGAATATTAAGATAACTTTTGAGGAATGTACTAGTAATTTTTACTCAGTAAAGTTTAATGGATAATATAGACAAACTAGCTGATTACCCCGGGAAGGTCACGGGGTTGAAAAATTTAATATGATTTAATAAAAAATGATAAAAGAAGAAAACCCAAATCACGAAAAGAGTACATAGCTTAAACATAATCAATCTTAGTTAAAAAACATTTATTTAGAAAGTTAAAAAAATAAAAAGCATAAACCATATTAAACATAATACAGTATTAAAAGGATAACCTTCAACATATAATCATCTTCACGTAATTTAAAATATGTTACAATTTGACTTTGACTTATATAGATGTAGAATTCATGATAAGTGTTGAAAAATATAACCATTCTAATAATACTAATACTAATAGTAATAATTATTACTCTTGTAATTAAATAAATAAAAAAATAACTTTGCTATAAGGTGACACCATGTGTTGCAGTGTTGCGCGATTCTTTCTCCTAGTTTCTATTGATGAAGTATACCTATCCATCTTTAGAAGAGTAAAATTCCAATGATAGCATGGCGATTGGCTGAATTTCAACATCGTAGATAAGAACCTGGTTTAAAAGAAAAAACATTTTTAATGAATAACCTGAACACTTTGTGTTTTTTTTCTGTATGAACATAACCCCACAAAAATAGTCGTTTTTTTCTCCGTTTTTTATATAGCACTATGGTACTCGTTGAAAAGATAATAAAACGCTCGTTAATTTGGTGTAATTTTTAAATTTAAAAAATCTCGAATATAAAATATATTAACGTTTAAAAATTATGGGAGAAACATAAGAGAGAAAAATTTAAATTTGTTTTTAAATTCTTTTTTATTAAAATAACTCAATTTAATTTTAGTAATTGAGAATTGAGAGATAGAGAGATAAATTTAGAGTTTTATGTTTATCTTTTTTTAATTAAAAAAAAGGAAATAATTCAAAAACACTAAAATGCCACGTGGCACTTTCATGGAGGGGTTGAAGGCACCATTGCACGCCACGTCAGCAATGTTCAATTCTTTTATATATATTAACAGATAATAAGGAATTGTTATGGGGAAGGGTGTTTAAGACTGCTAAGAATCTGATATTAGGAGGGTCACGTGAATAGAAAACGGTTGAAGGAACATGGCATGTGCACATGAACAATATTAATATCAATATTAATACTTAATCCCAAACAAAAGATAGATATTTCCCGTTTTGGAATCTTTTAAATATACTTTATACTTTTTTTTTTTATAATCATAACTTGATGTTAGTGATTTCAAGTTAATACAGTTTCTCATTCAGTGTCTTGAAAATCTAGTTGAAAATAATATATGAAGAAGGAAATACGAGCCTTTGTACTTATACGGGTTTTAAATTTCGACAAGATGTCTTCCAATCAACTTATTGCTTGAATTTTCCGATCAGTGCTACTCAATCTCTACAAAACAAACACTGTCAACCTCGCCCTAGTATAAGAGGGATTCCCATGTAATCACTATCCGAAGTGAGAATACGCGTTTACTTTTTTAGAGCAAATAATGTAATCACTATCAGGATTGATGTTACTATCGTGTAGTGTAAGCTCCGTATAAAGGTGTAATCCTTTTGACAGTAACATCTTTAATTTTATTAGAGGAAATAAACATTTCTTTTGTCATGTTGTGACGTTGTGTTATGTTAGCCACGTATGTTTGGGTTTAACTTCGGTTCATCGGGTCATACATCTTCGCCATCTAAGAAATTGAGTTTTAATTGAGACAAGTTTATATAAATATTAAATGTCTTGAAGTTTCCGTCTATTGTAACTACATGTATAAAAAAAATCTGATTTAAATATTGATCTTTATACTTTAAAAATTACATGATTTTGATGTATTATTTTCATGATGCTAAAGTACCTTAAGTTTAAATGAATGTTACGAATTGTGAACGTGTATTAGAATAAATAAATAAGGTGCTAATTAAAACTATTAAATAAATATTTGAATTATTTTCCCGGTCCCAACTCTTGTTCACTTCTTTCATTTCTTGTCTGTTGATGAAAATGATAGGCTCAATAAAATTGTTATCCAATAAGTTAAAGTTATGTTCAATGTATGTTTGTAGATTAATGTAAAACTTATATTCTTTTTTTACACAATTGTCGGTTTAAGGTTTTTGATTTTGTATTAATCAACCACAGTTTTAGTTTTGGTTTATGTCAACGTATGGATGTGTGATTGTTTAGTTTTTGTTGTTTGTTAGTCTTATAAAAGTGTCTTTTATGTGAAATGGATTAGGCTTTAAGGTTTATTTAGTATGAAAACAGCGGATTACACTTCCCAAATGTTCTTTTTTTTAATGTTTTTTAGTTATGATAAAACTGTATGAATAGTTTCATGTATATACGAGATAGGCTTCATATTCACACGGTTTGAAGTCAATAATATTCTCTCTACTGGACAAGGGTATTAAACTGATTACGAGAAATTGAGAATTATAAGAATTGGGCAATTGGTTACATAGAGATGTTTGCTTATTTTAAAAGAGAAATAGATAAATTCATTGTCTAGCATCCAATATCATGTTGTAGATTGTGCACTCGAATAGGGCTTTAAAAATAGAATATGGTGCACATGTGTATTTTGCAATAAACGGAACACATGAATGTGTTCTAATGGTTGAATTGGCGTTTAACAATTCCTATGACACATGGGTCGAACTCCACACTTTAATGTATGAGGCATGGGCCGAAGTGCTGAACACCAAAATCTTGCAAGTCTAGTTAAGTTTGGTATGTGAATCTTGAGGTCGGGTTAATTTTTTATTTTGAAAGAAGCCCCAATTTAGGCTCAAGTCTGGTCTTTTTGCTTGTTTAATCCTGACTCAATTTAATTTATAGCAAGCCTATATCAAGTAGTATATAATTGTTTTTTGACTGTGTATGCCCCTGTATTATATAATTTAGTGATTCTTTTTCTATTTTTAAGGTCTTTCTAAAGAGAAAAGTTCCTCTTGAAACCCCAAAAAGATATTTAGGGGGTGTTTGGGATTGAATATTCAAAACAGATTATGCGTTTTAGAAAAGCAGAGGTGGAGCTGCTTATAGATTATTGCGTTTGGGTAGCCTAAAAAACTGATTATCTGTGTTTTCAAAACGCAATCCAAACACTAAAAACTGATTATCTGCGTTTTCAAAACGCAATAATCTAAAATCAGATTTAAAACGCAATCCCAAACACCCTCTTATCAAGAGTTCATACAATTTGAAAAATCATTGTCATTATGTTTATCAAAATGTATAATAGAAAGACTTATGGAGTTATGGGTAAACTTCTCCGTTTCTCATTTTCTATTAAAGCATAAAAACTTATTTTCAAATCATTATCCAAACACTATATTTTTCCTTCTTAAGCGGAGAAAAGCTTACCCAAACACCCACTTAATTAAGAATGAGATGCCATTTTACCGTTAATGAATGATGTAGTTATCTTAGTTTTTTTTTATACTAACAAAAGTATATTATTTAAAAAGGTCTATGTTTTCTAATCGATAAAAGGTGACAATATTAAAACACAACCAAGTTATCAAGTCAAAGTTTCTGACTCTTAAGTCAAATTTGTTTCCTTCCTTTTCTTTGCCAAACAAGCCACCTACTATCTTTCCTCTTTCTTTTTTCTTATATATATATATATATATATATATATATATATATATATATATATATATATATATATATATAGGGGAATTCTAAATAGAAAACCACCTTGAGTTTAGGAAACCATGCAAACCCTCACTTGTGGCCATTCCTTCATCCACGTCTACCTTTTAGGATTTATGTTTAAGGGTAAGATAGTCATTTGCTACAAATACATTCTGCACATTCATAACATTCTTTATCTTTAACTCTTACACCTTTTTGTACAATGATGTAGACATCCAAGCTTTCCTCTCTCATCCTTCTATCCTGGTTTTTCTCCCCTCCAAAGCATATATACTAGTTTATCATCTTGTGTTCTTTACATTCCCTCCTTCATTTTTTTATTCACTTTTTGTTCTCTCATTGAATGTAATCTCAAGTGGTCTAAAAACACTTATACGACACACAGATGGATTCTCCCAGTCGGCGAGAGACTGGTGTAACACATGGTCAGGATGTTTTTAACGATTTTATGCCTTCTCCCATCACTGTCGTTCCCCACAATCTGGAACCATATCCATTAGACGTGATTTCACCTAACGATTATGCAACTGCTCCAGGGAACGAAAGTGGAGAGAACGTCGGTGGTGGCTTCACTCGTCTTCTATCAGAAGGTCAGAGATGTTTATAGAAGCATTTATGTTTTTGCATCACTTTATCTTCATCAGAAGTAGATTTTGTTTTTTTTAAGATTAGTAGTTTTTTTTTGCCCTTAAACCAATATACACCATAGTAGTAGATCTGAGTCATATGTTGACGTTAAACATTCAAAGATGTGTATTATGTTTTTTTTTTCTATGTGGGTGTTTTTTGTATATACATCATAACACTAATAAGAAGGATTGTTTTTAGATTATATCGCCATATTTTTTGTGAGGCTATAGGGTGGTCATTTTTATATGTGATTTGTTATAAACGTGTTTTTGCATTGAATTTTTGTAGCTAACAATCACATGGATATATGTAGCCTGGTGTTTAACTTATTTTTTCATAAACATATGTTTACCTTATTTTTTCATTATGCTTTATTTTTAAAACAATGAGTTTTTGATATGTATTCTGTTATGTGTTTTGAATTTTGTAATTTTTTTTAACATATGTTTTTAACGCTATGATTGTTTATCTTGTATTTTCTAAAAAACAAAGAGTTTAATTTTTCTGTTTTTCATGAGAAACATATGTTTTTTTTAAAATTTCGTGAGAGGAAACTACCTGTATAGGGTGTGTAGTTTGTTAAGCTTTTGTATTTTGAAACAGATTTTTTGGTGTATGTGTCATGAGAAACATATTTCTTAACTTTTCTTTTTATACCATTGAGAGTTTTTTATATGTAAGTTGTTAAGTGTTTGAATTTGTAACATATATTTTTTTTACTCTATGATTTGTTAATCTGGTATATGTTTTTTTTGGCTTTTTTTTTAGGGGCTCCTAACAATGAACACTGTTTTGTTTTCCACACCCCTAACGGTACTCAGTTCTGGGTACCTAATGTTAGTGCTGAGTTAAAACCAGTCGTCGGCAGCGTGTTCCATAGTTGGGGGGATGTTATATTTATGTACAAGAGATATGCTGAGAATTCTGGTTTCTCGTGTCGTAAGGGTCAAACGAAGTCTAAGAAGGGCGCGGCTGTATACAAATACTTGAGGTGCAACAAGGCATCAAAACCTCAACAGAATATGAAGTTTGACACACTGAGCGAGTCCTCAATGAATTTAAGGCAAACTTCTTTTTCAGTAACCGATTGCAAAGCTAATTTATTGGTTAAAGTAAGTGGCGAGATGTCAACATTTCAAGTTGTAAAGTTTGTGGAGGAGCACAACCATGTACTTGTAGAGCCGTTCAACCGTGACCTAACTAAAATAGCAAGAAAGTTGCCTTTTTCTTCGCAGCAGTTCATACATAGTATGAGCTTGAACAAAATCGGCCCCATTGTTGCTCACCGTTGTTTAGTTTCCATGAAGGGAGGCCATCACAATGTAAATGGTACCCCAACAGATTTCAAGAACTTTGCTCAATCGATTAGGCTTTTTATCGGGGACAGAGATTCCCAACTTGTTGTTGATCGACTACGTGATCGTAAAGAAGGGTTACCAAACTTTTACTACGACTTTGTTTGTGCGGGGGGGAAGTTGAAATCCCTTTTCTGGGCTGACGAAATATCAAAGTTGAATTACGAAGTATTTGGGGAAGTTTTAGCCTTTGACGCAACTTACCACACCAACAAGTATTTTTTGCTAGAATTTTTTAAATAAGATGGCTAATAATTTTTCTGAAATTAACTTTCTTTATTATGTTTTTTCCATCAGATACAACATGATTTTTGTTCCGTTTACTGGAGTTGATCACCATAAGCAGTGCGTGACATTTGGAGCAGGTTTGATAGATAGTGAAACGGTGGAGTCATATAGTTGGTTGCTTGGATCATTTCTGAAAGCTCATGGTAAGCAACCAAAGCTAGTTTTAACCGACCAGGACCCCGCCATGAAACAAGCTATCTCAATTGTTTTAAATGAGTGTCGACATCGGCTATGTATGTGGCATATCATGAAGAAGATCCCATTGAAGGTATTTTCCCCCAAGTGTTTTTTTAAACAGATGTTTTTATGTTAAACATATCAGATGTGTTATAATGCGTCACACACAAAACAGGGTTTTACAAATGTTTTTTTGTGGTGCAAAACGTTAAAACATATGTTTTTCACAAAAATACCACAAAGTTCAAAAAATGCACAGCTTTTTTATGTGTTAAAAATTACAAAAATGAATGTTTTTTCTGTTGTTACATTTTACAAAGTAACTCGTATTGCTTTTTCAAATGAGTAACTCGTATTGCTTTTTCAAATGTTTTTCTCTGGTGCAATTGGTTATAGTTAAAATCCTGCACATTTCTTTTGAGGTGTTAAACACACATGTATGAATTACCCATTTTATGCATTATAGTTTTTTTTTCAATGTTTTTTTTCTGGTGCACAATGGTTATAACAGATTTTTTTCTGGTGCACATTTTTATGAGTAAAAAATTAATCACCACTCCTCATAGATTGCAGGTGATGTGTTACGAAATTCAGAGTTTAGAGCGTTACTTCATCGTCTTGTGTGGAATGTGTATATCAAGCCAAGTACTTTCGAAGCCCGTTGGCATGCATTGCTCGAACAGTTCGCCTTACAAAACCATGAATGGCTGAATGACATGTACAACATCCGCGAGCAATGGGTTCCGGCTTTTTTTCGGGACATCCCATTTAGCTGCCTTATGAAGACCACGTCCCGTTGTGAAAGTTCAAACTCTGCTTTTAAAGTCAATTCATCCAATGCGAACACGCTTGTCCAGTTCATGCTTTGTTTTGAAACTACAATCGATAATCAGCGATACAGGCAACGAACAGCCGAGTACAAAACTTCATCAGCCACATACAAAAATTGGTCAGATCTGGCAATTGAGAAAGATGCTTTTGAGACTTACACACATACCATCTATGAAGAAGTGAAAAAAGAGATTATCAAGGGGAAGCTGTCGTGTTACATATCAAACACGGTTCAGGAGGCTGGAGTTGTTGTGTATGATGTATGTCACCTGGACAAAATGAACAATCAGGCCCATGTGTTTACGGTAAATCATTTGTTTTTTTTAGCTTTTTCAAAGTTATCTTTTTGTAGTTTTGAATTCATTTGTTTTTTTGTGTGATATTATCCTGGATATGTCTAAATTGTTTTTGTTTTTTTTGTTTTTTGTAGGTAAAATTGTATCCTGATGGCCATAACGTGTCATGTTCCTGCAACAATTTCACGCGTATTGGTTATCTCTGCAGGCACATTTTTTGTGTTTACAGGGTGAAGCGGGTTGAAAAGATCCCCCCTCAATATGTTTGTGACCGTTGGAAGCGAGATGTGCTCCCCAAGCGCATTTTTGCTATTGAAAACCGTTATGGGGTCGACAACAGCCCGCTCACTCTTATGAGGAATGAGATCACTGAAACTATGTTAGCGTGTGTTGATGTGTTACGGTCTGATCCTGATGCACTTTCTGAACTTGCTGAGCAAATCCGCGATATAAAGTGTAAAATTCTGAACAAAGATGTTGGTATTCAGGATGCGCCTGTTCAAGATGTTGTGGAGGAACTTGTTGGCCAAACATTGGATGTTGAAATCACTTGCAACAACCCTGGTGGTATAAGGAACAAGGGATCTGGGAAGCGTCGTCGGTTGGCTGGTGCATCTAAAAATGCTGCTCAGGACGCCCCAAAGGCACCAAGACTTTGTCGCACTTGTTATGAGTATGTCACAGGTCACGACTCCAGGAACTGTCCTTTGAAGCACAAAGATGATGACGTTGGAAATGAAGAAGCTGGCTCCAGCGACACACTAGCGGAGGCTAGTGCTTAAGTGTTGTTCCAATTCCCACCTTTCGAATAAGACGCTTCAATGTTATACTTTTGGTCTCATTCTAGTAATGAGATACATCATATATGGCGCGTATGATGAGCGCCATGAAGCCGCGCCCCTTTTGAAAACATGTTATATGTTACTAACATGTGTCGTACCTGATCCCGTTTTTTAACAGACACGTGTTATATTCATGTAACATTTGTTTTAACATGTTGCCTTTTAATTTTCTAACTAGCTTTTGTATGCATCTTCACTATGTTATCAATGGGAAAATGGACTCTTTTGTTTACTTGGGATTAAAATAGCAAATTTAATTTGTTTAACATATGGATTCTAAATAAACATATGTTTGCACAAAATATTAATTCCCTACCTAACTATGCCAAGTAATGTAACTTTTACTTAAGTTAGAACTTTACTTTCTAGTAAACTTAGTTACACGACATGACTATTTTTTTAGGATGTTACTTTTGTACATAAAAAACAGCATAAGAAACATAAACTTTTTTCTACAGCAGAAAAGAACATATCACAAATCATGTTTCTAATGATACAACATCTATTATTTTTATACGACATGTATTTTCATATTGCCAATAACGTATGTTTTGAAAATATAATTTTTTAGACTATCACAAAGTATGATGTGACAACACATCTCCTTTTGTGTCATACTCATTTCCACACACAGACCTACCCCTTTTTGTAATATATTCATCAAAAAGGTATATGATAGTAGGCCATATGACAGTAATACTAGAGTTTTTTAAGTTGAAAGACCCAAAAAAAAAAACAAAAAAAAAAAAAAAACAAAAACAAATAGCAAACCTTTTTTCAATTATCACACTTATGTTTACCCACCTAACAAAATATAGACCATTAATGCAAACTTGTTACTACTATAAATTGTGGGCTTTTATTGTTGCATGACCACGAACACAAAACTCAATCCCAAAAGAAAAAAAAAGACACAAACATGTCCAAAAGGCCAGGGATAGTGTTGAAGTCACCCAAAACCGAACCGCAAGTCAAAACAGGTTTTGTAACATTTTTTGCCTTTTTTTGGTTACCTGTTTTGCGAGTACGCGATGTAATGAGACACACGCGTCGTGTGTAGCTATTTCTTGATAATTAACACCAAAAAATAACGCGATTTAACGAGACACAAGTTGTAATAAACATATTTTTTTGTACCAAAAATACATTTGTTCATTCATATTACCTGTTTTGCGAGTACGCGATGTAATGAGACACACGCGTCGTGTGTAGCTATTTCTTGATAATTAACACCAAAAAATAACGCGATTTAACGAGACACAAGTCGTAATAAACATATTGTCTTTGGTTTCTTCTTTTTTTTTGACGTTTTGGTGTTTGTTATTTTTTATTTAGTTACTTACACCCTTACTTTTTTTAGTGAACATAGTATTATGACATGACTAGACTTCTTTTTGATGACTCTTCCCTCCAAACCAAATAACATCAAAAGGGGTGATATTTAATTATTTTTTAACAGAAATACTAAGCCATGTCTATGGACATCATGTAATTTTAACATATGTTTTTTTCTAGTCTATAACATTTGTTTTGGTTAGTATCAATTTTGTTTTGTACTGTATAAAAGGGTGATGTGACAACACACAATACTCAATGTTTTCAAGTGTATATTATACATAGTACATTCACATTTTTCCAAGTAAAAAAATATGCTTTTTATAAAATCCATTAAAAAAAAGTCAAAAAGCTACTGCCTCATCTTAAGGCTTGGATTTTGGCCTAAACGATTTATTTACATTAGTTTTTTTCGCTTAACCAATGTTTGTGTTTTTTTGTAGTAGGGTCAAAAGGTGTTGTGTCAAAGGATACAAAAACCGAAGGAAGCGTAGGATCATTTTCCTACATCAATGTTGGCAAGAGACTTCGAAAGCTTGTCCCTAAAGTTGAGCACACCCAAAGACACAACCAACGTGAATCGTATCCGAAAGGTGCTTTTAATGCCACTCATAAGGGGCTAAATGACCATTTGCTAAATACTTTAAAAAAGGAACCAAAACTACCTCACATGAAAAATGAGCACAAAGCTACAAGATATCCAAATCGTCTGCCATCGAACAACCCAAATTTACCACAAAAGTCTCACACCTCAGCTATTTGCAAACAACAACCTAAAATTTTACCAAAAAATGATCCTGCTCCAACACTAACACAATACATACCACCGATTAGCCAAAACGACCCTGATTGTGATGATGGATATGATAGCTTTGAAGAACATTTCAAAGGTGTCGACTGGGATTTGTACGATCCTAGTCCATCTGGTTCGCTGCCATCCGCCAAACCACCAAGTAATGAACAACCCATATCAACCGATGATGGATATGATAGCTTTGACGAACATTTCAAAGGTATCGACTGGGACTCCTATATCCCTTATTACCGGTCTCCTACCCCAAAACCGGCGTATATACCAGGTTATTGTAGCTGCATGACAAACAATCCAAGTTTACACAATGGAGTAGACCTGAAAGAACGTTTCTCCAAGGCAGCTGATGACAGTGTGGAAGACGACATTTAGTACCGACAGTGAATGAATTTAGTTCTACCCCCCTTAGTGCTTTTATGTTTTTTTTGTGTGTCCGTAGGTTTTTATGTTTTTGTGTTATGTGTCGAATTTAGTTTTTATGTCTTTTTTGTCGTGTTTTTTTATCCTAGTTGTGCTTTTGTAACACGGGTGGTGGTAGGGGGTTAGACTTTTAATGTTTTTAGTTGTTCTATCTACTATCCTTTTTAATGTGTTTTACAATTTAGTTGTTTTTTTAATTCACTATATTTGTATGTTTTTATTTATTGTTGTTTTTTTAAAATTCGTCTTATGCCATGTTTTGGGCAATATTAAAAACAAAAAAAACGAATATGTGCTTATGAAGATCTTTTTTTGGAGATTACATAGTACAATTAAATGACATTTTACAATTGACACAATGGAGTAGACCTGAAAGACCTGACTTTTTTTTTTTTTCAGAATTATCCTTTTTTAAAGAATCCCATTTGGTGTGTGTATGTGTGAGTGGGTCATAATTTACAACAACATTTTTGATGAAAACCAAATCCACATGGGACCCCATGTACTTGTTTTTGTCTTTTTTGTAAAAACCATTTTTTAAAAGATCAAAGCATGTACATCAATATCTCTTATGAGATTTGTAGTACATTTATATTTTTATTTGACATGACAATTGCTCTCAAAATCCTCCTTTTTTTATTTTGTACTTTACATCTGTTTTTTTACAATGCTTATTTATTTCTATAACATGAATATTAAATCATAGACAAGTGGCCCCCATGTACCACCGTTTAGTCTTTTTTTTAATAGGTTTTTTTAACATAAACATAGGTACACTCATTTTCTTACTACCCTTTTTTCTTTTATATTTTTTTTACAATTATCGAAATGCTTATTTTCATGTCACTTATAATAGATTCACACGCTTCTTCACTCATCAAATAACAAAACATGAATTCTAATCCCAGCACCCCTCCTTGGGAGGTTTTTGAGCTCCACCGTCTAATTCCAATTGTCCCAGAACCACCTCAAATTGAACCGCTATGCCAGTTGCACCTGATCCACTACCACCCGTTGAACAACTTATACACCCCCCTGAACCGGTTATACCCCTTTTTGCACCTGAACCTGTCCCACACGCAATTGGAAGTATTATGCCCCTGAACAATGTCGGTTATCCTGAAGTCCTAATCGACCCTGAACCCTTGCCCCTAGACACAGACGCACATCCCTTACACCAAGTGGATGTTGGTTATGTAAGTGACGAAGATTTTGATTGGAATGCGGCATTTGATTACGTTTTCCCTGAAGAATATCCACCACCAGAAGACTACAACATACCGAGGAGGATTTGCATGATGAAGCTAAAGCCCATTACACACCCGAATGGGCTGCCGGTTACGAATCAGACCCAGGTGCTGAATATGTTGAATATGTTCCAACTTTCAACAACGAACATCTATACAAATCTGATATGACTTCACACGAATATGTTCCAAGTTTCACGGCGGAAGAGTGGGCTTTTTATGCGAAGTATGGTTATAAAATGTCTACTGCCGGTGATGTGAGTTCACACGCCCTTTCAATTACCGAAGAAGAAGCGGCCTTTTATGATAAGTATGGTTATTGGATGCCTACTGGCGGCGTATGAGTTTTTTTAGTGAAATTATGGTTGTTATTAGTTATTTTGTTTTCCCGGTCTGCTTGTTTTCTTTTCTAGTTGCCAGTTACTTTTGTAATGCATGAATGTCTCTTTTTAGATGATTGACTTATTTTTTCAATATCATATTATTATTATTTTTATCTCTTTTACTGTTTTTTGTTTAAAAAAACACACAATTTTCTGATCGTTATAACTCAATGGTTTTTTTAAACAAAACACATGTTTTTGTTCAAATAAAACACATGTGCGTTTTATTAATGGGGAGTAAACACCAATTTTTTTAAAAGGTAGACCTTACTTCACTAGTCAAAATAATACTATGATATTACTAGACATCTTTTGACCATTTTTACCACCAAACAAAACAACAAATATTACTGTGTTTCCACCTGGACATAATGTAAAGTTAAATATATTTTTTTCTATTATATAATATGTGTTTTCGTACTATCAAAAAGGATGATGGGACAAAACACACACTAATCAATGTTTGTATTTTACGTTTTTTAGTAGAGGGCAAAAGAAAACATAAGTCTTAACAAAACACATTGGTTTTGTTCAATAGAAAACACTTTTGTTCAAAAGAGTAACACATGTTTTTTTGTTTCTAAAAAACGTTTGTTTTTTGTAGGGTAAACTATTACTTTTATACTATGATCTGACTAAACATCTTTTTTTTAGGGTAGAGTTTCTTTTTTCTTTTTGTACTATAAAAGAGGATGATGGGACAACACGTTTTTAGTAGAGGGCATATCATAGTGCACGCACGTTTTCCAAGTTAAAAAAAATCCTCTCAATAAGACCATCTAGCTACACTAAACTTCTAAGGGTATGTTTTGGCCTAAACAAATAATTTAATTTACTTTTTTTTTGCTAAAAAACAACTGTTTTGTTTTTTTTAGAGGTTTCAAAAGTTGGTTGTGACAAAAGGATCCCCATTTTGTATTTTTGTAACATGCTCTATATACCCATGCTTTTAATCTCTTTTTCTTATCTAAAAGATTAACTATATACCAACCATTTTTGTACTTTATTACATACTTTTTATTGTGTAACTTAATTATGTTGACCAACCCATCTTAATATCACCCAACAATCCCAACCAACACCCCTATCTACCTACCCCCATACCACTCCTTTATATAAACAACATTCATTTACCTTTCATATAACCCATACAATTTCTACCTTACTATACTTTTGAAGGGCACACGTGTCATGGAGATATGTAGATGCGGTAAGCCGGCAGTCGTTCGCACTTCTTGGACTCCTGATAATCCCGGACGACGTTTTTGGTCTTGCCCTGACAGGGTAAACACTAAATTTCGCTAAACAACATCTTAGATATTCTTTTGTTAAAACTGGTCACTATATTGATGACTTATCCTTTTTATATGATTTTTATACAGTATAGTAGCTGCCCATTTATTGATTGGATTGACCATCCAACGTGTGAAAGACACTCGAGAATAATCAAAGGTCTATTGAATGCCAAGAACAATCTTGAAACACAAGTTAAGGCACTTGAAGATGACATTACCAAGAAGAAAGCTACTATACGCTATTTGTCACTTGCCTTATGTCTAAGTATTATGTATTGTGTCTTATTCGCCTGATGTAGGGCATCGCTATGTTCTAGGATTATATTTGATGTGTTTTGTGCGTCTTGAAAATTTGGGAATAATTAGGTAATCTATTTTTATAATTAGGTAATCTATTTTTATAGTGACCTGTTTCTCGTTTTAATGCGGGCACATTTAGCTCTTGTTTGCCCATAATCCTTATTATCTATGTAAGAGTGTTTTTTTTTTTTTGGTTTTGCTGGTTTATTGTATTTTTAATTTTTTTCCAACCAAGTACATTTTTTTTACATAGGTTTCAGTACCTGAGCATCTGACCATTTTTGTTAACATATGGTTTAAAAAACAGTGATTTTATTGTGTTTGTATTTTTACAAACCACTTTATTTTATGCACGTGGACCCCACAATAAAATAAACATATGTTTTCCTATATACTAGATTTTGTTTTTCGAGGACTCATTTCGTTTATCAAGGAATTTTGCGTTTTTTTTCAAGGAGTAATAACAAATGTTTTTAGAGGTTATTTTTTGTGAAATCAAAATAGCTACATTTAATGAAATCAAAATAGCTAAGTATGACATCAATTACTAGGCCATCAATTACTACTTTCATAAAAGCTAAATATAATTAGATCAACCAGAAAATGCTTAAAAGAAAATACTGCCTACTTCAAAACAACAAAACATAAAAAGTTTTTATCACACCCTTCAAAACAACAAAAACATAAAAATAAACATAATCCAGCATCATACAAACTAGTGAATCCCACATGCCTTCTTCACATCGTCTTTCATCATGTTCGCTTTAGACAACAGCAGATGTGCGAGAATTTTTTTCCTCAATGCGGCCAGCTGGTTTTTTTTCATCTGCCCTTTGGTTGTAAATCCACAATTGAACGGTCTATCGGAACCCATATACATTTCCATGTGCCTCATTAGAAAGACGCCACAGTCCGTGCCGTTTGCGGATGTTGCCCACCTTGTTTTAACCATGTTAACCGTGGCACTTCTCATCCTCTCCGCTACCGGGTGGCCCTTCGAATCGAGGTAATCAACAAATATATCCTTCTACAAAAAATACCAAAAATATTTACATAAGTAGTAAAAACATTTTTTTGAACTTTACGTTTGTTAAAAAGTCTTGAATAATATAGTGCGATACTAACCACTTTGTACGCTGTATGTTTCAGGAAGTAGTTTGCATTGTCCTTTAGGCGGGTGATTTTTTGGGCACTTGCCCGGTTGTCGATTACGTTGATTTCCAAATTCACTAGATCACACACGATTAAGTAATAATGTGCGCATTCTAGAATTGGAAAAAATATTAAATCAAACCCCCTCAGGTCAACAACTGATGGATCCCGGTAAACCGCCCCAAAGATTTTTTTCCCAAACGCTGCCAACCGACTTGCAGCATCCGATTTCTTATCCTTGAGCATCCACTCCACCTTCAACATTAAACGAAAATGTAAAAAACAACAAAACAGACACGACCGGAGGTAAATATTTTACGCTGAATTGGATTTGAATACTTACAATTACATGTGTGCCACAAAACAAACGGCGTGGCGCATTACATGCGTATTCTTTTTCCCTGTGGTTTAAGACGTCCACCCAAGCATCAATCACAAAGTTGCAAACCTGTTCCGCGACGTCCATTGATTTCAACAATTGCTTTATCACCATTTGATTTTTTCCCTTAAACACAAAATCCCTATATAACCAAAAGACGGAATGGATGAGAACTTTATTGTTCGGTATTTCTCGCTTCTAGTCATATAAGAGTAAAAAATTCAGGCATACTTACTCACTGTAGTAGAATTTATCCCCAAAATCTGCAGCCGTTGCTTCCCCCTTGGATATCCTGCATTTAGATATTTTAAACATTTAGTATTTTTGATGATCATAGCTTCATGTTTTTTTATCAAATACCATAAAAAATGCATACATGTCCTTTCTATGGTATCCAGCATATTTTTCGAATATGAACCCCCATACACTAGATTCGTCACTGGTAATTGGCTCGTCCAAATCCACCGCCGTACTTTTCGGGTACTCTTCTTTTGGACTCTCAGCATCTACACCACAATCGGGTACTCTTCTTTTGGACTCCATTTCTTTGATTGCTGGCAAGTCTTTAACGTTGATTTCATTGCTAGCACCTAAAGTGGACAATAGAATTTGACAAAACATGAACATATATAAACTTTTGTTATATAAAAATTTACACATTGTATTACTCTTTATTTTTTGACCAAAAACAAACATTTGTTTTTTTTTTAACAAACGTATATAAACATTTGTTATATAGTTTCCCTAGAAGTTTTTTTTTTCTACAAACATATATAAATATTTCTTTTTCACTAACCTATCTGAACAATGCTGTCAGTCGAAGCCTTTTTTTCTGAAACAAGAGCATGTTCTTCCTGGACACCTGTTTTATTTTTGACCATAAAAAAACAGAATGTTTAAAAGTGTGAACATATTGTAATTTGTCAATAAAAACAAATTCACTCACTTTTCAACAACATGTAATCAAAGGCTTTTAGCAAGCCTGATTCCCTTTTAGGTTCGTTCACCTTTCCAGGACCTACAAAATTAGACATTGTATTAGCCCTACTTGGTAACAAATAGCAAACATCTGTTTTTTTTTTTTAAACGGGTTTCCATCATTTTTTTTGCTTACCCTGTTGATCTTTTGGTCGTACGTCTTCAACATTCTTCTGCTTTCCCGATCCTTTTGATCCCTTTTCGCAAACTATGACAAAGGTGGTTTCCAAAAAAATAAAAAGGGGCATTAATTGTCGATATCGCTCAGACCATTTTTTTCTACTATATGAAATATGTAATTCAGCACAAATAAACAGATCACATACCTTTCGCAACAGTGCTCTTAGGTGTCGATATCCCACCAGACTGAATGTTAACTTCAGCATTTTTGCTATTACCTGTAAAAAATAGTCATAATACCAATCTTAACATTCCAAAAACCAAATAAAACCTGTTTTATTTTCACATAAAAAACCGCAATTTTTCAAGCTTTACCATGTTGGTTGTTTTTGGAAACATGCTCCAGATGCATAGCTTTCGCGTTGTAAACAGTCCCTGTTTCTTCCATCGTATACGTTTCTGTTTCAGTTTTTCATACATTAGCCAACTGTAAAACATAAGTTTTGCATTATTGTATATATGCACACTAGTTTATATGCATACCTTTACAGTTCAATTGCCGCTCAGTAATTTTCTTGAATGCAACACATTCTTCTTCAGTATCATCATCGTCTGTTCAAAAAACATATATTCATGGATTTCAATTACCACCATAACATATGATGATTTTTTCATTTGGGACAAGAGATGTACCACTGTCGTCATAGTCAACAAGTACCACATCACCACCGTTCAACATGTCTCCCGCATTCTCTATTTCTTTCACCACTAGAGAAACAAATTCGAATGACAAAAAAGATTAGATAGACACCAAGTTACATACAAGAAACAAAAACACACATAAGACACTAAAAACATACTTTTATTAAAAAAAAACATATGGTTAGAAAGTTACCTGATCGTTTCAGATCCGTATCAGCCGCACCAGTGACCTTCTCTCCAACAACGCCTACTAGCTGCTCATCCCCGTCGTCCCCTATTTCTTTACCCACTAGAAAACAATTTATTATAAAAGAGATTAAATAGATAAAAAATTTGTACATAAGAAAAAACAGTCCAAAAAAAGGACCTTCTTTTTATGTTTTTATAAGTTTTTTGCAATGGTTTTTACCTTTTTCCTGTTTTTCATCATCTGTATCTGTCAATTCTTCTCGATGCCATCGACAATTCTCCAAACCACCTATAAAAAGCATTTATAAGACATTAAAGAGAATTACATTAATTATAAAATATTAATATGGCGATAGTTTACCTGTTTGTTCAATATCCATATGTTGCGTCTTAGCTGGATCAGCAGACTTTTCTTCGACATAATTATTACTATTAATATTATCAACAACTTCCTTTATCCCACGGAAAAAAGACCGCCCCAACGCCTGTGTCTTTTTCTGCCATTTCCTTTGTCGCTGAAAAAGCGAATCATACTTGCTTATTATTCCAACCATCTCATCATCATCCGCAACTTCATTGTAGATCTCGCTTATCCTAACTTCAACCTTCTTCCTCGTTCTACACATCAAATCAAGCAGTCGCTGAATCTCCGCCTTCTTTTCCTGAAACAACAAGTTAGTCATTAGGCGGGCCCACTCTTCGACATCACATTTATGTGTTATAACTAAATGTAATGACTGCTTAGTATTTTTTTTAGTTGCTTACACCCTGTTTGGTTCGATTCATACAGTCATCAGCACTCATAATAAAAGTCTCTCGTGGAACTGTGAGTCCTTTGTATTTTCCCAGGCCAAAACCACCATGCTCTATCTCCATTTTTTGACGTGTCTTCAGCTTCTCCATGGTCCAGAACGACATAGCATCAATTGTTTCGTCCAGCTTTATCCCACTGCATTCGATGCTATCCACGTAAAGAAGCTGCATTTTTTTTTGGAATTTTTTATCAGATTTCTGCCTAAGGAAGTTTCGTTCATATATTGATTTTTAAGTAAATAAAATAACCAAATATATATTATACCGTTAGTATGGTAAGTGGGCCTGCAAACTGGTATTTTGGATCTGACCTTCGCCACTTCTTCTTACAATTCTTTAACGACTCCATAATGTAGCCGCACCAATCTATGTTCTCAAATTTGGTCTCCCTATCTATTTTTTTTATGACGTTCTCCCGACACCGACCCTGATGATAACATTCAATCATCACAGTAACAAAAAGCATTATAAAGTCTAGGCGAAAAAAAAACGTGTCCTCGTCTTCTGCATTATCGATTTGTTCAACAATTTTGGCGGTTGGTATTAATTGATCATGATACCTACTCTTCCATTGCTTCACCCTATTATCAATCGGGTCGCAATCAGCTTTGGTATGCAGCTCGATACCTTGGCAGGGAATCCCCAACAAGCGGTGAATGCTTTCTTTATCTACCCTTATGTTAGCATTAGCCACCTTGATTTCCATGCTTGCTGGATCAAAATTATCCACAACAAAATGGGCAATTTTTCCAGGAATACCATCCATATTAAAATTCAACAGCCTACCAAAACCCATCTTTTCGACTGCAGCCCTTTGGTTTTCCTTTAACAGTTGGATTCCCTTAAATAGCTGCAAAGGAGATGAACGTGTAGACATTGACAACCACTCGGTTTTACCCCTCTTCACTTGTTTTTTATTATTGGGCTCGACATCACCTTTTACCATCTTCTTCCGCCTCTTACGTCCTTTTTGGACCATCTCCTCACTACTCCCGTCGGATGAATTTCCCAAATCTATATTTTCATAAAACACAAAAACATATTAGTACTAATCAATAACAAAGAACAGATGTACTTATTTTACATAGTATACCTAACGCTCTTTTTGCTTTTCCATGAATTTCATTATCGTAATCGCTTAACGAAGTATCTGCTTCAGAATCATTATGCTCGAAGTTATGTTTTACCAACCATAACCGCGGGCTTCTCCTTAAGTCAAATTCTGAAATACACTTAGTTTAGGAAATAAATAACAAAAAACAAAAAAACAACAAATCGGTTTATTCAAAACAGTTACATCTTTTGTTCAAAAACAACTTTACCGGTTTTACCTTCAAAATCATCTTGCTTCGACCGTTTTTCCCCCCCAACTATTGGTGTCCCCTTCATATTATCTCTACACAAACAACGCACATATTTTGGTTATAGTATACATTTTAAACCACAAACTGCAACTATTCAAAAATCACATACATTAACTTCAATAACAATAAAAAATAGCCATACTCGAACTGATCATGAATTAAAATTTGATTACCCATTTCCATAGCCATATTCTAACTGATCATGGATTGGATGACACGGACACTACGCTTTACCCTACCTTTTCCAATGTTTGCTTTATCCTTTTTACATATTAAGTTGACCTCTTTTATGGATTAGAATGCTAGTCAAATGGCGATCCAGCTACATCCAATACACCACCCCCCACCCCCTGTTTCAAAACACCCAACTAATTTTTTTCCCAAAACAAATGTTTTTCCCAAAACATTTTCAAAACATTTTCAAAACACCCAACTAATTTTTTTTGAAATAACTGAAAACTTGTATTCCAACAAAAGATAAAAAAAAACATTTTTTAAACCCCACGAAAAATTGTATTCCAAAAAAGTTTGTAAACTTGGTCCCAAAATCTTTTTTTTTGCTCCCAAAAAAATACCCGAACACAAAAAAAAAAAAAAAAAAACCCCAAACACATATACACGCCCCCTTGTTTTTTACCACCCAAAAAATGCCCCAAACACCCAAAAAAAACAACCGTTCATGTTGTTTTGGGGTTAAGATCTAGCATTAAATGTAGTCGTACCTTTTTTATGAAGTATCTGAAGAACAAAACCCTCGGCTTTTGAATTTTGTTGACGACAAAATAGTCAAATGTAGTAAGATGTAGGCAGAAATGATCTGAAAAACAAAACCCTGGAGAAAATTAGTTAGGTTGAAGAGCAAAGATTAAAATTCCTTAATTATCACAAATATTCATTGATGTATCATAATATCATATCAACGATTAAAATTCCAATAAATAATTAAAATTTAACCGGTTAATAAACTTAAGGAGTTGAACGGAGATGAAACCTTTTGATATGTGAGAGATATGGGAGAAGATGAAGAACTTTTTAGGGTGTCACAATCGATGAACAACTTTAAGGAGTTGAACGGCTTTCAAACCCATCTTTTTTGGTTTTTGTGTTAGGTGAGATTTTTGACAAAAGAAACCCTTGTTTTTTATGGAGAATGATCCAAGCAACCGTTTGTTTCTTTATGAGATTTTAACATAAAAAAGCAACAAGTTTTTATCTTAAAAAAACAAAGCGTCCCAATCTTTATTTTCAAAGGTGATATGATGGATGCTCTTTTGCTGCACACTGTCAGTTAGAAACACAGAAGAGAGAGGAGTCTTCAAAGAGAAAATGACCTTATTACCCTTTTGAACATTTAAGTAACAAGGGTACTATTAAAATAAAACCTGAAAAACCACAGCCATAGATCAAACACAATGGAGGGTCAAGATCAAGGTTTTCAAGGTTTTCTTAACTGGAAGGGGTTTCCAAAATATCATTCCCCTATATATATATATATATATATATATATATATATTTATTTATTTATTTACACTTAATAATTGCATATTGAATGAATAGTTTGAACTTTCCACACAATCGGATTGTTACATATTATAATATGTTAAATCAATGATATGCATTACAAAATCATGTGTAAAATGGCCATAAAGTTAGTCCTTGCCCTAATGCAATGAGTAGAGCTATAAGGCATGTGAGACATATGGTTTGCAATATTATGATAAGTGGCGCAGCTTAGTTGGGGCGGGCGGGGGCGGCCGACCCCCTTGAATTTTCTCGCAGAATTTCCGATTATATAGTATTCGTATATAAAATTTTGGAAATATAGGGTTTCGATCCCCCGAAACTGGTTTTCGACCCCCCGAAACTAGTGACTTCCAACCCTCGAACCTTCGGGTCAAGCTTCGTCACTGATTATGATACTAGAGGTAGGATTGAATATAAAACTAATTATAGGTATAGTTATCACAAGTGAATAAACACGTATATATTGATTGAGATACATAATAAATCGTCTCTTTTTCATTCTTTTACTACACTTGGTTATCTTTTATACACAACATACAAAAAAACTTATACTCTTCTTTTAGTTTGGGTTTAAAGTGCCCTGCGAATAAAAGAAGTAAAAAAAAAAAAAAAGAACTTT
The DNA here is from genome assembly GCA_030844895.1 of Ambrosia x helenae. Classification (NCBI taxonomy): domain Eukaryota; kingdom Viridiplantae; phylum Streptophyta; class Magnoliopsida; order Asterales; family Asteraceae; genus Ambrosia; species Ambrosia x helenae. Next base: position 664,261 of record JAUTDX010007100.1, on the reverse strand, counting down.
TTATATACAAATCAATGTTCACATCACCTTACTATTTGTTTGTATATGCATATCAAGAAACAGCTAATCCCATAAAGTTTTGTGTTCACTTTATGTAATTTTATATTGAATGCTTTAAACTTTTTCAACAATCCGTTTATTATTATAATATATATTTAACAAGTAATATGCTTTACAAAATCATGGGTAAAATGACCATAAAGTTGGTCTTTCCCCTAATGACGGATGGAATAAAGCTCTAGTGTAGTCATTAACCTGTATGGGTGGGATGACGAGATCATGTGTAGTGGGGTGTTATTGGGGCATTAAATCCCAACTTAACGCCCAAACACCGTCACACAGGGGCCTTAAGGGGCGTTATGGGGCTTGAAAATTCCTAAATTGAGTGTTTGGCGTTATAATTATAACGCTTGTTTTCTCTTGGATTTTGTGCCACATATTTCAACCAATCACAATTGAGAGAGGGGCGCTATATTTGTTTCCCACTACAGGTGACTAATATTAACCATATAAACTTTTTTTAAAACTACAACTCACATGCTCTCTAATCTACTCTTAACATTATATAATTGTTTCTACACCACAAGAATTAATTAACCATAACACTATAACAATCGTATAAACACGTATACAACAATATTTATGTATTTAACCGTCTCTTTCATTTCTCTATCATATTTGTTCTATCTTTTATAAACCACTTCCAAAAATTAATACGTTACCAATAGGGTTGGTGGTCTGGTGGTAAAACAAAACCTTTTAATACACTCGCTTCTTAAAGTTCCGTATTTAAAATTGATTATAAATTAAGATTGTGGTCCATTACTATGGCTAAAAGAAGTAAAAAAACTGTTTGTTGTATACATTAATACATATCAATATATTCATATCCAATGTGTATGAGTGTGCATATATATGCATATATCAATAAACAGCTAATCCCATAAATAGAGTTTCTGATCCACATAGCTGGATTTAAACTGTTGCCTCCTGTATGTTTAATTATTATTGTCCTTGTCTGCAACAAACACTATCTTTAATCTTTAATAACATTATATATATAAACACCCTCACCCTCCTTTTATCCACACCCTTCCTGGTAGCTAGATCCATCAAATCTTCAAAGGTACCTTCTTTAATATTATATTATATATATATATATATATATATATATATATATATATATATATAATACTTCAACTCTTTGCTTCCAACTTACAACCTTCAATATATCTGTAGTTAAACAAGAGCAATGAGTCATACTCAGCAATGGGGAGGAGGCCATTTGGTCTGGATGTGTTTATGTGTGTTAACAATGGCTGGTTTAGCCATTGGTGCACCTCCAAGAAGGCCGGTAGATGTACCGTTTGGTCGAAACTATGTGCCTACATGGGCTTTTGACCATATTAAATACTTCAATGGTGGTTCGGAGATCCAGCTGATGCTAGATAAATACACTGGAACTGGTTTTCAGTCTAAGGGGTCTTATCTTTTTGGCCATTTTAGTATGCAGATTAAAATGGTCCCTGGTGACTCTGCTGGCACCGTCACCGCCTTTTATGTATGTTCCGATTTTCTAACTTATATCAGTCTATGTTGTTCGATTTTTTTTAAACTACGTTATCAATAAAAACCAACAAGAATTATAAACGAGCGGCAGGTAAACGGACAACAGGCTGCGTGGCTACCTTTTTTAACAGTAAAGCCTACTATGAGTGACACACAATAGTCTTACATTATTTATTTAAGAAATTGTTTTAGCTAGTCTTACATTTTTATTTATTTTTTATACTTAGGTTTTAGTTGCACATGGGTGCAATATATTTTGAAAAGCGTGCAACAGATTTCCATCTGGTGCTAGAGCATGTTTCTTTAGCACCAGATAGAAATATGTTGCGACAACATTGTAATTTGTTACGTCAAGGGACACTTGTCAAACACCATTTAACTAAAAATTTTAAAAACTCAGATTGTTTTGTCAAACTCGTTGTCAAGATGGTCATTTCGGCGATTCTCACCTTACTAAAACAAGTGTTGTTTTTAATAAAAATGACAGTTATCATCCCAAAACTCGGAGCACGACGAAATCGACTTCGAGTTCCTCGGAAACCGGACCGGGCAGCCGTACATTCTACAAACCAATGTATTCACTGGCGGCAAGGGTGACCGAGAACAACGAATATTCCTCTGGTTTGACCCGACCAAAGCATTCCACTCATACTCCGTCCTTTGGAACATGTATCAGATTGTGTAAGTTTAGCCGGTATCAAGATGTGTAGTAAAGGCGTTTTATATATATATATATTTTTAAGGATAACTAAAGTTAAGTTATGCAGGTTTTTTGTGGATGATGTGCCAATAAGAGTGTTTAAAAACAGTAAAGATTTAGGAGTGAGGTTCCCATTCAACCAACCAATGAAGATTTACTCGAGTTTATGGAACGCAGATGATTGGGCAACACGAGGTGGGTTAGAGAAGACCGATTGGTCAAAGGCACCATTTGTGGCAGCATACAAAGGCTTCCACGTGGACGGTTGTGAGTCGTCGGTTAACGCAAAGTTTTGCGCTACCCAAGGCAAACGGTGGTGGGACCAGAAGGAGTTTCAAGACCTTGATGGTTACCAATGGCGTCGTCTCCAATGGGTTCGTCAAAAGTACACTATTTACAACTACTGCACTGACCGGAAACGGTTTCCGGTCATGTCCCCTGAATGCAAGAGAGACCGTGATGTTTAATGGGATATTAATTGGGTTGGATATTATTTATATTCCCATTTAATCTGCATCCTTTGTTTGTTATAATATTTATGGTTCTAAAGTGAGGATGGGATTTGATGATGTATGACCATATATGTATTTTGTGGTGTGATTGTATTCTTTGTTATATCATTTTCAATTATATATTTGATTATTGGGTGTGAGGTGAATGTGATTTATGCTATCTTAATAATTGTTTGTGACTGAAATGATAATGATAAGCAGCTTGACAGCATTTGATAAAGATGTTCAATTTAAGAGAATCTTCTGTACGACAAATAAATAAAGTTGACCATATTTGCATATGCATGCTATGTTTTTTGTCTCACTTTCTAATTTCTATTATAAAAGATTGTGTTGTTTTTAAAGTATGTTGGATAGTCCTATGTAAGTTTGTTTACTCCTTACTTTATAGCTGTCACATGAAGATGACTAATTTTTTCTTTTCATAGTGGGGCGTTAATGAGACCTTAAAACAAATTTAGCGTTCCCAACACCACTACATAGGGGCCTTAAAGGGCATTAATTTTGCAAAGGCTTTGGCTATTTGGACACCCAAGGAATCTAATTTGACACCCTACTCATGCATCGTATAGAGCTATACGATGAATATAGGGTACAAAAAGCTGAAACACTGACTCCAAGGCACGTACAGCCTGCAACCTCGTACTTATATGCCTCGTATAAAGCTATACGAGGCATATAGGGTTAACTTTTTAAATTTTTTCATACTTAGGGTTTTGTGGAATATGTGGGCCTGATATTTCAAATATTGGGCTATACGAGGGCAATACGAGGATTTTTTTTTTTTTTTGAACGTGCAATAACAGTCTGATACATATCAGTCTGAATTTTTAACGTATAATTTTATAAGTTGAATTGACTCTTCTTAACACCAACAACCACATGATTAAAAGTCATGAAGTTGCTAATCTCAATCTCCACTATATTCCCTGGCAAAAAGATAATCATCTTCACCCCTTGAATTGACTGTTCTTAATACGTTAATATCAGTCTAAATTTATTATGTATATTTTTAGAAGTTGAATTGACTTTTCTTAATACGTCAATATCAGTCTGAATTTATTACGTATATTTTTCGAAGTTAAATTGAGTCTTCTTAATACGTCAATAACAGTCTTAATTTTTAACGTATAATTTTCGAAGTTGGGTTTGTTTTTTAAACATTGTTTCTATTTTTTAAATAGTTTTGATTTGTAGCTATTGTATATACATCACAAAGATATATAACTTAAGTTGATTTGTAACTGAATAACTGATCAAGAACTATTAACAACAGTAAATAAACATCACAAACATAAATATCTGAACTGAATATATACATATCAACTAACAAGTTCATACAATAGAAATCATAATAGTACTGAATACATTCAAAATAACTGAAGCATAGAAAATAAAAAACTAATGATCTGCATCATCTGCCCCACGTGGCGCTGGTGGGGGTTTGACCGGTAATCCTGCTTGCTGTCTCCTCTCTGCCTCCGACTCAGCCAGCCACGTCATCCAGTCTAGAATAGCGTCGTGACCACGGCGCATCTCCTCCTGATCACGACGCAGATCACGAATACTGCGCTCCATACGATGCATCCTCTCTACAACATCAAGAGGGGCACCCCGGTAAACGTGAGCCGGGTACTGAGGTGGCTCTCGAGGCGCCGGCTCATCCTCAACCTCTGGCTCCAGATCAACCTCAAACGGACCATCCACGTCCTCCACCATATCCTCCTCAACATCCCAAGGGTAAGGTGGGATGACCTCCGGTAACTCCACCGGCACAAAAAGCTCTCCCTCGGCGTTCTTAAAACGCCGACCCATCCCAGCGAACTTGCGCGTAACGCGCATGCCAATGATCGTCCTACGATCCAACTGAGATGGCTGGAGCGGAGGACGCAAGTGGGGGTCACCATCGGGAAGAAGCCCCAAGTGACGAGCGAGGATGGTGACATACGCACCACCGTATAAATCTCCCCGCTGCTGACGGTGTATGGCGGAGGAAAACCACTCCGCCATACAACGCGCGAGCGCGCACGGCCTCCGATATAATAGACAGTAAAGATAAAAGAGGTCCGTCCTCGTGCACCACTCGCGGGGAGGACTGGCGTGGCTGGATCGACGTAGCGATCAACCGGTGCATATATCGGTGGAGGGGGTCACGAATGGCGGTCACCCTGCCCTTATCCTTCTGAAACCGGCGACCAGGAGCTATGACCGCCCAAAACCCAAGCAACGTAGGCCTAGACGTCGCGCATATAGCATCTCGATATAACGCGGTATCCGTCTCAGGCTCCGTGTAAAACCCCAAACGGCACGCGAACGAGCGTAGGGACATCCTGAACGTCTGCCCCGCAAGCCGGAATGTGATCTCGAAGAAAGGATCCTCGGGATCATCGTCCTCCTCTGGTCGATCTGCTGGTCGTGGGGTGAAAGTAAAGGAAGACAAGAACTACACGGTCAGCTCCCGAAACGTCGGAGTATGGGCACCATCAAACATACGGCTCCAGGGCGTATCAACGCCGATGATATCACGTGCCCGGGCCAGCTCACCAAACTCTTCCAACGCAGTATAAGAAACGGACTTGTGAGCCGCGACCTGCATTATGTTAATAACAATAAAAATAATAACAATAATAAATAATAAAGAATAAATAATAATAATAATAATAACAATAATAAATAATAAAGAATAAATAATAATAATAATAATAATAATAATAATAATACCTGCATCCTCCTAAGCTTCTGACAGCGGTGCCACGCCTTGCTGCCAGCAGGAAACTCCAAGTACGGGTGACCCAGAAGTGGGTCAACCTGTCGTGGTGGCGGCGGTGGTGGTCCTCCTCCCTCCTCCCCGTCAAAGTCCGCGTCCTCGCCATCAAATATATCCGCCATACTACGTAATTTTAAAAAAATATGTTATTTTTAAAAAAATATGTTATTTTTTAAAAAATAATGAAATTTTAAAAAAATAATGTTATTTTTTAAAAAATAATGTTATTTTAAAAAAATAATGTTATTTTTTAAAAAATAATGTTATTTTAAAAAAAATATGGTATTTATAAAAAATAATGTTATTTTTAAAAATAAATATTTTTTAATAAAAAATTTGCATATATATTATTATTGTTATTATTAAAGTAAAAGATTAATAAAATTAAAAAAAAAAAAAACTATGAATGAATATGCATCGTATTGCCCTGTATGATGCATATTCATTCATCTTCAATAAAGAAACCCAGATCTATTCATCTTCATCAGCCCCAAATTCAAGTTTCATGAATGAATATGCCTCGTATTGCCCTGTATGAGGCATATTCATTCATCATATCCACATGAATCCCATCTAAGTTCCCCAATTCAGCCCCAAATTCAAGCCCAACTAATCTAACCTAGATCAATTAATCAATAAATCTAACCAATACGTGTGAAAAAATAAAGAAAACATACCTTAATACACTGATGATCCACCAACGTTCGTGTTTGAGGGTGTGTTTGATCGTTTGTGTGTTTGTTTGTGTGTGTGTTTGTGTGGTTCGTATGGCAGATCTGAGACTCGTATTGGGGCTGATATGGGTCTTGATACGATTCGTATAGAGCAATACGAATCATATAAGGGTCTAGTATTGGTTGCCAGCCCAGTATCAACTCAATACTAGGCCTGTTATATGTCTAGTATTGGGCTATACGAAGCATACTTAGGTTTTCCTTTTTAATAAAAAATACTAATTTTGCTTTAAAAATTATAAAAAAAATATATAAAAAATAATAATAATAATCAATAATCAATAATAAAAAATAAATAAATAAGGGTAATCAATTTTAAATAAATAATAATAATAATAATCAATAATCAATAATAATAATACTAATAATATTAATAATAATCAATAATAAAAAATAAATAAATAAATAATAATAATAATCAATAATAAAAAATAAATAAATAATAATAATAATCAAAAAATAAATAATAATAATAGTAATAATAATAATAATCAATAATCAATAATAATAATAATAATACTAATAATAATAAACAATAATCAATATTAATAATACAAATAAATAATAATAATATTTTTTAAAGTTAGTTTAATATATTTAAAAATTTATAAAAGATAAAAAAGAAAAACACCTATGGGGTGTAGACAAGTCCAACTCTATAGAAACAAAGCAAACATCTTTAAAACCTAACAAAAGAAGCTAAACAAAACCAAAAAACCGAAAACGCATCGTATCGGTGACAAAAACTGAGAATTTTTGTCACATTGGGTTGAGAATAATAAAACTAATTTTCTGTAATTTTTTTATATTTTTTTAAGTTAGTTTAATATATTTAAAAATTTATAAAAGATAAAAAAGAAAAAGGAAAAAACAAAGGTATTCTTCGTATAGCCCAATATGAGTCATATAATGGGCCACGTATTGGGTTGATACTAGGCTTGTCACCAATATTGGACCCTTATCTGCCTCGTACGATGCGTTTTCGGTTTTTTGGTTTTGTTTAGCTTCTTTTGTTAGGTTTTAAAGATGTTTGCTTTGTTTCTATAGAGTTGGACTTGTCTACACCCCATAGGTGTTTTTCTTTTTTATCTTTTATAAATTTTTAAATATATTAAACTAACTTTAAAAAATATTATTATTATTTATTTTTTTTATTATTGATTATTATTAATATTATTAGTATTATTATTATTAATATTATTAGTATTATTATTATTGATTATTATTAATATTATTACTATTATTATTATTGATTATTGATTATTATTATTATTATTATTATTTATTTATTTTTTACTATTAATATTATTAGTATTATTATTATTGATTATTATTAATATTATTAGTATTATTATTGATTATTGATCATTATTATTATTACTATTATTTATTTATTTTTATTATTAATATTATTAGTATTATTATTATTTATTTATTTTTTGTTATTGATTATTATTATTATTATTATTATTATTTTATTATTGATTATTATTAATATTATTACTATTATTATTATTGATTATTATTAATATTATTAGTATTATTATTATTGATTATTGATTATTATTATTATTTATTTTTTATTATTGATTATTATTATTATTATTTATTTTTTTTATTATTGATTATTATTATACTATGTATTAATTTAAAACTGAGATGAATAGTAATAGCCATCATTTCATGTTAAATACATTTAGTTTCATAGAAAATAACAATTTAAGATTATGGTGTAGTGGTATGAGGTAGAGTCTCTTGATGAGACTACACAAGTTCAAGTCCCATATGTAGCATTTTGTTTTCTTTTTCACTTCAACACCTTTATATAAGGTAAGGTATAATTAGTTTCATTTTAAATTACAAATGAGGTTGATGGTGTAGTGATATGAAGTGCATTTTCTTAATTGAAGGTCTAAAGTTTGAGCTTAGTGCTATTTTATATTTTTATTTCAACAGTATTTTTTAATGTTAAATATAATTTGTTTCAAATTAAAATACAAATTGGGGTGATGGTATAGTGGTTTAAGCTGCAATTTTTTTAATAGCATGTCATAGGTTCGAGACTTGGTTTGAGGCAATCACCTTTCCAGTTTATTTTTTGGTGGTCCCTTAGGCTAACATTGTCGCATTGGTACACTAATAAGACGACAATGACAGCGAACACGCCGCAACGCGCGTGGGATCCTTGCTAGTTATTTATTAAGTAAAAAGTATTAATATAATATCAAGGTTACAACATCCTTGTTACACATTAAGCTAAGAACATTTTCTTAATTGAAGGTCTCAAGTTTGAGCTTAGTGCTATTTTATATTTTTATTTCAACAGTATTTTTTAATGTTAAAAATAATTTGTTTCAAATTAAAATACAAATTGGGGTGATGGTATAGTGGTTTAAGCTGCAATTTTTTTAATAGCATGTCATAGGTTCGAGACTTGGTTTGAGGCAATCACTTTTCCAGTTTATTTTTTGGTGGTCCCTTAGGCTAACATTGTCGCATTGGTACACTAATAAGACGACAATAACAGCGAACACGCCGCAACGCGCGTGGGATCCTTGCTAGTTAATATTATTAGTATTATTATTATTGATCATTATTAATATTATTACTATTATTATTATTGATTATTGATTATTATTAGTTGTATTCACAAATGCAAATAAAAAACGTAAACTAAAACCAAAATGAGTTTTATAACACATAGGAGGCGGTTCTACATACAAAATTACCGACGTAGCGGTCAACCTTAATAACTAAGACCAACCTCCTATTTATAACACATAGGAGGCGGTTCTACATACAAAATTACCGACGTAGCGGTCAACCTTAATAACTAAGACCAACCTCCTATTTATAACACATAGGAGGCGGTTCTACATACAAAATTTGAACCTGATCCAGAGCTATTATTAGGGTCGTTTTGACTTTTATTTCCTCCCCATCGAGGTTCATCTGCAGTTTGAACCTGATCCGGAGCTCTTATTAGCGTCGTTTCGACCTTTATTTCCTCCCCATCGAGGTTCATCTGCAGCGACACGCTGCATAAAGCGAAAAAGGACAACCTGCCCTGCACGTCGTTTTCGACTATAGTAGGAAAGTCATCAAATGTTGCGGTATCCGATGGATCATCATCATCTCGACACGACGCATAAAGCGAAAAAGGACAACCTGCCTCCACTTCGTTTTCGACTAAATATGGAAAGTCATCAAAAGTTGCGATTGTTGGATCCGGGGGATCATCATCATCTCGAACTTCAATCGTCATTGCTACAATAATAAATATGTGACACCCGGCAAATTCTGGTTAACAACGTTGTCTAGATGAAAGTCTACCTTAGCGAGTCGCGCGTATATTGTACTTAACTGGGTTAGTTAAGTCGGATTATGGTTCGGGAACTATTGGGTTAGTCTAGAGGATCATTGGATGTTGGTCTAGAGGTTCATTACATGTCGGTCCTTAACCAAGTGTACAAACGGTGACGATCGGTAGGATCGTCAGGGCATACGGAACATACGAGTCTCGAGTCCCGGGAATTGGTGAACGAGTGTGAATATGTGTATTTACTTGTGTTATGTATTTATAATCATTATGTGACTTGTCGGTACGTTAATATGTGTTAACATATGTTAAAACGGGGTTTAACGCGCAAAACACACGAAACAGGCCCATATAGGCGATCAGGATAGCCCAATCGCCTATATGTGGTGCGACTGGGGATCATGTGGTGCGACTGGGGACTGATCGCATGACTGTTCATGCGATTAGGCCCCGATCGCATGAACTTATACGCGATTAGGCTTCCTGATCGCGTGTAAAGCTGCATAATCGCATGTTACGTGCTGGACGACTAAAAACGACTATAAATACCATACTTGACCTCATAAACTTCATTATACAAACCCTAGTCGTCCCATAACCCGCCCAACACATAAACAACCTCTGGAAGGCGATTTTTGATCAAAACACAAGGTTTCAAGCTTGAATCATCATTCTTTCATAATCCTAAGGTTTGGTTTTCATCCACAAATCTTTATAAACGTTTTTAATCAATCCCTAATGGTCCAGACCTGTTCTTAAACGAAAAAGCTTTCTGAAAATCATTAATAAGGGTTGTTAATCGGATTATAACTAATATACATGCGTTATGGGTGTGTATGATTAGAAAGCTAGGATTTTTATGATTCATGATGATGGATTGATATGTTATTATGTTAGATCAGAATTAATATTGATAGTATGATGATAGAAATCTGAGTAATTGATTATTGGGGTTATTGTTATGCATGTTAGTATGATGATTGCATGCTATGTATATGGTGTTTGGATTACGTGATTTCATGCAGGACTGATAATACGAGGCAAAACGAAGGGTTTTGGTTGAAACATGTTTAGGATAGTGTTTGGGATGATATTGGGTAGTTACACACGTTCTGGATCTGATTTGGAGCGTTAAACGCGCGAAAAACTGGAACAGCAATGTTACAGGCGATTAGGATTCCTAATCGCCAGTTTTACATGCAATCAGGGCCAAATCGCATGAGTTTTCATGCGATCAGCCCCAAATCGCATGAGTTTTCATGCGATCAGCCCTGATCACGTGAACTTACATGCAATCAGCCCTGATCACGTGAACTTACATGCAATCAGCCCTGATCACGTGAACTTACATGCAATCAGCCCTGATCACGTGAACTTATATGCAATCAGCCCTAATCACATGAACTTATATGCAATCAGCCCTAATCACATGAACTTATATGCAATCAGCCCTAATCACATGAACTTATACGCAATCAGTCCTAATTGCTAGTTTACGTTCCCTAATCGCGTGTACTACTGTTGTAAGTGTAAATTAGCATTCCGAGACCCGATTTGACATGTAGTAACATGCTAGGAACCTCGTAACATATATGGTAACTTGGTAACATATGTTTGGATGTAATTCGGTGATACGTGAACTATGTGCTATAACTTGTTGTGCGTTAACGTATGTTAAGTGTGATTGCATGATTGTCTGTTTAAGAGCGTAAACATAACACGGGAAGTCTCGGGTCACCAATGGGATGTCGAGTCTTGTACTTTGGGTCAGTTAAACAGTCACGGTGTTTTCAAACAAACTTGGTTATGGTCTGGACATCTAGGGACTAATTAACCTGCGGGTTATTAGTCTAAGTACTTGTAACTGTCATATGTTAGGTCGCCGCTTACGGGACTAGCATAGCAGCTGGGTTTACTCGGGTTAAGGAGTAACGCAACTTAAGCTGAGTTTACGGCCCCTCTTTTAAACTGGTTTTATACTTTCGGGGGAGAAAACATGTGTTAAAACGATTATTTGGTAACTACTGTCATACTATGGGTTTCTATTGTGTACTACACGATCTTTGGAAGTCCCGGGGGAACCATGAATGTGCGGGTTTGCACAATGGGGAAATGTGAATAGCGCTATTGGGAGTGACCAACCCCGCTCGTCGGCTTGGAGGGCCGGGCGAGTGCATATTGTCTCAAACAGGAACAACAGGAACAATTGGTACTTTTCGGGCACAACATCTGGTATTCGAGTTAGTAATGGTTTTCCAATCGTGGTAGTAACAAAACGTACGCCTAGCTAGCGTATACTGGTTTTCGATTTATTATAGTATGGACAGGTGGACTTGGTACTTGGATACAAAACCTGTAAACTCACCAGCATTTTTGTGCTGACGTAAACTTTTACATGTTTTCTCAGGTCGCTAAGGTAGCATGACTGGACTAGGGCGCACGCGTCTGCACGGCGTCTAACTAGGGTTGCATGGTCTTTTGAACGTTGAACTATTATTTCATTGTTGAGATACTGTTTTTGAATAAGCTTCCGCTGTAAACGGGATTTAAACTATGTTTTGAAATTGCATTTATATTCATTTAGACTTGTTTATTGTGATCGTTGGTTTGGATCCTGGTTTGTCATGCGCCTCGCGGTAAAACTCCGCAAGTGGATTTTGAGGGTGTGACAGATTGGTATCAGAGCCAATGGTTATAGTGAACTAGGACTGCATGTAGAGTCTAGTCTATAGCCGAGTCGCACACACTAGACGATCACATGGTACTAAACGTTATAGTGGTTTATGTATGGTCTTGTCGGGGTGTCTCTAAATCATTGGTCTTTCTACGTTACATCATCCGTTCTATCTTAGGTTGGGTTACTTGTTTTCTAGGCAGTGTAGTCTATTGGAGTAACTCGTGTGCTCTTGAGATTTGTCCAAGGCTCGAACATCTCCCTTTCGCACTCCAATAGAAACACTTGTCATAAACTACCGTAGTATTACGGTGTGTAGCTAAGAGTCTATGTTCGGTGATTTGAACTTTGAACTAGGAGAACACTTGGAGGACCATGTAGAGCGGTTTATCATTTTGGGTGCACACAAAATCATAAACCGAAATGCATGGAAGCCCTAGTGAGCTCTGGGTTTGAGGGGATAGTCCGGGATTGGATCTAGCTTTGATCTTGTGAACATTAGTGGTTATCTTTAACTGCGAAACTAAATTTTTTTTCTCGTTCTTTCTGCCAGAATCATGTCTGGAGTACGAGGAGGACGTGGAGGTGGTCGCAATGGTGGACGTGGTGGTGGTCGCGGTGGTGCTGGTGGTCGTGGTGGAGGTATTAACCTATCGCAGGCTGATCTGAATAACTTGCTCCAAGCTGCCTTTCAATTAGGGCACAACGGTGGTGGTAAGTTGATTTATCCATTTTCTTTGCCTCATTGGTGAACCTGTTTACATTCGTCGTGGTTTCTCATACGTTTCATTTCAGGTGGTCCTGTTGACCCACCCCCACCCATGTGCACCTACAAGATGTTCCGGGACTGTAAGCCCCAGGAATTCTCTGGCACTGAGGGTGCGGTGAGCTTGCTTAGGTGGTTGGAGAAAGTGGAGTCAGTATTTTTTATGTGTAACTGTCTCCCAGAAGATCGGGTAAAGTATGCTGCTGCATTATTCCAGGATGTGGCATTGACTTGGTGGAATGGCATCACCCAGAATATGGGTATTGGGGAGGCATATGCTATGCCATGGGAGAATTTTGTGCAGTTGTTGAAGCGTGAGTATTGTCCGAGGGAAGAGGTACAGAAGCTGGAGCATGAGGTGTGGAACCTCAAGATGACTGGGTCGGAAATTGAGAAGTATACTGTGAGACGGAATGAGTTGGCAGTGCTGTGTCCCGATCTGCATGTGCCAGAATACCGTAGGATTGAACACTATGTCTCGGGGTTAGTACCGGAAATTGCAGGGTTAGTGGCTGCGGGAAATCATCCTACGTATGCAGAGGTAGTTCGATCGGCCCATAGGATGACCAACTTAAAGGTGAATGAGGGTATTTTGCCTGCGAAGGGTTCGACTGTTAAGGCCCCAGAGAACAACAAGCGCAAGTGGGAAAATGACGGGAAAGGATCTGGGTCAGCACAGCAGGGTAAAAGGTTTGATAATGGGGGTTCTTCTTCTTCGGGTAACAAGCAGGGTGGTTATGCGGGAAAATTGCCCAAATGCAACAAGTGTGGACGCCATCATCAAGGGAACTGCGACAGTAACCGTTGTCACCGCTGCCAGCGAACAGGCCACTATGCTAAAGATTGTCGGGCTACACTTCCATCGACCCAGGCTCCGACTAACAGCTCAGCTCCGACTACTCAGGGGACTACAGGGAAACAAGGATGCTACAACTGTGGTGACACTGGGCATTACAAGAAGGATTGCCCAAAATTGAAGCAGGGTGGGAACAACGGTAATGGGAACAACGGGGGCGGCGGCAGAAATGCACGTGCCTTCGTCATTGGAGCCGCTGAGGCTAGACAGGACCCTGACACAGTCACCGGTACGTTTCTTCTCAATAATCGTTCTGTTAGTGTGTTATTTGATTCTGGTGCCGACAAGAGTTTTGTATCCATGGATGTTAGTCGACTACTAGATGTAGTACCCGTACTATTAGAGACCAAGTATATTATTGAGTTGGCTGACGGTAAAACGATTGAAGCTACTAGTATCCTTCGGGAGTGTCAATTAGAGTTGTCGGGTTTATTGTTCCCCATCGACCTTATGCCGGTACCTTTGGGTAGTTTTGACGTTGTGGTAGGAATGGATTGGTTATCTTTGTATCGCGCGGAGATTGTCTGTTACGATAAGGTTATTCGGATTCCTCTCCCTGATGGAGAATTTCTTTCTGTGTACGGTATCAAGGGTGGTGTTCCGCTAAACATCATCTCTAGCATGAAAGCCCTTAAGTGTCTTCGAAAGGGTTATCCAGCCGTTTTGGCGCTTTTATCTGTTTCCTCTAGTGATGAAAAGAAGATTGACGATATTCCAGTGGTACGCGAGTTTCCTGATGTTTTTCCCGATGATTTATCTGGTCTTCCTCCTCATCGTCAAGTCGAGTTCGGTATTGATCTTGTACCAGGGGCTGCTCCTATTGCTCGGGCCCCCTACCGTCTTGCACCTCCCGAGATTCAGGAATTGTCTAGTCAGTTACAGGAGCTCTTGGACAAGGGTTTCATCCGACCAAGTTCTTCCCTTTGGGGAGTCCCGATTTTATTTGTTAAGAAGAAGGATGGAAGTTTCCGATTGTGTGTGGACTATAGAGAACTGAACAAATTGACCGTCAAGAACCGTTATCCTCTTCCACGTATTGATGATCTATTCGACCAGCTTCAGGGTTCTAGTTATTATTCCAAGATCGACTTGAGGTCCGGTTATCACCAGTTGCGCGTCAGGGAGGCTGACGTTGCCAAGACTGCTTTTCGAACACGTTATGGCCATTTCGAATTCTTGGTCATGCCTTTCGGTCTCACGAACGCACCGGCGGTTTTCATGGACTTGATGAACCGCGTCTGTAAACCATATTTGGACAAATTCGTCATTGTATTTATTGATGACATTCTGATCTACTCCAAGAACGAGACCGAACACGGGGAACATCTGCGGTTAGTTTTGGAACTCTTGCGACGGGAACAACTTTACGCTAAGTTCTCAAAGTGTGACTTTTGGTTACGCGAAGTTCAATTCCTAGGACATGTGGTTAATGAACTAGGGATTCATGTCGATCCAGCTAAGATCGAAGCGATCAAGGACTGGGGAGCACCAAAGACGCCAACTGAGGTGCGGCAATTCCTAGGCCTTGCGGGCTACTATCGTCGTTTCATTCAGGGGTTCTCGAAGATTGCTCAACCCCTCACCACTCTCACTCAGAAGGATAGGAAATTCGACTGGGGTGAACCACAAGAGTCCGCGTTTGAAGAACTGAAGTCTAAACTGTGTTCTGCTCCTATTTTGTCTTTACCTGAGGGTCCTGATGATTTTGTTGTTTACTGTGATGCTTCTATTCATGGTCTCGGTTGCGTGTTGATGCAACGCGAGAAAGTGATCGCGTATGCTTCTCGTCAACTCAAGGTGCACGAGAAGAACTACACCACCCATGACTTGGAGTTGGGTGCCGTGGTATTCGCGTTGAAAATTTGGAGACATTACTTGTACGGTACCAAATGCACCATCTACACCGATCACAAGAGTCTCCAACACATTTTCGACCAACAACATCTGAACATACGGCAGCGTCGTTGGATTGAACTTCTGAACGACTATGATTGTGCCATTAAGTACCATCCTGGCAAGGCGAATGTTGTAGCAGACGCCTTGAGCAGGAAGGAATCAACTAAACCTCGTCGCGTTCGGGCGTTGCAGCTCACCATTCATTCATCCTTACCTGATCAACTCCGTTCTGCCCAGTTAGAAGCTTTGAAGGAGGAAAACCTTAAAGCTGAGACTATGCACGGTGCCGACAAGCACCTCGAGCGAAGGCCTGATGGCCTGCATTATTTCGCAGAACGCATATGGGTTCCTTTATTCGGGGGACTACGGGAGCTTGTCCTTGATGAGGCTCATAAGTCCCGGTATTCTATTCATCCTGGTTCGGATAAGATGTACCAAGATCTGAAGGTGCTTTACTGGTGGCCAAACATGAGGTCGGATATAGCCTCATACGTGAGCAAATGCTTGACCTGTGCTAAGGTCAAGGTGGAATACCAGAAACCGTCGGGTCTCTTGCAACAACCTGAAATTCCGGAATGGAAATGGGAACGAATTATCATGGATTTTGTCACGCAACTTCCTAAATCACCAAGCGGGAATGACAAGATATGGGTGATTGTCGATCGGTTGACGAAATCAGCCCATTTTCTTGCTATTAAGGAGACCGACACCATGGATCGTTTGGCTCGTCTTTATTTGAAGGAAGTTGTTTCTAAGCACGGGGTGCCAGTTTCTATTATCTCGGATCGTGACCCCCATTTTACTTCTCACTTCTGGAAGTCATTGCACAAGGCTTTGGGTACCCAACTAGACATGAGTACGGCTTATCATCCACAAACTGACGGTCAGAGTGAGCGCACGATTCAAACTTTAGAAGACATGCTGCGGGCATGTGTGATCGATTTTGGCAAGGGTTGGGAAGCTCATCTACCGTTAGTAGAATTCTCGTACAACAACAGTTATCACACGAGCATCAAGGCGGCTCCGTTCGAAGCACTGTACGGACGGAAATGCCGTTCTCCTCTTTGTTGGGCTGAAGTGGGTGAGAGTCAACTCACTGGGCCTGAACTAGTGTACGAAACTTCGGAAAAGATCGTACAGATTCGTAACCGGTTGGCAGCGGCACGGGACAGGCAAAAGAGTTATGCCGATCAGCGTCGCAAACCATTGGAATTCCAAGTCAATGACAAGGTACTTCTAAAAGTCTCACCGTGGAAGGGCGTCATACGCTTTGGGAAGCGTGGCAAACTCAACCCGCGGTATGTCGGCCCATTTACGATCCTGGAACGGATTGGGCCGGTGGCATATCGTCTTGATTTACCGACGGAGCTCGGTAACGTACATAACGTCTTTCACGTGTCAAACTTGAAGAAGTGTCTGGCTGACGAGTCTCTCATCGTTCCACTAGAAGAGATCAAGGTTGATGATCGTCTTCGGATTGTGGAGGAACCTGTGGAGATCCTTGATTACAAGATTCGTAGCCTGCGTCACAGTAAGATTCGTATCGTTAAGGTTCGGTGGAACTCGAACCGGGGACCGGAATATACGTGGGAACGGGAGGATCAGATGAAGTCTAAGTATCCTCATCTTTTTCCTAAGGAAGCGTTCGAGTCGAGACATGTCTCTTCTGCAGCTGAATGAATCTCGGGGCGAGATTCCTTTTAACGTGGGGATGATGTGACAACTCGGGTAAATCTCTCTTTTGGTTTCTATCTTTTGTTTGTTTCCTTCGTTATTTCTTTTGTTCTTTTGGTACTTGTGCAATTTTCGGGACGAAAATTCTTTTAACGTGGGGATGATGTGACACCCGGCAAATTCTGGTTAACAACGTTGTCTAGATGAAAGTCTACCTTAGCGAGTCGCGCGTATATTGTACTTAACTGGGTTAGTTAAGTCGGATTATGGTTCGGGAACTATTGGGTTAGTCTAGAGGATCATTGGATGTTGGTCTAGAGGTTCATTAGATGTCGGTCCTTAACCAAGTGTACAAACGGTGACGATCGGTAGGATCGTCAGGGCATACGGAACATACGAGTCTCGAGTCCCGGGAATTGGTGAACGAGTGTGAATATGTGTATTTACTTGTGTTATGTGTTTATAATCATTATGTGACTTGTCGGTACGTTAATATGTGTTAACATATGTTAAAACGGGGTTTAACGCGCAAAACACACGAAACAGGCCCATATAGGCGATCAGGATAGCCCAATCGCCTATATGTGGTGCGACTGGGGATCATGTGGTGCGACTGGGGACTGATCGCATGAACTTATACGCGGTTAGGCTTCCTGATCGCGTGTAAAGCTGCATAATCGCATGTTACGTGCTGGACGACTAAAAACGACTATAAATACCATACTTGACCTCATAAACTTCATTATACAAACCCTAGTCGTCCCATAACCCGCCCCAACACATAAACAACCTCTGGAAGGCGATTTTTTGATCAAAACACAAGGTTTCAAGCTTGAATCATCATTCTTTCATAATCCTAAGGTTTGGTTTTCATCCACAAATCTTTATAAACGTTTTTAATCAATCCCTAATGGTCCAGACCTGTTCTTAAACGAAAAAGCTTTCTGAAAATCGTTAATAAGGGTTGTTAATCGGATTATAACTAATATACATGCGTTATGGGTGTGTATGATTAGAAAGCTAGG
The DNA here is from genome assembly GCA_030844895.1 of Ambrosia x helenae. Classification (NCBI taxonomy): domain Eukaryota; kingdom Viridiplantae; phylum Streptophyta; class Magnoliopsida; order Asterales; family Asteraceae; genus Ambrosia; species Ambrosia x helenae. The sequence goes on along the minus strand of JAUTDX010007100.1, from coordinate 645,769 downwards.
ATTTTTATGATTCATGATGATGGATTGATATGTTATTATGTTAGATCAGAATTAATATTGATAGTATGATGATAGAAATCTGAGTAATTGATTATTAGGGTTATTGTTATGCATGTTAGTATGATGATTGCATGCTATGTATATGGTGTTTGGATTACGTGATTTCATGCAGGACTGATAATACGAGGCAAAACGAAGGGTTTTGGTTGAAACATGTTTAGGATAGTGTTTGGGATGATATTGGGTAGTTACACACGTTCTGGATCTGATTTGGAGCGTTAAACGCGCGAAAAACTGGAACAGCAAGGTTACAGGCGATTAGGATTCCTAATCGCCAATTTTACATGCAATCAGGGCCAAATCGCATGAGTTTTCATGCGATCAGCCCCAAATCGCATGAGTTTTCATGCGATCAGCCCTGATCACGTGAACTTACATGCAATCAGCCCTGATCACGTGAACTTACATGCAATCAGCCCTGATCACGTGAACTTACATGCAATCAGCCCTGATCACGTGAACTTACATGCAATCAGCCCTGATCACGTGAACTTACATGCAATCAGCCCTGATCACGTGAACTTATATGCAATCAGCCCTGATCACATGAACTTATATGCAATCAGCCCTAATCACATGAACTTATACGCAATCAGTCCTAATTGCTAGTTTACGTTCCCTAATCGCGTGTACTACTGTTGTAAGTGTAAATTAGCATTCCGAGACCCGATTTGACATGTAGTAACATGCTAGGAACCTCGTAACATATATGGTAACTTGGTAACATATGTTTGGATGTAATTCGGTGATACGTGAACTATGTGCTATAACTTGTTGTGCGTTAACGTATGTTAAGTGTGATTGCATGATTGTCTGTTTAAGAGCGTAAACATAACACGGGAAGTCTCGGGTCACCAATGGGATGTCGAGTCTTGTACTTTGGGTCAGTTAAACAGTCACGGTGTTTTCAAACAAACTTGGTTATGGTCTGGACATCTAGGGACTAATTAACCTGCGGGTTATTAGTCTAAGTACTTGTAACTGTCATATGTTAGGTCGCCGCTTACGGGACTAGCATAGCAGCTGGGTTTACTCGGGTTAAGGAGTAACGCAACTTAAGGTGAGTTTACGGCCCCTCTTTTAAACTGGTTTTATACTTTCGGGGGAGAAAACATGTGTTAAAACGATTATTTGGTAACTACTGTCATACTATGGGTTTCTATTGTGTACTACACGATCTTTGGAAGTCCCCGGGGGAACCATGAATGTGCGGGTTTGCACAACGGGGAAATGTGAATAGCGCTATTGGGAGTGACCAACCCCGCTCGTCAGCTTGGAGGGCCGGGCGAGTGCATATTGTCTCAAACAGGAACAACAGGAACAATTGGTACTTTTCGGGCACAACATCTGGTATTCGAGTTAGTAATGGTTTTCCAATCGTGGTAGTAACAAAACGTACGCCTAGCTAGCGTATACTGGTTTTCGATTTATTATAGTATGGACAGGTGGACTTGGTACTTGGATACAAAACCTGTAAACTCACCAGCATTTTTGTGCTGACGTAAACTTTTACATGTTTTCTCAGGTCGCTAAGGTAGCACGACTGGACTAGGGCGCACGCGTCTGCACGGCGTCTAACTAGGGTTGCATGGTCTTTTGAACGTTGAACTATTATTTTATTGTTGAGATACTGTTTTTGAATAAGCTTCCGCTGTAAACGGGATTTAAACTATGTTTTGAAATTGCATTTATATTCATTTAGACTTGTTTATTGTGATCGTTGGTTTGGATCCTGGTTTGTCATGCGCCTCGCGGTAAAACTCCGCAAGTGGATTTTGAGGGTGTGACAAAATACATAATAAATAATAATAACAATAAATAATAATAAGAATTTCAATAACAATAAATAATAATAACAATAATAATAATAATAAATATATTTTCGGATAATAATAATAATAATAATAATAATAATAATAAATAATACTAATAACAATAATAACAATAATAATAATAATAATAAAAATATTTTTGGATAATAATAATATTTTCGGAGAATAATAATAATAATAATAATAATAATAATAACAACAATAATAACAATAATAACAATAATAACAATAATAAGAAATAATAATAATAATAATAATAATAATAACAATAAAAAAAAACGATTCGGGTATCCCTCGTATTGGCTTGTATGAGGCATATTGATAGTCAAAATTTTATAAAAAATCCAAAAACAAAACAAGAAAACCGGTTTATCAAAACTAATCAACAAATAATATCAACAATATCAACAATCTATCCTAATATTGATGAAATTAGCTAAAAATCACATACCTTAGGTCCAGGCAATGAATCGGGTGTGTTTGAAGCGGGTCGGGTCAACTCTGTTTGACTCGGGTGTGTTTGATTCGGGTCGGGTCGATCTGTGGGTGAGAGGTTTTGTCTGAATGTGTTGACTCGTATGAGACCAACAGCCTGCGTATTGGGGATAATATGGACAAAGGTATGCCTCGTATAGACCTATACGAAGCATATAATGATCAAATCTCGAGGCAAGTGGTTGACAGTTGGATCTGATGGGATATGGACAGACATATGTCTCGTATTGGTCTATACGATGAGCTATACGAGGGCAGCATATGCAACGTATTGAACAATACTTGACATATAAGGGTCTCGTATAGGGTTCAAGCCTCATATCAGCCTAAATGTTGACTGGACATATGCAACGTATTGATCAATACGCTACATATAGGGGTCTCGTATAGGGTTCAAGCCTCATATCAGCCTAAATGTTGACTGGAGTATGCCTCGTATAGGTCTATACGAGGAATATTGTCACTTTTTTTTTTTCAGCTAGTAACTATTAAAATACATAATTTTTTTTAGTATACATAAAATTATGTCACTTTTTTTTTTTCAGCTAGTAACTATTAAAATACATAATTTTTTTTAGTATACATAAAATTATGTCACTTTTTTTTTTCAGCTAGTAACTATTAAAATACATAATTTTTTTTAGTATACATAAAATTATGTCACTTTTTTTTTCAGCTATTAACTATTAAAATACATAATTTTTTTTAGTATACATAAGTTATAAAAAATTGAAAATTAACTAATAAAACACATAAAATGAATAAAAAGTAATTTTATTCATTCAAATAATATTTTTAGAAGTTTACATTTATTCACCACTCAAAGATTGTAATTAACCAACATCCTCAATTGAAGGATTTTCCCGTTTCTTAGCTTTAAGCGCTTTATACCATTCAATCTGTTCCGTGTACAATTCTTCCCATTCCCGCGCTGCGTCACATCGGCAAAGACTCCACATGGGGTTTGGTGCTGGCATGGGATAGTATCCTGATAGTACTACGTTGATAAAATGGTTTCCATTAAATACAATTGTTATAAATTGACGAGGGCCCTTCACTTGATTTGGACCAACCAATAATGGGAAAAAAGTCTGACTTTGCGCAGCGCTTAACAGGTGAACGATAACTCCCAATGCGTTAGAAATTAGGAGTCCTGCATGAGGCATCTCCATCCAATTCGATTCGGGTGCTCTTCCTACCCCAATAAAGGTTGTTCTATGCAGTTGCCGCTCATATTCTCCGTACGTATAGAATCTTTCAAATATCTCTGTCCAAATATCTTTGTGGGTTTGAAGTTCATTTATAATTAGTTGCCGAATAAACATATACTGGCTCTGCTCCATCCCTAAACCCACAGCTATCGCTTTATAGCCACAATGACCATCAGGCTTGACATCCTTTATCCGGGATATATATGGGTAAAAAATTTCTGGAATATGTTCCTTATATGTTCTGACAACGTTCATTGATTCAGGTTCTTGGATCAAGGGAAACCCATGATCAACAGGTGACTATGCTTTTTTACCGCGTCGCATTGCAGACTTCTTGGATTTTACTATGGAAGCTGTTTCTTTAGATTCCTGTGACGATACATATGAGCTGTGTCGGGCTTTATCAAAATCGCCCGGTGACGATAGACCGTAGGAGCTGTGTCGAGGATCATCGAACTTGTGCGGTGAAGACGGAACATAGGAGCTGTGCCGGAAGGATCGTACCTGAATTATAATAAATAATAATAATAATAATAATAATAATAATAATAATAATCATCATCATCATCATCATCATCATGCTCGTAACACGATACCTAGTGCTTTCCGATAATGCAAATGATGCGTCTCCAGCACTGTGAGCTTTATCTTTTTCTTGTTTCTTCCTCCTTTGTTCTTGAACCTTCAATGTTGGTCGGCCACGGGTATTTTGTTGTACAATCGGGGGCTTTTTGTTACTTTTTAGTGGGTTCAAGACCGTCATAATCTTTGCTAACATGCTTTTTTTCACCTGTGGGGGTTGAGACATAATTTTCTTTTTTACCTCATCTAATCCTTCTTCCACGTTAATATCATCTTCTATTATCTTTGCTGCTCTAAAATCAAGCTTCCGCCAGAATTGGTCTATTGAGTCGAGCGCAATCTTTTGACCTATTAAAGATGATTAAACAAGGCTATGTCAAAAATTTAGTTGTATACACACAATAAGTAAAAATGATTAGTACGTATACCTTTATTTATATATCTTTCGAGGCGAAATGCGCATACTAACCCACAGCTCGTGTATAGTTGGCAACCACATGTTGAATCAAATGTCCTCAAGTTTTGTAACCGATAAAATTCGTTTTCAATGAGGTTAAGAGCATGGATGGAAACATTAAGGCGTAGTTCATCAAGGAAGGCTAGTCGCTTATGGTCGTTCATTATTTTGTTTCTGCTTTCTTCAAAACATTTCCTTATATGGGATTCCTGCTTTACTACAACATCATCGATATACCCTACTATTCTTGTCAAGCTACTGTTCGGGCTTGGAAGATATCTCTTTAAATCAGCATGTTGGCTCTCTACTCTATTTGTTGTAGTTTGGTGAAAATTTATTGATCTATTGGTCCAGGCAGATACAAATTTCTCATGGTATTGGTCCAGCCATTCATTAAACAAATAATCAAAAACATCTGCAAAATATATAATAATTAGAATGGACACCCTTAAATCTATTCAGACACCCTAAACAAAAATAGTAAAAACTTACGCTTCCTTCCATGTCTAACAAGTGCTTTATAAATGTTGTTCATGTTATATTCGTATATTTGAGTTGTGGGAGACTCGCATAACGTAGACCATGAACGTGCAAATTCCTCCCAATCAGGGTGTGTAAATGATTTCTTGCAGCGTTTTGAAATATTCTGATAAATGTGATACCTGCAAAGAAATTTGTTTGCGTTTGGGAAAACTTTGTCAGCCGCGTTCATAAGCGCCCGGTCTCTGTCAGTTATAATAACACGCGGCTCCATACAATCTTCCAACATAGACTTAAGATGCTCAAGGACCCATATGAAGTTTTCTTCACGTTCCTTATAAATAATGGCATTAGCGGCACAAAATGACTGGTTTGTGGACGTCAAACCGACAACTTGCAGTAACGGTAAACGGTACATGTTGGTCTTGTAGGTTGCGTCGATCAACAATACATGCGGGAATGCCTGCCACATTTTGAAAGATACAGGATGAACAAAAAAAAATGTCCTCAACCGTATTTTTTAAAGGATCTTCCCGAGTGTAATACGTGTATTTTTTCTCAACCAGCAGGTTTTCCAGTTCCTGCATGGGTGATCCACCTCGTTTCTTTATAGCACTAATCTTTTGACACGCATTGTGTATATCTTTCAAAACACACATGCTCTCCGGGAAGTGTCCCTTTACGGTTTTCCAGATTTTACGCGGCTCCATCTCCTGCGCCCACAGCTCCTCCACCAAATTTAATTGTTCGGGAGACAATCTTCTTGCATACGCGTGGCCCTCCAGATATTCAGCAGGACTATGGTTATGTTCGGCATTCCTCACCTGTACCCTCCAGGCGTCACGTTTCCCGTCATATAACCCAATCACTAGAAAAGGGCAACCAATTTTTTGGCTGCCTGTTTTCCTCTCGGTGGCTATACTCTTGTGCTCGCCACCACGGTTGCACACTAGCCAACCCTTCACGTCCATATTATCAACTTTTTTGGATCGTCGGGTCACAATGACGTAACCGTTATCTTTTCCCATTTTCTTAACCCACGTAACCAAATCTTTTCGGGAAACGAAATCTTGTTCAGTTTCATACGAAACTTGCGAATACCGTGGTTGCTCGTCTGAAACATGCGAGTTGTGGGGTTGCTCTTCTCGAACTTGCGGGTTTTGTCTCGGGTCGTACGAAGAGTACTGCGGTACGTACGCATACTCACCATCGTGCTCGTAGTGCTGGTAGGTTTCCCCTACGTAAGAATGTTCAACATTGGGTTCATAGAACGGCTCGTTCAGGTCTGGCAACAATGGTTTTTTGTAACCAGACACAACCTCTTGTGAATAAGGAATACCCGCTGCTTCAGAATTAGGAATACCTGTCGTCTCGTGAGAATTAGGAATACCGGATTCATCGAAAATATTAGCCCACCATGCCATTTTGGAGAAAAAATAGCCCACCATAAATTTGACGTTTGAAAAATGAAGAAGAAAGGAAAGTTTGAAAAATGAAGAAGAAAGGAAGGGAAGAAGAAGAAAAGAAAGAAAATAATCAACTTTGGGTGTATATGACTCGTATTGGTCTATATGGGGAATATAGGGTACGAGTGGCAGCTACTTTATGTTACATCGTACCAGACATCGTACTAATATTACTCGTATTGGTCTATACGAGGGATATGAGGCCAATAATTGGCCTGCCATGTTGACTGAAAAGGACACACGTGAACCCTATATGCATCGTATTGGTCAATACGAGGAATATAGGATTTTTTTCTTTGTCAGAATGTTGTCTGATTGGGGGACAATAAAGCGTATATGCCTCGTATAGAGCTATACGAGGCATACCTAGGGTGTCCAAATAATTTTTTGGGTGTCCAAATAGTATCACCCTTTTGCAAAAATGGTCTGGAGCGTTAAATTTTTAACGCTGAAATTTTGATTCTGAACCTATAACTCGTGGCAGCCAATCAAAAAGGAGGAGGGGGCGCTAATTAGCGCTGTCACTACGCATGCTCTTATCATGGTTCACAAGGGTATTTATAAACCATTAAAACCGACATCATTTAATCGAAGCAAATAGGCATGTTTCGCTAGTTTCTAGCTTGAGATCAAGCAAACTATCGTTTTTTTTTCCCACTTAAGTACTTTCTAGTTGGAGATCAAGCAAACTATTATTGTTTTCTTTCTACTCAAGTAAATTGAGCTGGTTAAGTTATAATTAGGGGTGCAAACGAGCCGAGCGGCTCGCAAGCTACTCGAGATCGACTCGGTAAAAAGCTCGAACGAGCCGAGTCTTATCGAGCTCGAGCCAGAGCTCGAGCCTGAAATAAAGCTCATTTGGTTATCGAGCTCGAGCCTCGAATGTAAATCTCGGTTGGGCTCGTCGAGCCTTATCGAGCTTTGCTTATTTATGTCAATTAATAATATATAGCCCAATTGTATTGCAACCCATGCATTAACTAAATTACTTTGGGCCTTGGGATTCTTAATTGTCCAAAACGAACTCATTAATGGTCCAAAACGAGTCCCTAGTAGTCAAAACGAGCTCCTTAATGGTCCAAAACGAGCTCGAGCCGAGCTTGGGCTCGTTTAAACTCTTGCCACATACATTTTGATCGAGCTTTCGAGCCGAGCTCGAGTTTTAAAATATACTATCGAGCCGAGCTCGAGCCCAAAATACAATGCTCGAATTGAGCTTCTGAAAATTGTCACGAGCCTAGCTTGATAATGTAAGGCTCGAGCTCGAGCTCAGCTCGTTTGCACCCCTAGTTATAATGTAGTACATAGAAATTTTGTTTTGAATTATGTTGTGTAAGTTTTGAATAATTTATTGTATTACATCCGGTGTAAAGTAACTTATTTGATTATCTAACACAATTTACTCACACATAAATACATAATAACACTTAAAATGGTGAGTTAGTGGACGTATCAACAATCACAAGTCATATAATGTTGTGGTTTCAACAATTTAATTGTCGGCCAAAGAAAATAGATAGGAACTTGAGAGAAATTTAAAGAGAATATCTAGACTAATATTTTCTGCATATCCATTTTCGAAGATAACCAAACACTTAAATAATACAATGCAAAAACTAAACTAACCACTACTTCCTAACCATATGGAAACATGCGATTATGGGCCATCCCCACATAACCCTTAATTTAACCCACATGACAATAATAATAAAACATGCAAGAAAATAACTAAACAATTAGACATTGAACTTGACCAATCGTGCATGACACACACATCTTGCTCGACCCATATCAGTATCCAATATGGTAGCTTGGGTCATTTATGTAGCACACATCATATACATTTAACACTTTTTGTTGTAACCTAAAATGACTTATGTAACGGACCTAATGCAAAGTTTTTAACGCATTAGCCCATTAAGGCCCATAATATATAGTTAATTAATGTACTTATCATCAAATGTAATTTTAGTAATATCTAATGAGAGAGGCTATTGTACAAAAACTCTTTAAAATACAAAGTGTAAGAAGCCATCCTGACCATCCATTGTGTTTTAATCAAGATGATCGTCATTTAATAACCCATGAGTGTTTTAAGGATCAGTTAACAAGGGGAAGGGTAAATTGAACAAATTCCCAATCTAATAATTTGAATTTTTTTTAATAATAGCGTACAATTCAATATCATTTAATGACGGTTACTTAATCAAAACATATAGTCGTCGAATTCACAAAACAAAATCAACCAAAATCAAAATCTCTGAAACAAAAAAAAAAAAAAAAAAAAAAAACAGAGCAGTTGTAGAAGACAAAAAAAATAACATCCGATCAAGGAAGTATTATGGCTCCAAAACGCAAATCAAGTAAGTTTATGTTCATATTATGATTGTCATTATGATCGTATAACGAAAATCATTTGATAAAACCTAAAATAAACATAACAGATGAAGGAAGAGAAAGAGAAGCAAACTGAATCATGAGGTATTAGTAAAACGTATTTGATATGATCATAAAACGCATTTGTAAGAAACAGAGTTTCAAATGTTCAGTTATAGTAAAACGCATTCAAGGAAACATAAAACGCACTTTAGAAAACAGAAGAAAATGTGCAAACTATTCAGCATATACCAAAATGCATGCATAAAACATAAAACACATTTACTGGAAAAAAAATCACTCATCAACAACTTGTTCTTTCATCTGCCTGGTGTTCATTTCCATGGTTTTCAGCATTTTCAACTTCTTCGTTTTCATCTTGTAACAATGTATTTTTCATCTCGTTTTCATCTTCATTGCATCTTCTGGTTTCAATGAAGATGCAACAGCAGGTTTGTATATTGGAGTTTGATCATCAATGGGAACATCTTTCTTAGAAAGATCTGTCATAAAACACAAAACATACAACTATAAAATCTAATTTTAATGACAAAATGGCATGTTCATACTATAAAAAAGACACATAATAGTAAGCATTCACATGCACATGTAAGGATGTAAGGATTTATCTAATAAATCTCAAAACGCATGTTAAAACAGCATAAAACACATTTGAATAAAAATTAATTCTATAAAACCAAGCAGTTACCTCAAAACGCATGTTAAACATAATAAAACGCATTTGAATAAAAATCATTTCTATAAAACCAAGCATTTACCTCAAAACGCATGTTAAACATAATAAAACGCATTTGAATAAAAATTATTTCTATAAACCAAGCAGTTACCTCAAAACGCATGTTAAACATAATAAAACGCATGTTAAACCAAGCAGTTACCTCAACACTCTGTTCATCTCTGTTTTTTGTGATCTGCTAATATAAATCAAAACAGTATAAACTAACCTTCAAAAATTTAGATTATGAGCATCGACAACATCATCTTCTTCTCCGATTAAGATTTCAGGTTTGTTGTTTAGGTCTGATAAACAATTAAAAATCAAAATAAGATTACGATTATGTGAAATTAAAAAACAGAGTAACCTACCGAACATGATGATGAACTCTGCAATTGAGTATGATTCTGGTAAACTTTTGATCGACAGATTCAAGGTGATGAGAAATTTTTAATAAGGTAAGAATTGACGATGAAGATCGTGAAATCAGTTATAAAAATTTGAATTCCGATTGAACGATAAAACAGGGATTGTGAAAAATCATAATTATGATTGTGATTAATTGATTGATGCAAATGTCTATAATACCCCTCTCATAATTGAAAATCAGTTTTTTTGTTTTAAAAGACATCTTACACGTGGCATATTATTGTGGTTTCCTACACTTTGTAGGTTAAGGGACTTTGTACCCAATAGTTTCTTATGGCATCATAACCTAAAATGACCAAGTATAACTCTATGCAACTCATTAACATATTACAAAGACCATTAAGGCCCGTAATAGTGATTTAGTTGTTGTATAATTAAACATAAGTTATTTTCACCAAACAAAATATAAAATAACTTAGAGGGTGTTTGGGATTGCGTTTTGAATCTGATTTTTAGATTATTGCGTTTTGAAAACGCAGATAATTAGTTTTTAGTGTTTGGATTGCGTTTTGAAAACGCAGATAATCAGTTTTTTAGGCTACCAAAACACAATAATCTATAAGCAGCTCCACCACTGCTTTTCCAAAACGCATAATCTGTTTTGAATAATCAATCCCAAACACCCCCTTAGTGTAACATAATAAACTCAAACCGAAGCAAACATGCATGTTCAACTGTTTTTTAGATTTACACGTTCACAATTTGAATAACCGGGTTTAACAGTTTGGAACTTAATACCAGGCGTAAAAACGAAAATTACCAAGTTATGTAGGTATATAACATTTTAGGGCCATTTTTATCATTTAAAAAAATTTATACAGAAACACTATGTTGGATTTTTATTTTTTATAAATAAGACCGGTTTAAAGTAGTAAACTCAACCCATTTTGGTCTCTTGTGACACCGATCTTGCTTATTGGTTTTCAAAACCATAGTTAACGGTTCGATCTGTGTCTTATATTAAAACAAGTCAAACCTGATGGTAATTACAGTTTAACCATTACAGGTGCACAAAAAACACAAGTTTGGAACCAAAAGCTTTTAACCCAAACTAAATCGTCTGACTAAAACGAGTTAGCAACGCTATACTTTCATACTTTGAACCCGGTCAAATCTAATCCTTTTGTACTATAAAACCGTTCTCGACTCCGATTAGGTTAGAAACCGGTTTTGACAAAATGTTAACCTAACCCGGGCCGGTCTGTATCCAAAACCCGGTATTGGTTTTTTGAACTTTTCGGTATCGGTATTGTCGGGATCGGTATCGGTCCGTCCCGAGCTCATCCCTGGTAACATGGGTCTATTTGAAAAAGAAAAAAAAATCATAACAAAAGGAGGAGGAGAAGGAAGATAACTGAGAGAGAGCACTATCATATTATTATCCTCCATTGCAGGGGTGAGGGGGAAGAAGGGGCTGACAAACAAAACCTTTTCCATCATTAATATTCTTCACCTTTAATCTGCCTGATCTTTAACGATCTTGGGTTGCTCTGTTTCCTTGGCCCCATTTCTTTTTCTTCACAAAAGAAAAGGTTAGATTTTTATAATATTTTCATCATCTTGTTCCCATTTCATCAACAATCAAGATCTTTTATTTATTTATTTTGATGTTTTTTTTTTAATTTCTTGCAGGATATTTGGGGCCTTTATTGAGGAAGCATTGCAAAGCCATGAAAAGAACCAGTCTTCCTGATCGTGGATTATCAGACAGCCAAATCAGCAATCATGATGCCCCTTCACTCCGTCTCTACCAAGTCTGGAAAGGAAACAATGTATTATTATTATTATTATTATTATTATTATTATTATTATTATTATTATTATTATTATTATTATTATTATTGTTGTTGTTGTTGTTGTTGTTATTCCATTTTATTAATTCATTCACATGCAAATGAGTCAAAAGGTTTTTGTAATCATAACTTGGATATCATTAGAACCTGGTTTCCATATATAATGTGACATTTGGTATTTCGTACCATCAATATTCTCCGTTTTGCCTTAATGGGTTGTCCATATAGGGATTGTTTTTGGCAGCCTTGGTGAGACTCCACCCCCCCCCCCCCCCTGCCGGAGCCCGGAGGACGGCGGAGGTCACCCATCCTAGCACTACTTCCAACTGAGCACGCTTATCGTTGGAGTTTCCATTTGCTCCACAGCCGACGCGTTTTGGGCACATTGGTTGTGGAGCAGACGAAACTCTACAGATAAGCATGCTCATGTGGGGATGGTAACGGATTATGTGAATTTGAATGACAAAATGGGCTGAAAGATAATCAGTTATTGTGTTTGGCAAGTTCTGATTATTATTATTATATCAAAATTGTTTTATTACTCTTAAAGCGATTAAACAAAATTAGATACAATTCACTGTACTCAAACACTAGGAACCAATTATATGTGACTTTGTAAACATAATGGCAGCAATTGCCAAACACTCCTATTGTTTTTTTTTATAATTATTGTTTTGTTGCAGATCTTTGCGTTTAGGGGCAGATTAGTTTTTGGACCTGATGCAGGGTCCCTTTACCTTTCAATCTGCCTCATTGTGGTTCCAGTAATCTTGTTTTGCTCTCTGGTTTCTCAAAGTCTTGTGAAATACTTCCCCAAAAATATAGGCTTTCTTTTAGTAGTTGTTCCCGCAGTCTTCACGTTATATGTGAGTTATTTCCGTTCTTTTAGTATATAAAATTATAAACAGGCATATCAAGCAAGTACCTTTTATGTTATTCAAATGATTTGGTTACATGCTTACATGGTTCATTGACGTTGAAACTAAAATGAACATGTCTTTGTGAAGAAAATGTGGCAACTCAAAAGGGGCAAATAAACAACAAAGTAGAACGGGTGAAACAGATTATAGTTTATTTTTAACCAAGACTGTTTCGACCTGTACTAAAAAAATGGGGTTGTTTGGTTGATTAAGTGCTGAATCATTAAGAGGTCTAAATGGTTAAGAGGCTCTGAATGATTAAGTGCGAATGGTTCAACTATGCACCAAGTCTGAATGGTTAAGCTCTTAACCATTCCATTCGGAGCCTTTTGCAGGTTGAAACAAACAGTCTGAATGCTGAACCATTCAAAGTTGAATGGTTCAGAGCCTCGTTAAGAGGCTACCAAATAGGACCTCGTTTCACCCTTAAAACCATTTTGTCAAGTTATTGACCCACCCATATTGCCAAGTCTAGATACAAGTCCAGTGGCCGTTAAATTGATCTTCATGTTTGGTGGAAAATAAATATAAACAACGCATTGCTTGCTTAAGGTTTATAAAAAAGTCTTACTTAAATACTGCAGATTCTAGTTCTTATCTTCCTTGTTGCCGGAAGAGATCCTGGAATTATTCCCCGAAATCCACCTATTCCAGAAATAGATGATGATTGGGATGCATCTAGCATGTCTAGTGACTGGGGTGTAGGCCAAAGTGGTAAATATCTAGCACCTACAAAAAGTGTTAATGTTAACGGAACTATTGTTAGGGTGAAGTTTTGTCAAACTTGCTTGCTTTATCGCCCACCAAGATGCTCGCATTGCGCCGTATGCAACAATTGTGTCGACCGCTTTGACCATCATTGCCCATGGGTTGGACAGTGCATTGGCAGGGTATGTTCTTATATTCATATTATTACGATAACTGGAAAGTTACGTGTCTAACTATACCAACTTGTGAATTGCAGAGGAATTACCGATCCTTTGTCATGTTTGTATCGTCAACAGCACTCCTGTGCTTTTACGTATTCTCCATGTGTTGGGTAAACATCATCATGAGTATGCAAAAAAACGGTTTAAGTCTCCGGGAAGCTATAGTGAAGTCTCCTGTATCCGGGATTCTTATAGGCTACACCTTTACGGTTCAATGGTTTGTTGGAGGCTTGTCTGCATTTCATCTTTATTTGGTCATCACCAACCAGGTATGGAGCTAGAGTTTGTTTATCCAAACATCAAAAATTCTAAAAAAAAAAAAAATTACAAAAACCAAACACTCACTAAAGTTGTCATTTTTATGGACAGACTACTTATGAAAATTTCAGAAATCGACACGAGCGAAGGAAGAATCCCTTCAACCGTGGATGTGCTCAGAATTTCAAAGAAGCCCTCTTATCTAAAACACCGCGTTCCCATGTTGATTTTCGTGCGTTTATAAAGCCTGAAATGTATTCGCAGTACAATAGTTCAGGATATTTTGGGCACGCATTTAGCATGAATTTTTCTAAAAAAAGCTATGAAACAGAAAGCTCTGTTGATGGAGCCGAGCTTGATCTTGAAAGATGTGAATCAAATCCAATGGATCGTTCTAATAAATGGATCGCTGCACCTCATTTGCATAGGTTGGCGTCAAAGTTTATAATAGAATATCCAGCCAGAGATGAGGAAAAGAGGAATCCAGAAGTATGAAACCAATGGTAAGGGGAAGGAAATAGAATAGGTGCCGTCGGGATGGATCTTGTTTATAGAATACTTTTGGCGCTCATACTATAAGCTATGGGTATCCATTGTATGCAACAAATGAGATACAATGCGAACTAGATCCATGGCAGATTGATGCATGCAAGATTTCTTTCGATTAACTGTATGTTGGGATTGATGGGGTTATAAAAGTTAAACGAGCTAAAGGAGTGTCAACATGCTGCACGCATAGTGTTAGGTGTCCCTTGACCCATACTGTATTTACAGGTTCTATTTAAGGAATACTAAATGCTTCTAAGCCTGTCATCGATGGACAGAATTTTGAGAAATAGATCAGTTGTAGACTTGGCAATTCCGGTTTTTCACTGGTTGGCTGGTTTAAAAACCTGACCGCCAAGCGAAGGAAGAGCGAATGCATGAGTGCTTTCTACTTGTCATGGTCTGGTTTGTTCATTGTTTTTTGGGTTCCTTAAAACCAGAAGGTTCATTTACAATTTACATAGATCTACTAACTTGTAAGCAATGTTTTTGTTCCACATCCATTTATTTCTTTGAAATAATGCATTGTCTATGTATTTTAAATTCTTTATGGCAACTAGTTTGATAATGGTTTGGTTAATGAACATATGTTGTATCCAAACCAATAGATCTTATAAGTGCAGAGGTAGTCCCGGATGTGACATCAGCGCCACTTCAGTTTTCTCCTTATTTTCTCCAGAGTTCTCCAAATTTAAGTTATATTATTATAGTTTAAATTTTAAAACATTAATATATTTGTAATTAATATATAACCAAAGTAAAATTATAAGACCATGTGTAGTGGGGCTTGAAAAACATAAGGCCTCTGATTGTTATTGGTCCATGTGGCAGCTGAGTCAGCTTGGGGCATGAATTCAATATGGAGTGTAGTGGGGTGGGAAAAACATAGCGCCCGGGGGCTTTATTTATTTTTTTTGACCGTTCCAATTTTCAAACGTTGGATATATTGTTTGTTACACGTGGCCGATGATGGTTGGTTAATTGTTTTGTTGCACAGCGTGATTAACATAGCTCCTGGGGGAATTTTGCAAGATAGCGCCCCCAAGCAATGGTGTTGGGGGCGCCATCTTCATCTTCACGCTGCCATTCACGCTTGAGTACACCTGGTCTAATGAACTTAATATGAAAAGTTACTAGAAAATGTTAATAATATTACAATAACTTTAAAAATAAAAGAACCTACAACATTTTAATAATAAAAAACCAATGGATCAATACGTAAACTTGGTGCAAATGCTCTAATAATATCCGGTCGAAGGTGATTATGGATTGTCCGTAATTGTAATAGTGAAAGAATATTGTCATCAACTATTTCTTCACTTGTAGGATCTATTACGTGTTCTAGAGATATCGCCACAACATCCTTTTTCAAAATCATATTATGTACGATAATACACACATACATACTTTGCAGTTTGAAGTAGTTCTAAGCAAGCATTTATGAGATTATGCATGGTCGTCTCTACGGATATACCTAATTGGCATTAAAAACTACGTAATGCCTAATTAGTCGTATTGAAATTAAAGAAAATACATAATACCAATTTAAAGGCAACCACGGTAGTCAAAAGTTCGAATTGTGTTTCGTTCTCTCAATATCTTCTTCTTTAGAGCATGATGAATTGTACCAAAAAGGTGGAATTACAAACACCTTTATATTTTGAGATATGTTGATAAAGTGTGAGAAAAAAAAAACACATTTTTTTGTGCAATTTTTTAATTTTGAGTACTCAACGGTTTCTGGTTTAAAAAAAAAAACTCACAACCAGCAGGGCGGATCGAGATGTGTTTTGTGGGTTTCAAGGAACCCTCTAAAAAAATTAGTGAATCTTATATGATTTAGAAAGGAAAAAAAAAAGTTAGTGAGGAACGAGGATTTACTAGAATGAACCCATTGAATAAAATTTCTGGATCCACTACTCGCACAGCCAAAGTGGTTATCCCGGTCGGAGCCGCGCCTTCCCGGCTCCCCGGCTCAACGCCGACCACTCGGGGTTAAACCTCCTTCAAAACCATGCCCATGGGCAATGGGTGTCTAACCGTCTAACCACACATTATTATTATTATTATTATTTATATAAAATCCCAATCAGATCAAACCCTAGTTATTATTCTTCTTCTCCATCTCCTGCCCTGCAATCAACCAAGCGAAGCAAATCCAAACACCATGAAGCGTTCTATCGATGAATTCGGTGAGAGGAAGAAGCCCGTCTTCCTCCCTAAAGCAGAGAGAGAACAACTCGCCCTTAAACGTCGCCAAGAAGAATTCGAACAACAACAAAAGCGCCAATCATTACAAACCAACCCTAACCCTAACCCTAATTCCTCTTCCTCTAACCCACCACCCTCTGCTGACGACACATCCCGTCATCATCGCTCGTCACGTGACCACGACCGTGACCGTCGTGATAGAGACAGAGAACAACGTGAAAGAGAGAGGGAGAGGGATCGAGAACGAGACTCTGAGCGACGTAACCGTGATAGAGAACGTGAAGAAGAGCATAAGGCTAGGGAGAAAGCTAGGTTAGAGAAGCTTGCTGAACGAGAACGTGAGAAGGAGCTTGAAGCGATTAAAGAACAGTATTTAGGATCGAAAAAGCCGAAGAAACGAGTGATTAAGCCTAGTGAGAAGTTTCGCTTTTCGTTCGATTGGGAGAATACTGAGGATACGTCCCGGGATATGAATGTGTTGTATCAGAATCCGCACGAGGCGAGGCTTTTGTTTGGGAGAGGGTTTCGGGCCGGTATGGATCGTCGGGAGCAGAAGAAGTTGGCTGCGAAGAATGAGAAGGAGTTGAGAGATGAGATTAGGAAGAAGGATGGGATTGAGGAGAGGCCGGAGGATGCTGCTGCGCAGCGATTGAAGGATGAGGCGGCCGAAATGTATGATACGTTTGATATGCGAGTTGATCGACATTGGTCGGAGAAGAAGCTTGAGGAAATGACTGAGAGGGATTGGAGGATATTTAGAGAGGATTTTAATATATCTTATAAAGGTTCGAGAATTCCTAGGCCGATGAGGAGTTGGGTCGAGAGTAAGTTGAGCTCTGAGCTTTTGAAAGCGGTGGATAGAGCTGGGTACAAGACGCCTTCGCCTATTCAAATGGCTGCGATTCCTCTTGGTCTTCAACAGCGAGATGTGATAGGGGTTGCGGAAACTGGTTCGGGGAAAACAGCTGCTTTTGTGCTTCCTATGTTAACTTACATAACTAGGCTTCCTCCGATTAGTGAGGAGAATGAGGCGGAGGGGCCTTATGCGGTTGTCATGGCGCCTACCAGAGAACTTGCGCAGCAGATTGAGGAAGAGACTGTTAAATTCGCGCACTATTTGGGTATCAAAGTTGTGTCCATTGTTGGTGGGCAGTCGATTGAAGAGCAGGGGTTTAAGATTAGACAAGGATGTGAGGTTGTCATTGCTACTCCTGGACGTCTGATCGATTGTTTAGAAAGACGTTACGCTGTTTTAAACCAGTGTAACTATGTGGTTCTTGATGAAGCTGATCGCATGATTGATATGGGTTTTGAACCACAAGTTGTGGGTGTGCTTGATGCAATGCCGTCAAGCAACTTTAAACCCGAAAACGAAGATGAGGAGCTTGATGAGAAAAGGATATATAGAACCACTTATATGTTTAGCGCAACTATGCCTCCTGCTGTTGAGAGACTAGCTAGAAAGTATTTGCGAAACCCTGTTGTCGTTACAATTGGAACTGCAGGAAAAGCGACTGATCTCATTACACAGCATGTTATCATGGTGAAAGAATCCGAAAAAATGCCTAGGTTACAGAAACTGTTGGATGATCTGGTTGACAAAACCGCCATTGTGTTCATAAACACAAAGAAGTCTGCTGATTTTGTTTCAAAAACGTTGGAAAAAGCAGGGTACCGTGTGACAACTTTACACGGTGGCAAGTCACAGGAGCAAAGAGAAGTCAGCCTTGATGGTTTCAGGACTAAAAGGTTTAACGTTTTAGTTGCTACGGATGTTGCAGGGCGTGGGATTGATATACCAGATGTGGCTCATGTTATAAACTATGATATGCCTGGAAATATTGAAATGTATACGCATCGTATAGGACGTACAGGGCGAGCAGGGAAGACAGGTACAGCTACTACATTCTTGACTTTACATGATACCGATGTTTTCTATGATCTTAAACAGATGCTTACACAAAGCAACAGTCCAATTCCACCTGAACTTGCTAGACATGAGGCTTCTAAGTTCAAACCTGGTTCAATTCCTGATAGACCACCAAGACGAAACGATACAGTTTTTGCACATTGATTTGATGTAGTGCATTACTGTAGCAGAACTTGAGTCTTTCCCTGTTTCAGATATTTTTGCAACTATAGGTTGGTATCTGTTTTATAATTCGTGAATTCTAATGCTCATGCTTAATTCAGACTGCACTATTTCTTATTTCAACCTAGTTATTATTGTTGTTATTGATTTTAATTTCTCGTCAGCAATTAGATCATTTTAAGATAAGTGTCTTCGGGTATGAAGAGTAACTATGATGCTGTTATATACGAGGCGTATATGTTTCAATATTTCAATATTGCTGAGTATTAACTACCTCAAAATGTATAAAAAAATGATGTGTTAATTGTAAAACAACACAGCAGTGCAGTACAATCCTTGTCTGCGTAGTGATGTAAAGCTGCATAATTGAATTAGAGTGTTTTTTATGTTTGGTCAGTGCTTTCTTCATATGTGAACAAGAGGCTCTATAACTTTTGAAATCAAACCGTGATAAATATAAACTAGATGAGTAGATGGTGTGAAAATGCAGACACAACGCAAACGTGTCGCATATAACCATGATTTTTTTTTTTTTTTTTTTGAACGACCAACAAAACCAACTCTTTTTCACCCAGCCAACTAGATATTGGCATTTTCATGCATTAATACATCGTGCTCACGGAAAGTAGGGATTGCAATATACTAGTCTAGCTGCATTAAAACGTTTTCAATCCTCCCACGCTATACTGCCCTTCCTCAATCTGTTCCGTACCCATAGATAGCCTAGTGCCTGCTATTCCTCGATTACTTTCCACACAACCAGTTGTTTTGCTTTGAAAACGGCATCGTTTCTTGCGTTGCAAATAACTGTCAACACTACCGCGTGCAGCGCCTTCTTTCCTGTCTTCGAGTAGTCTGTGTATTTATGAATATCAAGTAAATCCCGGAGCTGAAAGCATAGAGCAATTGGATACGACACCATTGAGGAACTAGTTGCCATGGTTTATTAAAAGGATGCTATCTCACTGGCCACAAATTGTAGATCTTATATTATTGTTTTCTTTTTTACGTCTATAGAGTTGTGACACTATCAAAGTGTTATTCACTTATTTGTCGATGTTCTCTAAATATTAAGGATGTTACTAAAACAGTAAAACATGTGTCTTCGAATTTTGGTTTTATATTGTGATTATTTGATGATAAAAAATATTTGTAAACATGTTAAAGGTGTGTTGCATTATACAGCTTATTATATCATTTAGCAAAATTAATAAAATCAGTGTAATTTTGTGGGGTTGTGATGGCGGTGAACTAAGTATCTTGAGGGAGGTGAGGGTTATCAAATTTCCACACTCGAGTTCCTAAACTCGATCTAAGTACTCGTAACCACAACCTGGGTAGGTTGTGGCGGTTTTCACGCCCTATCCAAATGAACTCGCAGCTAGGGCTGTTCAAATCGCTCGTCGCTCGTTCGGAAAATGCTCGAAAAATGCTCGCTCGATCGTCCGCTCGGTTGTAAGTGAGCCGATCGGCTCGGTTCGGTTTGTAAACGAGCCAAGCACGAGCAAAGGTCCGCTCGGCTTGGTTCGGCTCGAATAAATTATTATTTATCTATTATATATAATTATATATATACACACAAATTATAGTAATATGTATAGCTTAATACATAACATTTGGCCCAATATATGCAATTAAAATACAACTAGTCCGCTTTATCAAATAAATATTTAACACATGATTTAGTAGTAAAACCGTAAGTCGTAACGTGACAACCTTAACTTCTTTATGTTATTAGTCGTCCGTCCCTAGTCGTCACTTAATCTCACCATACGCCACAATGCGACAATTGTTCTCTGTAATATGCTCATTGCCTCAACCTAAGCCTCATTCTTGAACACTCGCACCTCAATATTAGTGTCCTCATCGGACAGCTCCACCCTAGTTGTCACTCGACAACGAAACATTGAAGATAACATCCCAATTTCATGGTTGTCTAAATTAATCTCCGCTCGTTTCTCGCTCGACGCTCGCTCGAAAAAATTCGCGCTCGAAAAATGCTCGTTCGCTTTTCAACTCGGTTGTAAACGAGCTGCTCAGCTCGGTTCGGTTTGAAAATGAGCCAAGCATGAGCAAAGGTCCGTTCGGTTCGGCTCGGCTCGTGAACAGCCCTACTCGCAGCTACTCGGGGTGTCCGGGTAAGGTACCCCTCCTCCCTTTATAAGTAAAGTAATTACTTGTAACTAAAATCAACTGTTGATACTACGTTCAAAAGCAATATATATGATCCATTTTGATGCTACAATGTTGCCTGTTGAGTATTGGATGCTGGTCGGACCTATTATGAAAACTACTCCATGATCAAAACCGTTCATTCGGTTCGGTTTGATTATTTGGTAAGTTATTGTGCCCAACCAAAACCGAACCATCTATTAATCCAAGTCCTCAAAACCGAACCGTCAGTTATGTAGAATGAATATTAGTTACGTTTGGGTCAGTTTTTTCTTCGGTTGTAGTTCTGTCTTTTTTACGATGGAATATTTACCATTAAGTATTGCGCATTTTAAATTTCAACAAACTTTTATCTAGATAAAAAAATTATATATGGTTAATATATAAATCATCCATTAATTAAAATTTCACAGTGTCATATACTTTATATTTTGCGTCAACCTAAAAAGCCAATATTTTTTTTTTTGAAAGGTTAATTTTTTTTAAATCCTATAGTCTGTGGGACTTGAACCCAAGATCTTCTTTCACACCTTACGTGTTATTAAAGGTTTTGCCTTTACCAATAGACCACCACCCCATTGGTACCTAAAAAGCCAATTGATCCAATAAAAATGTGTTGGGATAACCTCAAGTATAAACAAATTGTTATTAAAATAATTTGTTCAAATGGTGGTTATAAATTATATTAAATTTTATCGAGCCTCACCCAAAACCTGAATTACAAGGTTATTAAATTGTTAAAATCCAAGGTCTTCCTCTTAATATTATGTGCAATGAATCTGTTGACTCAATAGGAGCAAGGTTTGGAAAGGTAATCCACAAAGCGAAGGTTAATCAAAATGATGGGGACCTATCTTATGATTATGTTGGAGTCTTGGTTAGTGATTGCCGAAGGATTCAAAGGGAGATAGTGCTTCAATGGCGGAAGAAACGTTTCCGGGTTTGGGTGTCTGAAGAAATAGGAGATTGGATCCCGGACCTTTTGTTCAACAGTCATCGCAAGAATGATGGTCTGTCGGATTCCGATACGGTGTTGTCTACGTCGCCGGTAACAGAAGAGGAGCCGGTGAAGTTTAATTCACCGGTCAATGATGGAGTTAATTCTGGAGCGAAAGTAGGGGAGGTGGTTTTGGAAACTCCCGTTAATTCCGGTATTCTTGGAGGAAGGAATTTATTTGACAATAATGTACCAATTAATGAGCAGTCAAATATCTCTCTAGAAGAAGGTGAGGTGGCAACAGAGGGCCCGGTTTTGAATAAGTGTGGGAAGTCTAAGGGGGGTTTTCGGTTTCTAACTAAAAAAAGGAAGAAGTTGGTTTTTAAAAAGAGTGGTTCCAAAAAGAGTAACTCTTCTGGGCCTGAGAAAAAACGTAACAAGCCTAGGCCCATTGACGAGGACCCTTTCGTTTTGGATCACCTGATTGGGCCGCTCAACACTCAACAGGCCTATCAGGAGAAGAAGAATTTGGTGTTGGGCTTGCAAGGTTCAGAAAATGATGGTCCAATGGAGATTGGGGATGAGGGGGGACTGCCTGTTCGGTCACCTGGTGTCTCAGTTAGACAAGACAATTTTGCTCCTATTCCTTTTGAAGATCTATTGCAGGATAATCAGGATATTGAAGCCGTCTCTCAAGACCCTGGCCGTACTCACACAGATGAAGGGACCAGCGATAAGGGAGAAGGCAGTAATTGCGCCCGTTGGTCTCCACAATTTATTAATAAAGAGGTCCAGCAAACTAAGGACCTGGGCATCAAACTCGGGGCTCAATTACAGAATTTCGAAGACTTGGTCAGAAACGCAGTCGTGGAAGAAGGTATACAAGGAGGTAAACTATGAACTTTTTATCGGTTAATGTTAGAGGTGCAGGGTACTATGATAAACAGACGTGGGTTAGAGGGTTACGTGTGGGTCACAGTGTTTCGGTTTTAGCTTTACAAGAAACACATGTTAATAATTCTAGTCGGGTGGATTTTTCTAAGTTTTGGGGTCGTTCCGACTTTGAGATGGAATTTTCTGAGGCAGTGGGTAGATCCGGGGGTTTGGCGACGTTTTGGGATCCTAACGTTTTCGTCAAAGAGTCCAGCTTTATTCATCGTAATTTTGTGGTGTTATCGGGGTATGTGAAGGAGGATGGTACGGTCTTAAATATTGTTAATTTATACGCTCCTCAAAAGAAAGCCGAGAAACGTAATTTATGGGGGGTGCTCTTGAGTTTGATTGATCCTAGTAAAGGTTTCTGGATTGTTTTGGGCGATTTTAATGCCGTTCGGTTTAAGGAGGAGCGTCAAAATTCCTTCTTTGACCGCACGGTGGCTGAAGACTTTAATAACTTTATAGATGCGGCTTGTCTTCGGGAGTATGTGATGAATGGGAAGAAATTTACTTGTTTAACTAAAAGAACTCTACCTTCAAATTGAGTAAGATTGATCGTGTTTTGGTTTGTCAAGGTTTTTTTAACAGATGGCCGGAAGCTGGTTTGCGTGCTCTTCCGAGGAATCTCTCGGACCACAGCCCTTTATTGCTCTCCTTGGCTCTCCCGAATTATGGGTTTATCCCATTTAGATGGTACAACTCGTGGATATTTCGTGATGGATGTGAGGAGTTGATTACTAGAACCCTCTTGGAGTACAACTCGTCCGGCCCTCCAGATTTGGTTCTAACAAGGAAACTCAGGTTTCTGCGCTCAGTTCTCAGTGACTGGAAAAAGCGCATGGATGCTAAAGAAGGGATTGATCTGGTGGAATTGAACAAAGATAAAGAGCATATAGAAAAGATCATGGAAAATAGAGAGATTTCGGAAGAGGAAGAATGGATTTGGACTGAATGTAATAAAGGGATAAGACAACTTGAATTTTATCGCTCGAGGGACCTATGTCAAAAAGCTCGAGTACGTTGGGCGATGTACGGTGATGACAACACATCTTATTTTCATGGGGTGATTAATGGGAGGAGGGCTTCTAACTCTATTCAGGGGCTTATGGTGGATGATAAATGGATTTCAAAGCCGTCGCATGTTAAACGGGAGGTTCTAAAATTTTTCAGGAATCATTTTACTGAGAAAGTTAAGAATCGTCCGGCTTTTGTTTGTGATTTACTTAAAAAGGTCCCTGTTGATTTGGCTGATTCCTTGGTGGCTCCGTTTACCAAAGAAGAGATAAAAAATGCGGTTTTTGACTGTGGTATGGATAAAGCTCCCGGTCCCGATGGTTTTAATTTTCGGTTTATCCGGAAATTTTGGAGTTGTCTTGAAGAAGATTTCGGGAATATTCTTCTTTCTTTCTACGAGACGGGGTCTATTAGTCGTGGGTGTGGGTCTTCTTTCATCACCTTGGTTCCTAAAGTGAAGAACCCGTTGGGGTTAAAGGACTTTAGACCTATCACCTTGGTTGGTTTGATTAGCAAGGTGATATCTAAAGTTCTGGCGTCTAGGCTCAAGAAGGTGATTAATCATATTATTTCGGAATCCCAATCGGGCTTCCTTAGCGAAAGGTACATTCTTGATGGGCCTCTCATGGTGAATGAGATCCTGTCCTGGTGTGATAGGCGGGGGAAAAAATCTTTTTTCCTTAAGATTGACTTTGAAAAAGCATACGATAATGTCAATTGGGACTTTTTGTTATCTATTATGGAGCAGATGGGTTTTCCTTATAAGTGGAGGCTTTGGGTGAGGGGTATCTTACATTCTGCCAGATCCGCGGTTCTCGTCAACGGGTCTCCTACGTTCGAATTTCAGTGTGAGAAAGGCCTTCGACAAGGTGATCCTCTTTCTCCTTTTTTATTTTTGATAATTATGGAAGCCTTCTCTTGTTTCTTTTGCAAAGCTGTTCAAGAAGGTGAATTTAAGGGCATTGAAGTTTCGAAAAACGGTCCTATGGTGTCCCATCTTTTATACGCGGATGACGCCCTTATAATGGGAGATTGGTCTTGTGATAATATTTATAAGACGGCCAGAATTCTTAGAAGTTTCTTTTTATGCTCGGGCCTGAAAATCAATATTCACAAGTCCAGTCTCTACGGTATTGGTACGACTAAGGAAGAGTTAGCTGAGATGGCCGCCGTGCTTGGTTGTCGTGAAGGATCTATTCCTTTCGATTATTTAGGCATTTTGGTTGGTGCCAACATGAACAGAATTAATAACTGGAGAAAGATTATAGACATTTTTCAAGCAAGATTGTCTTCATGGAAAGCTAAAGTGCTCTCTATTGGTGGTCGGGTTACTTTGATAAAATCTGTTTTGGAGAGCCTCCCTGTTTATTATTTTTCTTTATATAAAGCTCCGGTTGGGGTGATAGATAAATTAGAGAGTCTCATGAAAAGATTCATGTGGTCGGGTTCGAATGACGTAAAGAAACTCCATTGGGTTTCTTGGGACAGGATTGCGTTGCCCAAAAGTGAAGGAGGGTTGGGTATTTCTAGATTAAAAGTTGTTAATGATGCTCTTTTAGCGAAATGGCTTTGGAGATATCGTGTGGAAGAGAAAGCTTTGTGGAAGCGTGTTATTGACGCTTGTCATACCAGCAGGAAGCGATGGTCTGGTATCCCTTTGATCTCGGGGGCTCGGGGATGTTGGGCCGTTATAGTTAAAAATTGTGAAAGACTTAAATGTGGTGATCGTTGCTTCTTAGATTTGTTCCGAGCAGGTTTAGGAAGCGGATCTTCAGTTCGTTTCTGGTTTGATAATTGGTTACTCGACAGGCCTCTCTTTCAAGTTTTTCCGCTGCTGTTCGCAAAGTCAGCCAACAAAAATGGAATGGTCTGTGATTTTTGGAAGCTAGAAGGATGGTGCCCTGTTGATTTTTCGAGTCTCTTTTCTGCAGCTGAAGCTCATGAATGGTGCAGTTTGTCTGAGGTTCTTAGTCAGTCTCGGCCTGATAATAATTTGGATAGGTGGGTTTGGAATGGAGCTGCGTCTTTTTCTGTTGCAGAGGTTAAGAAGGTTCTGTCGTCCAAACAAGCGGCTGGTAGTTTCTTCAAGTTTAAATGGATCGCCTGGGTTCCCCTTAAATGTAATATTTTGGTGTGGCGAGCGGAAATGGGTAGGATTGCGACCGTCGATGCTTTGGCTTTGAGAAACATCACGATTGATAACAAAGTGTGCAGATTATGTGAAGCTGTAGACGAATCCTCGGAACATATTTTTTCAGGTTGTGGCTTCGCATCGGTGGTTTGGGACGGCATATGGAGGTGGTGCCGCTGTCCTGCTTTGTCTTCTCCTTCTTTGCATGACCTGCTGTTGCATTACAAACTCAAAGGAAACAATAAATGGGACAAGAGGATATATCACGGCATAGTGGTGGTTACTATATGGGTTTTGTGGAAGACTAGGAACGAGCGTATATTTAATAATTCTGAAGTCAAAGTTTCTACAGTGATTGGTAATGTTAAGTCGGTTTCGTTTTTATGGTTAAAGCATAGGTCTAAGTTTCAAAATCTCCTTTGGGAGGAATGGTGTAAGTATCCTATGTACTGTTTATAATTTGCGGGTTGGCGGTCCTTGCTTTGAGGGCGCGCCCCCGTTTGTGTTTTTAATGAAAGTCAAGTTCCAAAAAAAAAAAAAATTGTTAAATTAAACTGTAGTTTTATATACGCATCCATCTTTGTAGTCACTATAGTCTATATGGGTATATATTCCAAGATAACAAAAAAAAGTTTTATTTTTTAAAGAATAATATTGTAACAAATAAAAATTCCAAGTTTTACAACTTGAGAACCATTCATCTTTTAAAAAGTCTCTACTTGCGTAACATAATAAACTCAGAATAAATAAATAAATATAACTATAACAATTTATTGCGAGAGCGCACTGGGTTTACACAAATTACTCTATTTACAAAATAGAATGTTTAATGATTACCCTTTTTCAATAATGAAAGGAACACATGTGTGTATAGCTTTTTGGTTATTTTATGACTTAATTATTTGAGATAACACGTGTGGTGTGTCGGTTCTAATACCGATTGAATCCTATCCCAAATCCCGCTAGTTCGAATACAAATGCTAACCATGCACGAGCTCTTATTTAATGAAAAAAAACTACACATATAAGACTGTGTGTTACGGACACACGAGCCACTAGGTGCGAGCAACCACAACAGCTTCACGCTCACCCCAGCCACAACTGCCCTACGCTAACTCGATGCAAGCGAGTCAACACGAGCAGGCTCACGGCACAAAGAAAAGAATTTGTGTTGGATAGGTTGTGGTCATATTGATACTCACCTCCAGCCATAACAGCCTAGTATGACTGGATTACTTGAAGTCACGTCAGTAATTCACGGTGCTTGCCACGAATCAGACAGTTTAGCCTAAATAAATCTTGAAGAATATAGAAAAAAAGTGCACACATATGGAATCCAATATTTTCCATTTAATTCTCTTTATTATTATAGTCTAGGATTCCGTCCCCTAACTAAACAAGATAGGGTAGTACTACGCAACCACATGACAACAATCATGTACCATGACGCATGTGATCCCCCCCTCTCGAAAAAAGCCACCGGTTTTGGCGGTAAAAAAATAAGCCCATATCCACGTGTCAACCACTTATTCGTCCCCTATGTATGTATCATAGCATAATACACATAACATTGCCATCATGTTTGTTGTTTTTCCCGCGCTACCGTACCGCCTGACCCCAAAAAGCGAGGGAAAAAAAAATAAAAATAATAAAAAAAAGAGCCAAAAATTCCCAAATACTGATAGGGTAAGGAAACCTAGGGTTTTTATCCATAACGTTTATTAATATTATTATTATTATTCAAGATCTATTCGATCTGTTCATTCTGCCTCCAATTCAGTTGCTTAGGGTTTCGATTAATCGAATATCTTGTTCGTCTTTGTCGCCGTAATTTGTGTAATCGACTGAAGGTATTTCGATTGAACGTATCGATTGTGTTTTTACGAAAGATTTAAGCTAATTGTTAGAGAGAGAGATAGAGTGAGAGAATCAGGTGTTTTTTTATTATTAGGTTTAATGTTTTAGATCTGTTGGATTAGATTATTGGGTTGTTGATTCCCGCCTAATTTATTTGTCAGGGTTTCGATCAATTGGAGATCGGATTTGTTGTTTCAAGCCGAGATTCGTGTGATTTATTATTGACTGGTTCGATGGAGCCGTTAAATCCTACCGTTGAGCCGTCGTTAGATAACGGAGTTACTATTGAAGCTCGATTCAAAGACTTCTGCAAGGTTTTTTAAAATCTTTCTTTAAAAATTAGTACTTTATGTTATTAGTTATTAATTTGTGTGGTGTAATATTATTTCAAGACTTGATTTGTGGAATCTTTGTTGCTAAGTTTGACTTTTTTTTTATTATTTTTGGTTTGGTTTTTGTGACAGGGTAAATTGAGTATGGATGAGAAGGAATCAGAGGAAGCTATGACACTGTTCAATCAAAGCAAGCATTTGTTTTTGACAAATGCATCCACTCTTGGAAGTGGGACTGTAAGTTTATGGATATTAAATTTAGATGATTTTGTGTTTTAAGACTTGTAATTTGTTATTCTTGTAATGATATTATGTTTGTCATTGATGATTAACCAGTTAAGTTAGTCTAATTAATCTGATTAGTAAAAAAAATTAAAAATTATGTTTTACTATTCAAAAAGGGGTTGTGGCGCAGCTTGTTGCCCGTCTCCCCGTTGCTCACTTGTAATTCTTGTTGATTTTCATGAATTTAAAATATTTGTTAAAAAAAATACATGATTTTACTTTAGTGATATTACATCTTGACACTAGTCAAGACTTTTTGATGGCTCACCGTTCATGTCATGTGTTTAAATTTGAGTGTTATAAGGGAATGCTAATAATGATCATACAATTTTGTAAAGCTAGATAGTATTCTTATTTTTTTTCTTGAATTAGAATTAATGAACATTTATTTCTAGCTTTCGAATTAAGAAACATCTAATTTTAAAGTTGCTGAGATTTGTTTGTTTTTCTTAATCAGCCTGAAGAAGCGGAATACTACTGGTTTGCGTTTATCTTGTTTACCTTGAAACGATTAAGTCTGAAAGATGACGCAGGAGATGCCGCTAATACCAATGACAATGGCTTCAACTTGTGTCAAATACTCAGAGTGGCGAAACTGAAGTAAGTTGTTGTGAATTGTGATTGAAGTTGGTTGGTTTTCATTTTGTCAATATTGTCATTTGTTGATCCGGTTATCATTTTTTTTTTGGTTTCAGTTATGTGGATTTCTTCAAGGAACTACCTCAATTTGTAGTCAAGACTGGTCCCATTTTAAGCAATCTTTATGGTTCTGACTGGGAAACTAGACTTCAGGTACAAATCATTTGTATGTCTAATTGGCTCTATTGTTCATGAACTTGTTTTGAGTTTTCTGATTCTTTTTTTTTTTTTTTTTTTTTTGTGTCTTCAATCAGGCAAAAGAGCTGCAAGCCAATTTTGTGCATCTCAGTCTCTTAAGCAAGTGGGTACCTTCATTCTTTTGTTGTATGTCTTTATTATTTAATGCAACTTTTAATGATATGCAGTTTGTAATATAACATTATAATTCTACTGTCTATTTGTGTTTGAAGGCTGTGTTGACTATGATTAATGTTGTTGTTGAAGTTGCCTTGTAGATCATACCACAAAAAGAATAGACAATATTGTTGTTTTTCTGTTTCTTATTTATTTCAGCTTTAATTAATCTTCTTGCTTGTTTTAATAAACGTATGAGTTGGAATTGTATCAATATATTTAGTGGGTCACTGGGTCTCTAGTTTCTTCTTGTGAGTTTTCTTGTTGTGAGTTTTCTTGTTGATATATTCTGTAAATTGGCATTTGACATACACTGTTATTTTTCATTCTTCACTGAAACTCTTATCAAATCTGTAGTGAAATTTATTTGGTGATTGTTTTAAATTTACTTTGTTTATTTATAATGCTAGGTACTATAAACGGGCATTTCAGACACTTTTTCTTGCAAGCCTTAATGATGCTGAACGCCAGTCAGTTGTTGCCAACTCACAAGATTACATATCCAGCTGTCATCGTTTTGGATGGCTGCTATTTTTGGCTCTTCGAGTCCATGCATTCAGTCGTTTCAAAGACTTGGTCACTTGCACTAATGGATTGGTCTCTATTCTGGTTTGTGACGCTTAACTGTAACTTATAAATAATCATTATTCACTTATATCATTGGAACTAAATTTCTAGTAGGAGTTATATTAGTTTTGCTTAGATATCTTTTTGACAACCTGTGGCAGGCAATCTTGATTATTCATATTCCAGCTCGTTTCAGAAACTTTTTGATTAATGATTCTTCACGCTTTGGTAACCATTTCGTCATCCACCTCAATTTTTATATTATAACTTATGTTTCTTCTAATATTACTGGAAACTGACTTTGTAAAAATATTCATAATTTGCAGTTAAAAAGGATGACAAAGGTGTTGACCTACTTGCGTCACTATGTAACATGTACGAGACATCAGAAGAAGAATTAAGAAAAACAATGGTCAAAACCAATAAGGTAGTAGAAGACATTTTGAAGAAAAAACCTTGTTTGGCTTCAGAATGTAAAAATGGGAACTTGGACAACATCGACACGGGTATGTTTTAAATACTTTGAAATTATATCAATGATTTTGTTATTGTATGATGTATGTAGTAAAACAGTTTTTGATTGCAAATGTCAGATGGTTTGACATATTTTGAAGATTTGTTGGAGGAATCGTCATTGTCTTCCAATTTGAATGTTCTAGAAGAAGATTACAATAATGCAATATGTCAAGAAGGTGAAATAGATGAGAAATTGTTCATTAATGATGATGAAAGTCTACTTGGTTCAAGCAGCTTAACTGGTGGTGCAGTTAGCTTGAGTGGAACCAAGGTATATATTACTAATATTAGTACTAGATATCAACATATAAACTCTGAAGATACTAATTAATGGTTTGATATTTCTTGATCTATAGAGGAAGTTTGACTTAGTGACCTCCCCAACAAAGACGATTACAAGTCCACTTTCTCCTTACCGTTCTCCATCAAAGATTAAAGGTACACCTGTCAGCACAGCAATGACCACTGCAAAATGGCTGCGGACGATTGTTTCTCCACTTCCATCTAAACCATCAATAGAACTTGAACGATTTATGTCATCATGTGACAAGGATGTAACTGCTGATGTCGTCAAGCGGGCCCGTATAATACTGGAAGCTATTTTTCCCAGCAGTGGTCTTGGGGATCGAAATGTAATTTCAAACATGCATAATACTAACTTGATGGATAATATATGGGCAGAACAGCGTAGGTTGGAAGCGTTAAAGTTGTACTATCGTGTTCTACAAGCAATGTGTACAGCAGAATCCCAAATGCTAAACGGGAACAATCTAACCGCATTGTTAACAAACGAACGGTTTCACAGGTGTATGCTTGCGTGTTCAGCTGAACTCGTTCTTGCCACCCATAAGACGGTTACTATGCTGTTTCCAGCTGTTTTGGAAAGAACAGGAATTACGGCTTTTGATCTTAGTAAAGTTATAGAAAGTTTCATCAGACATGAAGAATCTCTTCCTAGAGAATTAAGGCGACATTTGAATTCTTTAGAAGAACGGCTTCTAGAAAGTATGGTGTGGGAAAAAGGTTCTTCGCTGTACAATTCTTTGGTAGTCGCAAGATCCATTCTTTATTCAGAAATTTATCGCCGTGGGCTGTTGGCTGATCCTATGCCATCTTTGGATGCAATTGGATTGCAAAGTAATATGTCTTGTGGAGGGTTGCCACCTGTTCCTTCGTTGCAGAAGCGTGACAGCTCTCCTGGTAAACAATTGTTTGATACTTTAAAAAGATATCATTTGTGGATATAATCTTATGAGCTAATACATTTAAGTATATATTTTTTAGGTAAGAGTAGCATCCTCTTATCACCAAAAAGAGTTTGCACTGAATATCGAAGTGTTTTGGTTGAACGGAATTCCTTCGCATCACGGTCAAAGATCGTCTTTTGGGTATTAACAATCTTAAATCAAAGCTATTATCACCAGCTTTGCAGTCTGCGTTTGCCAGGTATGAACTGATGTATAAATCTATATTATGAGAAGTCAGTTGGCTTGTTTACTTAGAGGTAAATGTCTTAAATGGGTCATTAGTCATATATATTTTTCCGAAGAAGTTTGAATTTTTTATGTTTAAAACTTTATCACTCGTTTTTAATTTTAGTATCAGTTTAGTCTATTATTGAAATAATGTGATTGTTTAAAATTATTTGAAGCCAATAGATTTTTCTTGTTTTTTGTGAATTGTGACACGCTATCTGTCCCGCCCATTACAATGGTTCTACTTTTGAATAGATCCGGTTATCTAATTGAGAGGCTTTTTAATCTTATTTGCAGTCCAACAAGGCCAAATCCAACTGGCAGGGGAGAAACATGTGCAGAGACATCTATTAATCAGTTCTTTAGCAAGGTGCCAAACACTTTTTTTTAACCTGCACAAGAAGCTATTTTTACCAACCATTAACACTGATGTTTTTTTTTTTGTTTTTGTGACCAGATTGTGAAGTTAGCTGCTGTTAGAATCAACGGGATGGTTGAAAGACTGCAGCTGTCACAAGAAATAAGAGAGAGGGTATATTGTCTCTTTCAGCAGATTCTAACTCAACGAACGTCCTTGTTTTTCAACCGCCATATTGACCAGATCATCTTGTGTTGTTTCTACGGAGTTGCAAAGGTTTGTTACACACATGTCACAACTCAGTACCAACTTTCAGTAGTTGATTTTGGTCATAAACTGCAGATTTCCCAACTGAGCTTAACATTCAAAGAAATCATCTACAACTACAGAAAGCAACCACACTGTAAACCTCAGGTTTTCCGTGCTGTGTATGTCGAAGACAGATCTTCTCGCTCCAATGGGGTATGGCCAACTGTCTCAGTCTCCCCTTTCCTGTTGAATGTTTTTATTACTTAACTTTTGCATCTTCTGGATTGTTTGGCTACAGAAAGCAGGACAGAATCATGTTGATATAATCATGTTCTACAATGAAATATTCATTCCTGCTGTCAAGCCATTGTTGGTAGAGCTTGCTCCAGCAGTAGGTGTTCCTAAAACCACCAACCAGGTTTCAGAAACAAACAATCCTGATGAAGGTAATATGTTTACACCCGTCATCTGCTTTTATTACTCGGGTCATATTGTATTCGTAACCTGTTGCCTGGGAATTTTTAGGTCAATGCCCTGGCTCACCTAAGGTATCGCTATTTCCAAGTCTACCTGATATGTCCCCAAAGAAGGTATCGGCAGTTCACAATGTATACGTCTCTCCATTGCGGTCAACAAAGGTAAATATATACATACTTTTACTCTAATTTATCAAAGGTATGGTTTCAGTTATCATAACACTGAAGATAATATTTTAATTCTTTGTGCAGATGGATGCTCTAATATCTCATGGATCTAAAAGCTATTACGCATGTGTTGGGGAGAGTACTCATGCATACCAGAGCCCATCAAAGGATCTCACGGCCATCAACAATCGCTTGAACGGGTATGTAATCGACAATATATGATTATTTTGCTTGTAAAAAAAACAATTAGTCTAACTTTTCTTTTACAAATTAGTGAGGGTGCTTTCAGCACACGGAAGGTGAGAGGAACACTTAATTTTGATGAAGTTGATGTTGGGTTGGTGAGCGACTCGTTGGTGGCTAACAGTCTGTATCTTCAAAACGGGAAAGGTTCATCGAGTGGTCAGATGAAGACGGAATGATACCTGAGGGTGATAGGAGTTTGTGTGTATATAGTTGGGGCATCATGCAGACTGGATTTGATTTGGGACTAGGAATGGGAATGGGAATGGGAATGGGGGTGGAATGAGCGGTGAAGTTATTGTACAGTAGCCGCCACTAACCTCAATGGTTATTATGTTTGTTGGATTTGCAGTTGGTTTAACTTTAATAATTTGATTTTTCAGTGATTTTGTTACAACCAGTATCAATTCTCAAAACATACAAAAATTGGAAAAAAAAAACCCACAGTTGAAATGGAAGCATTACAAATCTTAAATGCATAAACATGCAAGCAGACTCTAAATATATGGGTGATCTTTAACTATGAGTCCAATTTTCTTTTAACTACCTAAGCTAAAAGTTTATACTTAAAAAGTATCCATGTCAGCAGCTAGAAAAGAGAGTTTATACTTAATAAGCTAATAATGTGCATTTATAGTTTCAGTATTTTCTGAAAGTCCTAGTTAGATGGTTTAACCATTCATAATCCAGTTGTATATGGTATTTTAGATGTAAACAATTAAAAAAAAAGCATAACCTCCTAAAACTATATTCTTTTACATCTAGATAATTCTTTTTCCTTAAAGAAAAGATGGGAATTTGAAATTACTTCCAGTAAAGCAAGATGGGAACACAAGTATCCCTAAGAAGGTATATATTTTTATTTGGAGAATGTTCCTTAAAGACTTCCAAGTTTCAACCCGAGTGAACTTTGGGTGTCAATTATTTTTTGAATAGCAATTTAAGGAGTAAAATCAAAACCTTAAGGATTTGAAGAAAACTTCCAACATGAAAGTGTAAGGGTGGATGGGGCACCATCAGAATTGGTCACAGATACCCTACTACTAGCACGGTAAACACCGCCGCCACCGGTGTTGGTAGTGGATTCGTGGACCAAATTTTGGTTCTATTTAACGGATACCTTCACTTAATCCTCTCTCTCTTTGTCTTTCTCTCTTGTTGATTTCCCACAAATTTCATATCTTCTTTAAAAACCCCATTGTTTGTTAACTGTTGTTTGGAACAAAAGGGTGAATATCTTTACCAAAAACCCCAAATAAAAATTTCATACACAAGTGGGATTTTTTTTGCAGAGGGAGCTACAATTGTTGAATTTCAACCTCAGTTCGTCTCTCGCCCACATTCACAGGTACCGCGCTGTTTCCAGTCCCCTAACCATCCCGTACAACCCCGATTTTAGGGGTATTTTTTGCGAGTGTTATGATTATTTGAAAGTTGATAGTTTGATTGATTACATGAATGTTTATTATTTGATAGCTAAATAACATAAAGTGTGAGATTAGTTGACATTCAATTCATACAGGAAATCAAAATAGAGTGTGAGATCCGAACACTAAAAATTTACTACTCCTTTAGAAATTCTTGAGCCAGTTACTAGTTGCAAGTGTTTCATAGACTTGAAAAGTCCTAATTACCATCAAGCACAAGCAATATTTGTGGTGTAAAAAATCTTATGATAAAAATAAGTTTTAATTTAAATTTAACCAAAACGACATAGATTTAAGAGGTTTCACGTCTAATGTTAGCCGAAAGAAAATATTTTATTCATCTTCCAATAAGTCATGTATATTACATGCATGTTAGTGCAAACTTACAAGCTTGATCCTCAATTGCGGCATGTTTTTTCATCCGCGGTTCATGTACTTAACATATCAAATTAACGGTGTTAAAGGGACTACGGATGAAACAAAGAATTGGAATTGAGAACCAAATTTGTAAGATCTAAATTCTTAATTTGCCCCAACTCCTTAAGCCACAAAGAGTCAAGGAACATACATGTAAAATACTGTATGAAGTTGTACATTCATGTGTGCTTTGTTTCCTGGTTTAAACTTTAGTTTACATATAATGGATTCATTGTTTCTCATTGTAAGTTAGTAACCTGTAATTTGATTTCTAGTATAGTATAGAGTACATATTTAGGATCTCAATCTAGACCGATCAGCTAGTAACAACAGACTCGATGCAAGCTGAGTTGTGCTGGAGCAAAATATACCAAGTAGATTTCGGAATTTCTCGTTAATCTTATTGAACTTCCTTTTCTACTACTGCCACCCGCCCATTCTACCCAAGCAAAAACTTATCTACCAAACATCAACAGCGAGTTCAGTAACTTGGGGGCCGTTTGGAAACTTCTGAATGGATAAGTGTTGACTTAGTAAGATGTCTGAATTGTTAAAGAAGTTCTGAATGGTTAAGTGATGTTTGGTTAGACATCTGAATGGTTAACATTTGCCAAAAATAAAACCCCTTCTCACACTTCCAACTCCATCTTCTCTCTTAAACCCGCCGCCACCCTCTCACCGGAGATCGAAATCCTCACCATCTCCGGCGACCCTTTCAGCATTTCAACTCCATCTGATTCAGTCAGACTTGTATCCAAGTCATGGTCAGACGAGTTTTCCATTCAGACCCAATCGGCCAAACACCGCTTGCTATCCATCCTCCGACCGAATCAGACATTGAAGTCTGACTAGCTTCAATCAGACATAAACAAACAAGGCCTTAAATATGTATTCAATCAACCTATTCAAAGTGCATAACCAAACAAACTACTGAGTGATGAATGTTGAAACCGATTAGGCTGTAGGGTGTGGGGTCAGCAACAGCCGACGTCGTGATGGCACCGATGGGAAACACCGTCCCGACCCTTCTGTCTCAGTGAGTTCGACAGGTTTTCCCCCACCTAACCTACTATACACATGTCTGATGTCTCTATTTATATCTTATGGGAGGGGGAGGCGGTGAGGTGTGAATGACGTGAGGGGTGGCTAAATAGGTTCAATCAGCAACCATATCCACCGGCTTTAAAGCCAGGCAAACTTAATGAGTTCAATGACAGATAGCATAGGTAGTGCTTAACAGAACAAAATAGAATCAAATCATGAATCCATAGATAATATTAAATATCCAAAACTTTTAACCATTACATGAACATAATCAACAATATCAAACTAACATGTTTGTGCTCCCACCAAAAAAGAACAAAATCCTACAACTTATAACTTAACTCAGATATGAGAAAACCAAACCAGCATATCCATGATCAATCAATCACCCTTCCTCCTAAAAGAGCATCCTTCAGTGAGCCTGGCACGACCACCAGTCGGCTGGCACAACACCGTCTGACAGTTTCCACATACCACCACAGTTTGAGAGTGGCTAAATACAGTTGTTCTGTCAAAACCAAAATCAAACAAGTTTAAAAAAACAAACATTTTAAACGACAGAGGAAACTTATAACAATCAGTAATTCTACAAAAGCACTCACATGTTGAAGCATCCCTGGCATTTAACATCCTGCACATAAGATTTACACAAGATTAAAAGATAGAATCAATGTTTTAAAAACGGTTTTTAAACCTTAACGGGTTGGAATCATAAATGGTTCGACTAGTTGTACCGGTTCAACCGAATTGACTAGCTTGCAAATGAGCATTTCGGTATTAACTAGCAAAAATACCGACACTGGTTCATTTTCAGTACCACTTCGATATCAAGTCTTGGCAAAAATAAGTATAGGTATTTTCGGTTCACTATCGGTTCGGTATCAGTATTGAGTCAGTATCTTACCTTAAAATACCGATACCGTACGGTATATTTTCGGTATCCGTATTAGGGATGAGCATACAAGGCCGAATACCGATCCCGATACCGTACCGAACCGAGGGGTTACGGGATCGGTATCGGTGCCCATATTTATGGATTTTCGGTTTCGGTATTATCGGTATCGGTACGGGATCGGTATTTTAAGGCAAAATACCGATACCATACTGGTACCGTACCGTTACCGAACTGATACCGATACCGTATGTGTTTGGTATCGGTATTGGTTTTTTGGACTTTTCGGTATCGGTATTGTCGGGATCAGTATCGGTTCGGTACCGATACCGTCCCGGGCTCATCCCTAATCCGTATCACTACCAAGTTCTGACGAAAAGTATCTGTATTTTTGGTATTGGGCTCATTCCTAGACTAGTTAACCCTATAATTTTATAAAAATAGAGCTTCAACTCATTAAATAGTCCAAAAAAATTAATTTTCTAACAAAGATTTTTTTAATTAAAGTGTACAACAGGTTTATCGTTTATGGCATCGGAGTGTTGAATACATTAAGTTCACAATTGCTTAAAAGATAAAATTCTCTATGAAAGGTCGGCATTACCTTAATATCGAATTCTAATAAAATTCAACTAATCAAATTTAATGATTTTACATACCGTATTCTAATATTACGAAAAATCTTACAGTCCGGTATTTAAAACATTTGATATAATAAAACAATTAACCTAAAAAACAACAAAATCATTTAAAAATAAAACAGAAATTGAAAATTTTTTAAAAAAAATACCATGAAAAAAGAGTTTGGAGACTGAACGAGACGTTTGAGCTTATGCTTCCTCTTCTCCAGCTCAGCTGGTGGATTAAGCAGATCAACATCGTTAGGCAAAACCTGCATTTTTCATTACATACGTCATCAATTGCATTATTCAACAAACTGTAGAAAATAATTCATGAATACAATAATAATTC
This sequence comes from Ambrosia x helenae, assembly GCA_030844895.1. Lineage (NCBI taxonomy): Eukaryota > Viridiplantae > Streptophyta > Magnoliopsida > Asterales > Asteraceae > Ambrosia > Ambrosia x helenae. The sequence continues at coordinate 607,435 of JAUTDX010007100.1, read as the reverse complement.
TATACAGATGGATATGCTTACCATCTTAATTTGTCGAAGGATGACGGTCTTGAGGAACGATGGCGTGGCTGCTCACGGAAACCCTAGATGATAAGCTTGTGATCGGCGTAAGATGGTTATCATATATATGTCTTGGGAATGCGTCACAGCCGTTTGATGTTTTATATTTATTATCAGCCGTTGGATGTAGGGCCAGTCCGGAAAATTCTTTTGGGCCGTGAAAGTTGAAACTGACTCCATTCACATCAGTACAGGCCCATCGTCATTTTTTTTATTTTTTTTTTATGGGTGGTCGTCAGGGATGAACACATAGCGCCAAATACCGATCATGTTCTGTCCCAATTTTGATCCCGTACCGAACCAATACCAAACCAAAGGTGTTCGGTATCGGTACCGGTACCCACATTTTTTGTATCAGTACAAGATCGGTATTTTAAGGTAAAATACCGATACCATACCGATACCGAACCGATACCGTACCGTATGTTTTTGGTATCGGTATTGAGATTTGGGAGTTTTCGGTACCGATACCGTCCCAAACTCATCCCTAGTGGTCGTAATGATACATTGGTACTAAGGATGAGCACATAGCGCCGAATACCGATCCTGTCTCGTCCCAATCCCGACCCCGTACCGAACGAGAGTGTTCGGTATCGGTACCCACATTTAGAGGTTTTCGGTTTCGGTATTATCGGTATTTGTACGGGATCGGTATTTTAAGGTAAAATACCGATACCATACCGGTACCGTACCGTACCGTGCCGTATGTTTTCGGTATCGGTATTGAGATTTGGGAGTTTTCGGGATCGGTATCAGTTGGCACCGATACCGTCCCGAGCTTATCCTTAATTGGTACACCCTTAAAATTGTTTGCACGTCGCTTTATATGTGGCGACGTATACAGTAACATGATGTGTGCAAATAAAAGTTGAGGATGTGCCAATACATTACGGGGCTGTTTGGTAGCCTCTTAATCAGCCTCTTAATCATTCAGGTCTGAATCATTCAGCATTCAGACTGTTTGTTTCAGCATCTGAATGGAATGATTAAGTGCTGAACCATTAAGCTAATAAGGGATGCTGAATGATTCAGCTCTTAACCATTCAGAGCCTCTTAACCATTCAGACCATCTTAACCATTCAGCACTTAATCAACCAAACAGCCCCTAAGCCTTTTTTTATAAGTTGGTCAAAATCATAGGCATGTTCATGTAACCTATACTTTTTTTTCATCAAGTTTAAGAAATTGCACATAAATAAATCTATCTATGAACCGATACTCTCGACCTAAACTTGAATAAATATGCAACACTGTTAGACATGTAATATTGATGATTATGATCTAATGAGACACGAAAATACCCAGTAAAATACAATAAAACATCGTTTGAAACCTTCTTTAGTGTCTAGTACGCCACTCCTGGCGTATGGTACGCCCATCATATACAAAGGAGCAGATTGACATAAATAAGACATTGTTATAAATATGGGCATGTTTGGATAAACTTATTAAAGTCCAAAACGACTTTTGGTTAAAAATACTTATTAACTTATGACTTTTCAAAAATGAGTTTTTAAAAAAGTGTTTGGATTTGATTATGTGATGAGGAAAATCAATAAGTTATTTTGGAAAAAGTGTTTGGCTTAGCTTAGCTTATTGGGTAAAGAAGGGCATGTTAGGTTAATATTTACCAATAACTCATAAGGACTTTTGATAAGTAACGCATTGTTTCAACTTATTAACTCCTTCAAGAAGTTATAAATTATAAGGAGGTGAAAAATGGAGAGCCAAACATGCTAGTAGATTATCTAAACATACTAGTATTATGCCCGCGCGCTTCGCTGCGCAAATACAATTCTAAAAAAACATGGCAGTGTATTCCATTCTAACTTGGCTAAATTTCGTAAAGCATATCTCTTTCTCGCTCTCATTCTCATAAGAGACGGCTTTTGAAAGTAAAATTAAGATTTAACAATCAAAAATACAATTCTTGTTTTTTTTACAATCCACATATGTTTTTATGTTTATTTTGTTCATACAATCATTCAAGCTTAACTTTTTTAGTATAATATAATGATTTTAGAATTTATATTTATATTATAGTCATTTTGCAATTGATCTAGACGGTCACTTTGTCTTTTTAATTGAAATCATATAAAGATGAGGAGCTTCAAAACAACTCACATGATAGTAATGAATGTGATAATTCAAATACATTAATAAGTCTCTAAATTGATTATATAGTTATCTATATTATCTTATTAAGAAGGAGTGATGGCTAACATAGTCATTTTCATTTCCGTACAACTTAAGAAGCAACATGTACAACATATTTCAGCAAGAAATTTAAGGGTGTTATGGGCATAATTGTGACAATTAAGACACTTAGGAGGGTATGTTTGTAATTTTACCATCATTATCTTACTCACATCTTAAGATTCTATTCCAATCTTGCCCTCATGACCATACCAATAAATATCCATTGAATTATCTTTAAGAATTGTTTTAATTGTGTTTATTGGAAGGTGAGACCTTTGAGTGCCTCTGATGAAGTGTATATGTCATCTTCTTGATATTGTAGTTCATTATCTTTAATAGTTAGGAAGAAGAGCTCCGGATGAAAAAAGTTGCATTAAATATCGCCAAGGTGAAGAAATTTTGGACAAAAATTAAGAAGCTGGTAAGTCATATATGTAATTTAGTATATGAGGGGCTTGTTTTACATTATAATTTTGATACATATTTATTTTCTATAAAATATCATGTCATTTTAGGTGTTGTACAAGCATCGGTTAGAGCTTGATCAAAAGAAGAAAAAAGCTCTTGATAAGCATCTTGAATTTCTTCTAGGGCAAACCGAAAGGTAATTTCTTGACCTATGAATTCGGTTATTTTACTCTATAATGGGCCAACTAGGTAAAATAAAATAAAATTAGACAAGAATGTTGTTCAAATAGGTCGGATGGGTCAAAAGTTTGTCAAAGTGTAATTTGTAAATTGTAAAACATAAAATCTCATTTTTTGATTGAAGTCTCATATTTTTTGTTTACTTTTCTCCTTCTTTAAGAGTTATTAATTTGTGCCATATTTACGCAAAACTGTAAATCAAGTAGATTTTTGTTTGTTTTTCAATTGGATGGTTTGTAAATGATATACTTCATATATAAATAGACATATTTAATTTAATGTTACCAACATTATAAACACAAGCATTATGTTATCTATATACATCTATGTGAAATATAGATTGAAAACACATTGCATAGTACACGCACTTAAATTTTCATGGATAATGAGTATGATATGTTGATTGATAACAAGACCTTTTGGTTTCATCATAATTGTGATAGTGAGAACTTATGTTTTCTTTGCTTAACGCCAATTCATTGAATTAAAATTGAACTTGTGGAGTCTACTATAATACTATACCCAGGTTAAAATTTGTATAATATATGACTGAAGTCATCTGGATCTAAAGATGGAAGAAGTGATGTGATCTTGCTTAAGTTCTTGAAAGCTAGACTTTAAAGTCGAAGATTTTTTCTAATGCTTAAGAACACATTTTTACGTAGAAAAGTTTGCCGCATTGACGATTTGGTAGATGAAAATATTGGATATGGACTTGATAAACTAATATAGAGTATCATACTTTATATTATAGCTCTCGCGGCAACGCGCGGGCTTCCTACTAGTAGTACAAGTGCATAATGCAATAAGGGTGTTATGGGAAACTTTTACATGACATATAAGGCTGGCATAACAGGTTACACGAACTTGTTAAGACACGAACACGAAACTTGTAAACACGAACACGACACGAAATCTAATCGTGTCATTTTTAAATTACCCAAGTTCATTCGAAAAATCAAGCAAGTTCATTTGTAAATTACCCAAGTTCATTCGAAAAACAAGCAACTTCATTTGTAAAAACGACGCAAGTTCATTTGCAAAAATGACGCAAGTTCATTTGTAAAAATGATGCAAACTGTAACACCCCGCCTCTAATATCATTCAATATTCTCCGCTTTGCCCACTAGAAACGTGTTTGGGCGAGAGTAGTACTAGGATAGGTGACCCCTATGAAGTCCTCGTGTTGCAACCCTTTTTATTGTAACGCCTTAGGCATATCTCACATTGTCCGTGGGCATGAGAGATCTTGGTTCATAAGTAATGTTCTGCCTCTTAAATTAGCAAAGCGTTTTGGGCTTAGTTGGTTGTGGAGCACATGAAAACTCCACAGCTAAGCGTGCTCGGGTAGGAGCAGTAGTATCAGGATAGGTGACCTCGTATGAAGTTTTTACTCGGGCAACCAAAAACTAATCCGTGAGCTTCTAATGTGCAAAGCGGACAATATTGGATAATATTAGAGGCGGGGTGTTACAGAATGGTATCAGAGCCACTCATGTGCCATTCGGGATGGTGCGGCAAACCTCACCGAGGACAATGAGTCCCTAAGAGATTCCAAACATATATGCCACGGTTCCTTACTTCGACAGGATACAAATATCTAAAGTTTTTCTTTTTAGATACTTTTCAAACCTATTGCCGATACTAAGTAGCAACCAAAAATTTGTATCCATTTTTCATGATATTATGCATGGATCAGATATATCATGGCGAATTATTCAGAAAAAATTATGTCTTCCACAATGGAATCTGATAAGTGAGATTTCGAGTAAGTGTTTCCATAATCTTCTTCTGTCCGAAGAAATGATTCATCGAAATAATGAGTCACCATTGATATCGACACATCTGACAAATGTTCGGGAGTTCCTCTATGCAATCCTTTTCCTTCCTCTTGTTGCTGCATATCTTGTTTGTACACATCTTCTCTTTGTTTACAACTCTATTGTACCGCAATTGGTGCATTAATCTTTGCAACGTTAATGCTTTTTGCTGGTTGGTTTCATTATCATAAAGCTGCTCCAAAACTGGCTTGGTTTCAAGATGTAGAATCTATGTTGAATCACCATTTTAGCGGGGCTACTAAGTTGTCAATCAAAATAAAAAAGAAAGGGCATGGATAAATGGAAGGATGAGAGAAAGAAAAAGAAAATTGGTGATATAGAATTCCAATACGTAAGGTCTATGAGTCATCTTGGAAAAAATCTGTGTAATAAAGCATCAATACGGGACTCATCATTAAATGAATATGCCTAGGCATATCCCACATTGTTCGTGGAAATGAGAGATCTTGGTTCATAAGTAATGTCCTGCCTCTTAAATTACCAACGCGTTTTTGGCTTAGTTGGTTGTGGAGCACATGAAAACTCCACATTTAAGTTTGCTCATGTGAGGATAGTACTAGGATGGGTGACCTCCTGGAAAATTTTTCACTCGGGCAACAAAAAACAAATCAGTGAGCTTCTTGCGGGCAAAGCAGACAATATTGGATGATATTAGAGGCGGTGTGTTACACAAACAGAGTAGATCATGTTAAAGCAGAATTCGTAAATTACAGACGAGGGGTGTGTTAAATCTGCCAGGATACCGGAGTACCAGACGACGACAATGACAGTGGTAGTTATAATCGAAATAACGAATGCGCTTAATGGATTAGGTTTTATGATGGAATCGAACCTATGCACCCGATTTTAAATAGGAACAACGCACGGACAACTGAAATACCCTTTACCCAAAAATGGCCAAATCCACGCAAACAGCCCCGACGTGAGCGCATGCGATGATAGTCACATGCATTAACGAGAGAAAGTGACATTTGGTCGCGCCATTGCTCATCCCCAACCACAATAGGGTCAAATGACCAGGTTATTTGAGAGTCAAATGTGGTGGTCGCATTTGTTTGTTAGTAGCCCACAACGGATAAACTTACGTTAAGAAGCTTTGTACGGAAAAGTTTCTCATGTGTTTTTGTGCTTAACTCGAGCTTTAGGTGTTCAGTATAAGGTTCCATTTTGCTGAAAAAATGACAGTTATTTTCTATTTATAAAACTTAACAAATTATGGTCAACGCTGAAATAATTTACGGTCGTTGAAAGCGTTACGAATCAAATAAGAGAGCATGTAATTTAATTTTAATAATAAAATTCATGTAACATAATCACAATCTCAATCCCAATCCAACGGTTGAGAATCTCTGAAACACGTCACTGAACCCTCTCATCTCAACCCACAACTCTCTTCTCTCTCCAACTAAACTCTTTTCACTCAGATCCCATTTCCCGATTTACCCTTCGCCGGCCACCATGCTACCGCCGGACCACCACCACCACCACCCCTTCATCTCTCCCACCACCTTCTCCCCTAACCGTAACCCTTTCCCTCTCCACACCAACGGCACCACCACTACTAACCCCCGTCCAATCAAAAACAGACTCAATACGTCGTCGTTTATTCACAACCCTAGGATCGCCTTCACACTTATCCCCTGCGCCGCCTTTCTCCTCGACCTAGGTGGCACTCCTGTTGTTGCGGCTCTAACCCTAGGCCTTATGATTGCCTATATTCTCGACTCGTTGAACTTTAAACCCGGTTCGTTTTTCGCGGTCTGGTTTTCTCTTATATCGGCTCAGACCGCTTTCTTCTTTAGTTCCGGTCTGTTTACTTCTTTTAATTCGGTTGTTCTAGGGTTGTTAGGTTGTTGTGTTTGTGCTGTGGTTACTTGTTTAATAGGTGTTTGGGTTTCTCTTCAGTTTAAGTGGGTTCAGATAGAGCATCCTACTGTTGTTGTTACTCTTGAACGGATTTTGTTCTCGTGTGTTCCGTTTATCGGTTCGGTTGTTTTTAGTTGGGCGATTGTGTCGGCTGTTGGTATGATGAATGCTAGCTATTATTATATGGTGTTTAATTGTGTTTTTTACTGGTTGTATTCGGTTCCGAGGGTTTCGTCGTTTAAAACTAGGCGGGAGGTTAGTTATCATGGCGGAGAGGTTCCGGATGATAGTTTGATTCTCGGTCAGTTTGAGAGTTGTTTGCATACTTTGAATTTGTTGTTTTTTCCTTTGATGTTTCATGTTGTGTCGCACTCGGCGATTTTGTTTTCGTCGGCGAGTGCGGTTTGTGATTTGTTTTTGCTTTTTTTCGTACCGTTTTTGTTTCTGTTGTATGCGTCGACTAGAGGGGCGCTTTGGTGGGTTACGAAGAGTGAAGATCAGTTGCGGAGTATTAGAGTTGTGAATGGTGCTGTTGCGTTGGTTGTTGTTGTTGTTTGTTTGGAGGTTAGGGTTGTTTTCCATTCGTTTGCTCGGTATATTCAGGTTCCTTGGCCGTTGAATTATCTTCTGGTCACGGTTACAATGCTAGGAGGAGCTGCTGGTGCGGGCGCTTATGAAATGGGTATGATCGCTGATGCTTCTAGTTCACTGGCTTTCACTGGTTTGGCTGTCTTTGTCAGCGCTGCTGGAGCAGTTGTCGTTGGATTTCCTGTGCTGGTACGCCATTTTTAGATCTTATTCTATTAATAAAGTCTCAATGT
>JAUTDX010000721.1:0-114652 GCA_030844895.1 Ambrosia x helenae | reverse complement strand
TTCAGCGAGTCCAGCAAAGCCAGCGCTCAGCGCGGCGTTGACGCAAAGATCGGTTACAAGGTTAGGGCGCATTGAAGCATATAGATCTTAAAATAAACGATTAAGAGACCCCCAACCTACACAGGCAGACGTTTTGATGTGCTTATTCAGTTAATGTTTGGCAATAATTATTCTTATTATCTGATAACTGAGAGTTAAAATAATCAGATCGGAGAAACAGGAAGTAATTAAGGAAACATATTATTAAGAAATGCGGTTAACGTTTAAAACATTTACTTTGAATATGCACACCCAAACACCACCTAAGAGTATGGGATGCAAGGCTCTAAAACAGAACAAAATCTCTATTATGACATATCCAAGTGGTTATTATTCTTTTTTGATGCTAGGTAGCAAATCTGAATAACTAGTTTATATTTTGGACAGATTTGGTTTAACAGATTTACCAGTGTAAGACATAGAGATACAACAGATCAAAGAATGCATCTAGAGAGTGTTTATATGCACTACAAATTGATTGACTTTGTGATCATTTTACGTGAAATATAATCGAATTGGATAGACAAGCAAGGAGTTGTTGCAAGTAATCATGTTGCCTTCGATCGGGTTGGGTTTTGTTTTGTTTCTAAGACCGACGGAACCGAAGGTCCATGGATCGATGACCGAACCTAGTTATAGGGTTACATTTCGGTTCTGATTTTATACTCCTGTCGGGTCTCGGTTCGGGTCGGTTATGGACCATGCTCACCCCTATCCACGAGTACCCGGGATCCTAGAGAACCCGGTGGACTCTTCGTCAGAAATTACAACACACGGTACTAAAATGAATCAGGTCCCAATATATCTATCTATAGCAAAGTAATATTATTATCCGTGCATTAATATATGCAATTTTCATACCTTACTGTTCATTTATGGGATCTCAAACTTTTCACCTGTACGAAAAGACATATGGTCCATTCACAATCTTTTCGACCATACGTTCCATTGATTCGTAAAAGTAACAATTCAGATCACAATATATATATACACACACACTTAATATTATTTTTCAAGCATTTAGGATATGCAAATTTCAGACCTCATTGTGTGCTGCAACATTGGTTTTAAAAAGCACAAAGCGCTTAGGTCACAAAAGCCTAGGTGTGAGACGAGAGCTTCATGTATTCGAGGCACTAATTTAGGTAGTGTTTACATAATTGTAATTTTTGAATGGCATAAAATAGGATAATAATATAAACTAAACTAAAAAAAACTCTTAAGTACTATCAAAAAAACTTTATTTACAGCAAATTAAGTGTTATGTTTAGTCAAAAGTAAGTAAAAAAAGAGTAAAAAAAGAGAAGTAAAAAAACAAATAAATAATATAGAAAAAAATGAAAACGTAAAAAACAGAAAAAACAAAGAAAGAAAGAAAGAAAAAGGACTTCAACTGGAATAAAAACAAAAAACACAGTACTCAAAAAGTAAAAGTATAGCATTCAACTTTGCACATGACAAGTCACTATCATTTACAAACTCAAGTAAGAGGTTAAGTACTCAAAAAATTATATAACTTTGTTTTGTATTTTCTTCATTGTGTACCTCTCTCCTCTCCCTTCTCACCATATGCTATATCCCCTTCTCCCTCACCAACCTGCAACTCCAATATCAAGCAACCTGCAACATTACAATCAACACCAGTTGTTGCTATCTCCGAATCATTATACATGAAGCGCCACTTCTAGCGAAAAGCGCGGCCTCTGACCGCTTTATCCCTACAAACTTGTCTGCCTCACGCCTCAGACACATTTTCTAAACCACTGTTGCAACGTAATCATTAATGCTACATGGTCTTCCTTGATTAAAAAAAATCTATCCTCAGGGATATGAATGTCCCCATAACTCCATCTCTTCATTTCAACACATTTTGGTATAGATATATCATTCAAAGAATGATATTTTATGATAGAATCGCCAGAGCATAAGCTTTCAAGTCTGGGAAGCCCAACAAGGATAATACGATTATGGGTAACATGATATTTCTACATGTATCAATTAAATTTCAATTCCATTTGTTTTCTTATCTCTAGTGATCAAAATGACAACCATCAAACTTATAGACTCTAATACATAGATCTTTGAGACTTACAAGCCCTTTGCTACACTCAAAGGGAAAAACTTTAATAATGAGTCGCAAGCTTCAATATTGATTTGTAGTAAGTTACAGAAAGTTATATATGGATGTGGCATATCCCATAGAAGCTCCTAGGTAATCAAATAATGCAACTGGAGTACTTCCACTTGGAAAAAAAACTTTATGTTTGTTTTCCTTTGGCCAATTACATCTGATGTATCAAATGTGTGTATCTTATCCTGGTTACATATCTTTACCAATCTTGTAACATTATCACACCCTAGTAATTTGATTTACTTTAACTCATCGATAAAGACCTAGAATGATGCTATCCATACCATTTATCATTCCCAAAAGTAAAGTTTCACTTACATGAATCCGTTTCATAACAGACATCATGAACGAGAAACTAGGCTATGAAATATGTACGTTGCGTTTATAACCATCTGTCCGATAATACATGGGGTACGATTCCTTAATGAAATATTTATCAAAGTTCAAAATGGGAATTTTTGGGAATATAATCCAACTTAGGAGCACCTAAATGTAGAACTTTGAGTGCATCAGTTCACTTAATTCACGAGAAATTCATAGCTCCCATCATTCGGTAAGTCAATATACATCTCTTCCAACTAAATGAGCTTTGATATAAAACCCAATATTACATATGATAAATATTTAAAAGATCTTACATTTAACAACCTTAATTTGGTCAAGTGCCCTATCTCTTCAGGGATATTTGTAGTTCCAGTTCTTCTGAGCTTTAGAATCTAAAGGTATGTCAGATGGCCAAGTATAAAAATTTCACAAAGAGACTTGTTTACACTTAAATCTAGTGTGGTGAGTATTGTGAGCAGCTTTAGTGATTGTGGTGGGGTTGAAATGTCGTTACCCGACTTATCTAAACATTATGTTTTTCCATGCCATGAACGAATTCATGGAGACAACTGATATTTTCTTATATTGTATGTGGAAAACATCATGGTGTGGAAAGTCAAGTTCATAATCAAGTAGTTAAAATATTCTATTTTAAATGAGAGAAATATTTTGTAGTTTTGTATGAAGTCAATTCTTGGTTTCCATCTGTCATATCTTTTCTATACAACGCCAAAAACTTGTCATTGCCTTTAGAAGTAATGACAAGGTCATGCATTTGAATCCTAATACATCTCCTTCACATACCAATTGACGCGTGTTATGGTCTGTGTGCGTGTGCATGTATGTTAATTTAATCAATTTTAACACAATTTTAAGTTTTAATTTTATAGCATGGTAAAATACGATCTCTCAATACGACACGTTATTGCAAGTGCACGCATCGTTAGACTAATATAGCAATGGTAAGACACCAAGATCGTCCAACTATACAAGGGTTTCTAGTATTGGGATGCGGTCAACGTCTTTCCAAGCCAAAAGTAGAGTTTTTTTTAATTTAAAAATCATAAATAAAGAAAACAAAAGAGAAGTGTTTTGAAAACAAACACAAGAAATAATCACTTGAGTTTGATTCTCCTTTAGTGTTAAGCTAAGGCCTTTTAATTACTGACTTCCAAATGATCATACACGAAAATAGAAATGGCTCTGGTTAAAGTTACCAACCATATGCCTCTTCTAAAATTTTCATGTTCACTCATCCATGACAACCACCTAAATGACTATTATACGAAAATAGAAATGGCTCTAGTTAAAGTTACCAATCATACGCCTCTTCTGAAAATTTTCATGTTCACTCGTCACATGACAACCACCTAAAGTTCCTCAAAGAAATCAAATATGTGTGTTAATGCCATAAGGTAGCAAGACCCTATTTTATGGGCATCACTACTCTTAACAATATTGGAAAGAGGCTGCATAATAGCCATCAGCAATGTCGGGTTAAATTATAAAAATATGTTTTCTAAAAGGAGTTTAAATCATTAACAACTATTGAACTCTTGATTTGGTGTTTTCTCGTCAAGAGTAGTAGCGATGAAATAAAGCAAGTTCTTGCGTATCAAGTATACTACCACTCCGCGTGAGGCAAGAACTCCCAAAACCCAATTTCCAACCCAAAACTTTTAACCCATAACCCCTTCCAGGGTATTAACATGTTTAAGACTACATAGACATGAAAAAAAACATAACGTCGTTTGAATCAACAAACACAGTATGCATTTTCAGCACCGGGACCAGTATGCATTTTTTTGCGTTTTTTTGGATCAGTACTTTTGATACCGAGATCATCCCTAGGTAGTTGTACTGAGTACTAATTTGTATTTTATTTATAAGGTCGGGATGATATCAGATTTAACTAATCTACTTTCACCAAATTTTTATTACTTCTCCCATCCTCATCCCCGTCCCCATCCCTTCGAGACATACACATTTATTTGTAAAATTTAATGATCTTTTAAAAAAGGTCCATATTTCCATCCTTATCCATTTAAAAAAAATACTTTTTTATACTTTTTATTAGTTTCTCTTTTTCCACTCACAGCTCTTCATAGAGAAAATATAAAAAAAAGTATGCAGATGAATAGTGAGTCCGTATGTTTAGGGAACTCCTTTATCTGTCCCTCAAATTTTAGGTATGGGGATGGAGTTCCTAATGTGAAATGAAAAAAATTGTCCTTATATTTTCCCTTAAATTTAGAGATGGGGATGGAGATATGGTGAACCAAATGGGAATCCCTCACTAGGGAGAACTAGAGTGGTTCCTGCATGATGCGGCGGGGACCCAACATAGTTGGAAAATAGTTAAATATGAGTATAAAAATAACTATAATTTGTTTTCAAAGGTATAATCCTTAGGCTAGTGGGTGTGGAGACAACCCAAATAGGATGTCTCCTTGCCACATAGGATGCCACCTAGGATGAGACTCATTTCTCTTTTTTTTGGACAAGGCAAGGGTGTGGAGACAACCCTCTCCTTTTTATTATTAATAATATTAATCGGAATCATAATACTAAGGTCCATTTCAAATATATATATATATATATATATATATATATATATATGATTGGAGCGTCCGTTTTGTCTCACCGAGGATGGGGGACAGAGGAATGGGGGACGGGGGTAGGGGCGGTGTACATGGTCGAGACAAGCAAAAAGTGCAGGACGGGGGTGGTGCCCCGTCTGCATACCCCATAGCGTTACGCTAAAAGTAAAGAAAATAAAGAAACAAGATATACTATTACAATATAATAAAACTTAGGAATAATGGAAATAAATAATCCCAACTATTGACTATTGGCCAATAACAGTCCTAACTACGAAAATTACCTATAGTGGTCTCAACTTTCGTCGTATTGGAATATAATGGACCCAAACTAACGGAGTCTAACTCCGTTAGTGTGATGCTGACGTGGCATGCCACGTAGGATGCCACATAGGATCATTTTGCCACCTAGGATGCCACGTAGGACCATTTTGCCACGTCGGATGCCACATCAGATACCACGTAGGATCAAGTTGCCACCCAAGCATGCCACATCAGCATCACACTAACGGAGTTAGACTCCGTTAGTTTGGGTCCATTATATTCCAATATGTCAAAAGTTTGGACCACTATTGGTAATTTTCGTAGTTGAGACTGTTATTGACTATTAGTCAATAGTTGGGATCATTTATTTTCATTATCCTAAAACTTAAATGTCAACCTATTAGGGGGGAAGGGGTGTTCCACTGATCATGTTTTCACTTCACTGATTTCTACCAATCCTGCACTGCCACATCACTTCACTGATTTCCTTTACTGAAACACTTTTTTGAAGGCAGCACTCCACTGATTCTTTACCCAACTATCAATTATTTTCACTAATAATAATAATAATAATAATAATAATAATAATAATAATAATAATAATAATAATAATAATAATAATAATAATAATAAGGCCATTGACACATTAAGTTACTATATTGGCCTAATACCTCTATAAAAAAACAAAGCCCGGTTTCAAAAGCCCATAAAAAACAAAGCCCACACCAATAACAATAAACCCTCAATAAAAAACATAACCACATAAAAACTTATCCTTACACAGCTACCATAACCAGTCTAGGGTTAGAAGGTAGAACAAGAAGATGGTGCATTGATGCTACAGAAGAGGCTTGCAGCCATTGTCCTCAAGTGTGGCAGAGGCAAGGTGTGGCTAGATCCAAATGAAGGAAATGAGATTTCAATGGCCAATTAACGTATGTTCATATTATCTTTGTTTTTTGGTTTTTTTGCTACCCATTTTAATTTAATGTAACAATTTTAATTATTGAAGTAAAGAAAAGAAAAAAATTAATTTTTGTGAAAGTTTGTGCCTTACGTCCGTTTACCAGCACGGTAACTAGAACCCGAATTTGGTTCACGGGACCACTACCAGCATGGGTGGCGACGGTGTTACCGTGCTGGTAGTGGGGTACCCGTGACCAATTCTGGTAGCGCCTCGTCCCCCCTTATATAATAACTTGCTGCATACGGTCAACAGTGACTCCATTTACCTCTCACTATTCATTACTCGAGTTTGACCCAACCATGCCTTGTAGGGAAACACACCATCTAAGACCATGTGTAGTGGAAGGGGTTAAATATAACGCCCCCTGATTCTGATTGGTCCACGTGCCAGCTGAGTCAGCATGGGGAAATAAAGTGAAAATGGGGTGTAGTGGTAAGGGGAAAATATAATGCCCCTGTTTCTGATTGGTTGTTTATTTTATTATTTTTTTAATCTTTTAACTCAAAATAATTAAAATAAAATACAAATAAATATAAAAAACATTACAAATAATACAAACACACAACTAATATTAAAAAAAAAGTTACAACTAATATTAAAAAAAAAGTTACAAATAATATTAAAACACACTTCCTAAATTACTTATTTAAACATTACATATTCCTAAATTACTTATTTAAACACTAGATAATCCTAAACTACTTATTTAAACATTACATAATTAATCCTAATTTTCTCCCCTGTGGAGAGTAATTATCCCAGTCCTCGAGTGTGTACTCCGACGGGGACACGGAACGATCGCTATCGCGACCATCGGATCTCGCATCCGAGCGGATCCAGCAGTACTCACAAGGAGGGGAATAATTGTAGAAGCGTTCCTCCTCCTGATCATCCCTTAGTGCTTCATACTCCTCCTCAGTGGGCTCCCGGGGAGTAGGGCTTGGAGTGGGGTTGGGGTTTGGTTGGTTCTCCACAAACTGTAGCCGACCCATTCCCCTAACAGCCATAACATAATCTACAGCCCACACACACTCCTCATCAGTGAATTCAGCATTTGGGTGTGTGGGAGTGTATCCTGGGAGTGGAGGAATGGGGAAGTGTATTGGATGAGGAGTGGCTCCTGCTCGAGTAGGAGGAGGAGGAGAAGAAAACACTTGTTGAGGAGGGGAGAAGAAAACATTTGTTGAGGAGGAGGAGGAGGAGGAGAAAACACTTGTTGAGGAGGAGGAGGAGAAGAAGAAGAAAACACTGGTGCACGACGTCTCCGGCGAGCGTATCGCCAGAGATTGGACGGCTCAGCAAGATCATTTGGAAATCCACCACCCATAGCTGGTTTGTAGTGTGTTTGTAGTGTAGTTTTTAAAAAATTGTAGTGTGTTTGTTTGTGTAGTTTGTAAATGTTTGTGTAGTGGAGGTGTATATATATAGTAAAAAAAATAACCGTTCAAAACAAACGGTCGAATTTTTAAATTTGAAACTTTCACCTTGCCACGTGGCAAGATTTGATTGGTAGTCAAAGAAGCTGCACAGCGTTATAAATACAACGCCTGCCCCATTTTTTGCCAAATAGCCCCCCCCCCCCCGTAACGGTGTGGGGGGCGCTATTTTTGTTTATAACGCCATACCGCGCCACTACTATACCCAGTCTAACATATAAAAAGTAAAAGCTAAAAAGCGTACAACATATATGATTTTTAAAACAATGTAAAAAGAGAAGAGCCTTAATTTAAAAGTTCAGTTATTGATGCGAACAATTTATTTTGTTAGCAAATACGAGAGTGGTAAAACACATTCGGTTCTTTCACATGCTCTGTGTAGTGAGTACCATCACCCACCGCCACCATCATCGGCCAAGATATGTGCATAAACACCACCACGCAACCAATTTCCAGGGATGATGAGTATTTAGAACCATGTGTTCTTATCTGGCTTAGTCTCTTCAGATCTGATGCCTCAATTTATTTTTTTACTTCATGCAAATCAACCAATTTCAGAACTAAGTTTTTTCTAATTTTTTAAAGGGCATTTGGGACATGGTTGTGGGGTAGTGGTTTGAGTCAATGGGATATGCCAAAACGTGACACATCAGAGCCAAGAAAGAGATGAGCTTGGTTGCGATATCATTTGTCATGATGACTTGGTATTTGTACCGAGGGGAAGGGCATTGGTTTTATTGAGCTGGTACCCCAACCCATGTAACTGTTGAATTGTATTGACAACTCTTCAACACCTTAATTCATTTTTGCAATTAGACTATCAGTTGTGGCCCGCGAGCAGCCTGCCGTGAGCCACAACTTTATGCACGTGGCTAGCGCTGCCCACAACAGTCCCACGTGAAGTGGTCAGCGAACGATGGGACGTGAGCCAGCTCGCGTCCGTTAGCGGGTTGGCCGAACCTTTGAAATTGCTTCGACAAGTCGGGGATCACCAAGTGCTCGCGGGCCACAGTGGCATCGGGTGCTAGCCGAGTTTGGTACCCTTGTCGGGGGTACCAACCGTACCAATGACTCCACCTCCCACAAATTCGGGGACTTGAAATCGATGTGTAAAAACTTCGAAACCGCGTGCAGGGAGGTGAGGAGAGATCTCCCCGGGAGAAAGAAGACGTGCTCCTAGCCTTTACCCACGTGGAGTATCGTCACAAGGTTAGCCACCCCTTTCACCACGTTTCGACGTGGCAAATGTTATGCTCGGGCTCCTAATTACGTTACGTTTTTTTTAATCGTTTGGTGTATTTTTTTTTTTAGTGTAAGGCTTTTTTTTCTAGTGTAATTTTATTTTATTTTTTTTGTGTAATTTTTTTAGTGCAATGTTTGTTTTTTATTTTAGTGTAATTTTTCTTTTATTTTTAGTTTAATGTTTTTTTATAAAAAAAATGTGGTAAATATTTAAATATATTTGGTAAAAAAACCCGCTAACCTTGACCCCACATAATAACTAAATGTATGATACGTAAACAAGTACAAAATCATTTTTAGACAAAAAAATAAATAAATATTAACTGAATAAGAACCTTTACAAATAGTCAATCTATTTTTAAACTTCATTATAATGTCAATACACCATATCATCACTAAAACATATACTTTTTTTAACCGAATTAAATTTAAATAAATATAAAACAAGTTATATTTAGATGGTGGGTAAGCGGACAACAATTCAAAGTTGTATATGCTGTACCTTTATTTTTGAAATAAGAAACTTTAGATTTGATATATGGAGTGAAATAATCGAAACCAAACAAATGACATAATTGACACATCGTTAAAAATCCGACTAAGAATGCTGAACCTTCAGGTGATAGATTTATGTTGAAATAAACATATGTAAAATAAACATATGTTTACATATGTTTAGAGAACCTTTATCTATCCCTCAAATTTTAGGTATGGGGATGGAGTTCCTAATTTGGAATGAAAAAATGTGTCCTTATATTTTCCCTTAATTTTAAAGATGGGGATGGAGATAGGGTGAACCAAATGGGAATCCCTCACTAGGGAGAATACATTAGTGATCCTATCAAAGATTAGGAAGAAGTTATAACAGTAACATTATAAGATTCATGATCCCTACTAAGATCAGGAAGAAGTTTGTAATAAGGATATAGAAGAAAGTGAAGAAACTCTTGATTGAAGAATTGAGGGGTAGTCTTAAGTTGGATTAATTAACAACCACCCCAAACCACTATATACCGCTGTGTTTATGAGGGGATATAAACAACTGATTACATGAAGCTAACATTTATCACCTGATGATGCAAATACATTCATTACATAATATTGCTACAAAGTAATTTACACTAAAATGCAGCATCCTATAGACGCAATTTTTAATTGGGATTTAAATGAGAATTATGTTAATTGGGTTCAAATATTTCCCTATGCACGTCCTGCGTCCGTGTGATGACAGGTCTAGCCCTTCAGTGGAGGCTCCTGATTGGTCTCATTTGCTGTGAGCTATACGACCTATCCCCCCCGCTCATGCACAGACATTGTGGTCTACCCTGCTGGTGTTCATTCATTGGTTGGATGTGCACCATGACCTCTGCCACATGTCCCTTTGTTGTGATTGGTCCATACTAGGCTGTACGATGTACCGCTCTTGATCCTTGTAAAGTTTGGGTCCATACCCCTTCATAATATATTGTATAATTTATTTTTTTGGGCCAAAAGGCCTCTTTACACTCTTAGGGTCCCTCATTAAACTAAACACAACCCAAAGTCCAAACCATAGCCCAAGCCCAATTTACCAATTAGGGTTACAACCTTATTAATACTCTACCCACCATCACATTATTCTGCACAGTTCATCCTCAATAGCATCTTCTTGCCCTCACTTCACAGTAGGGCTGTCCAAAAAGCTCGTGGCTCGGAGCTCGCTCGGATTTAGCTCGAAAAAAGCTCGCTCGATATGGCTCGGTTTGAAACTGAGCCTAGCTGGCTCGGATCGGTTAGAAAGTGAGCCTAGCTCGGCTCGGTTCGTAACGAGCCGAGCTGGCTCGGTTTGGCTCGAATAATTCTAATTTTTAATATATATTTTTTATATAATTATAATATACTATAAAAATATTAAAAAAGATGGGGAATATGTTACGTATTTAATATTTGGTAACAGTAGCATGGAGATTCTGTGCATGGGATTGAAGTTACAGCTAATCAAGTTATTTAAATAAACTCAATACTTCTTTTGATACAAGTACTCAAGTTAATCCGTATGTTGATGAACTTATACTGTATTACGTTGAAATTTGAGACTTATTTTGTATTTGTTTGAACTTGATTTTAGCTTCTAATGTACAAGGTTGAACTGATTTAAATATGTTATTTTTAACTACTGAATAATATTTTCGATAATTGAATTTTGAAAGCCATTTTTCTTTTTCCTTTTTAAATTCGAGCCAAACCAAGCCGAGCCGAGTCAGCTCGGTTTAAAACCAAGCCGAGCTCGAGCTTTGATTTTCAGCTCGGTTTCAAATTCGAGCCGAGCCGAGCCGGCTCGGTTTATAACAAAGCCGAGCGCGAGCTTGACCTAGCTCGGCTCGGTTCGGCTCATGAACAGCCCTACTTCACAGTTCATCTTCTTGCCCTCACTTCAAAGACGAATTTACAAGCAACAGGTAGTAATATAAGAATTAGATTTTTTCCATTTTAAAGAAAATAAGTAAACATTTTAAATACTCAACATCCACCACTACCTTTTTATTTTTCGTTTTCGCATATAGCATCCCGCCCTAGTCCCAGTTGGCCGCCTATGGTTAGGCATGGCGCTCCAATTGTAGCTTTTGAGCAACGCTACGGAATTTTAGTTGCAATCAACGGAGTGTGGGCCCAGCATGGGCAAACAAATAGATATCAAGGGCCTCTTATCCGTAGTTATGAATTAAACATGCCTTTTGATGTCGATTTTGTAGAATTTCAGCAACGGCTCGGTAACACCACCGGTCTTGCTGACATACCCTTCGAAATCACATACGGTGTAAGGACGACACTAAATGTTAAATTTCCGGCACATATTGAGAATGACGAACATTTGGCTACATTTGTAGAACCTGTCAGAGTGTTGGCTGCTTGCTTCAATGTCTCTGTGTATCTGTTGCAATAGTAATTATGAAAACTCGTGATGGAATTTTGTAGGCTATGCAACAAATGTTATAGTTCCTATGTCTTGTTTAGGATACTAAGATAATTAGGATGTTATTTCTTTATTGTTTCCTTTATTGTGATGGAACTTAGTTTAAAAATGTTTTATGTCCCTGGATTCAAGAATTTATTTTAGTGGATTAACTATTTGACAAGGTAATAATAAAAAAACCCTAAAGTAATAAAGGTAAAGGACCGGTTGAATGTATTGGGCAAGTGAGTTGGAAGGATTTTCTCGCAACCATGTAAGGAAAACGGTAGCAAACACACAATTATTGATATTGGGTAGGGATATGGGGTAACACTTAATTTGACCAAAATAATAATCGTGAATAATGGTTAGATATGCGCCACCGATTTAACAACACGTGAGTAACCATGATAGTAAATGAGGAGGCCAACCGGAAAATAAAAAAGAATACTACCAATGATTTAAACACACGTGGCAAATTATGATTGTTAAAAAGGAAGGCCACCGACGTTACATTTTAGTGTGTGTGTATACATATATATAGGGGATGGTTCTATAGAAAACCCTATATTAGGGTGAAAACCGTGGAAACTCTAACTTCCCGAGCTTTTTACGGTCTGAAAATTTTAGGGCATGCAATATACATAATTCTAAGCATTTTGAGCCCAAAAAATGAAAAAAGCACCGAGCGGTTTTTTTTAAATAAAGTTTTCGGGTAACACATGTTACATGAAAATAACACATGTTATTTTCCACTAACATGTGTTACCCGAAAACGGTTTTTTTTTTTTAAAACCGCTCGGCGCTTTTTTGATTTTTTTGGCTCAAAATGCTTAGAATTATGTGTATTTCATGCACTAAAATTTTCAGGCCCTAAAAAGCTCGGGAAGTTAGAGTTTCCACGATTTTCACCCTAATATAGGGTTTTCTATGGATACTTACACTATATATACGCTATATATATATATAGGGGAGGGATAATTTGAAAACCCTCCCCACTTGAGAAAACCCATTAAACCCCCATCTTAACCATTCATTCATCTTGATCTATAGTTGTTGTTGTTTTGCTTTTTGATCAACAATAAAGATGTTTATTTAGTCATGGAAGGGTAAAATGGTCCATGTAATTGTCTCTTTCTTACTTTTCATTATTCTCTCTCCTCTCTCTAAAACCATGAATTCACTCTTTTACAGGGGAGACGTAAGTTTTTTTTTTTTAACAATTACATATTTTTGCAATTTAGTTCACCAAAAACATATAAATAAATTATAATAAAATCTAACACAACAACAAAAACATATGTTTTCACGACTTATCTCACTAAAAACATGTTAAAATTATAAACCTACAAAAAACATATGTTTTCACGACTTATCTCACTAAAAACATGTAAAAATTATAAACCAAACAACAAAAACAAATGTTTTCACGACTTATCTATATTATCTTATTAAGGAAGAGTGACGTCTAAGATAGTAATTTTCATTTCCGTACAAGTTAAGAAGCAACATATACAACACATTTAAGCAAAAAAATTAAGGGTATTATAGGGATGTTAGTGACAATTAAGACACATTAAAGGTTATTATAGTAAATTTACCCTGATCCTATATTCACATCCTTATAACGTATTCCATTCATGCCCTCCTGTGTATTCTAATCGACTGAAGTTATTAACTTCTTCAATGCAATGCAGCATCACTGTCCGTTCAATCGCCTATCTCTGCTGTCTTCATTCAATCCTAAACTCTCATTGTATTTGAAAGGTCTCTCCTTCCACTCTCTATATATAAACCAGGTAAACAACATAAATGATTCTCATGGATTACACTATTTTAATTGTCTTTTTGCTTATTTGCTTCAATAGATTTTTGGGTTTAGTTTAATTGTGTGTGTATGTTATCAATCCAATTTGGGGTTTCTTTTATGTTGATTAATGTTACTGATGTTTAATAGGAGTTTAACATGTTTGGTGTTGCTCGTGATTGAATTTTGCAGGAGCATCAGATGATATGAGGAAGAAACTGGATACACTAATTACTGGAATGGAATCGAGCAAATTGTGCTTTGGGATACACAATAAGGTTTAGCAAGGGTTAGTAGTTTGATAAAAACTGAATACCTGTGTAGCAAGGTGTGATATATAACTGGTTATTTTCATTGATATAGGAAAGAGGCAAAAAGCTTTTACGAGTTGCAATGTGTGGCCTTTTCTTTTTAATCTGTGCTTTTTTTTTATTATAAACTTTCAAGCTTATAGTTTTGATTTTACTTCTTTTTGTCGACCAAATAGCTAATTAGTTCAAAGGTTGAATGTGATTTATAACTGGTTACTGCTTAATAGATTAGATTTCTAACATCATGGTTACTTATATTTTGCTCATTTAAGATATTTCAAACTTCCAATTTTCCTGGTATGATCTATAAACTATATGTTTTTATTCCACTGTTAGTTGTTCCTATTTTTTTGCTTAATTCTTTGATCACAAATTTGTAGACTATGTCTTCGACAAGGATGTGGAGAGAGTCTTCACCAGTCTGGTATGAAAGATGAGATCAAATATGGTGTGTAATATGTTTACTCAGATCACAAAATTTATAGATTGAGGTCATTTCATCCAGTTTGATTTTTGGGTTTGATCTTTTTTCATGATGTTCCCGCTTAATGTATATTTGTACCACCTCATGAACCCAAATCTGTTAGATATTTACTGGTCATTAGCATAACCATTAATCATACCCGATAGGTAGCGGTGAGTGCAAGTTCAGCGCCCTTGATCTTGAATAGTGTTGGGTCCCGTTTCATCTTCTTCAATGCAAATCAAACAATATCGCTCAATTTTAATGCAGTCGACCTGATTCAGCGCTCTTGGTCTTATTTGCTGATTAAAAGTGGTATCTCAGGTGTGTGGAGCGCAATCTACAAAATTGAAAAAGAGCTTGATGATTTGAATATTCAGGCCGGCGAGTTAATCAAAGGGGAGGTGCGCAACGGGTTATCAATTACATGTTGGATCTCATGGAAAGGTAGAAATGAACGCATATTCAACGGAAAAGGGTGGTGATGGATCAACTGTTGTGTGAAGTCAAGACATTATCATTCTTGTGGATCAAAAATCGTTCGAAGTATGCGGTGCTTGATTGGGATAAGTGGCGAAGATTTGAGCTATAAAGTATAAAGTTCTCGTAAAGGGTGGTGTGCGGGTGTCCTACTTCTTGTTTATCAGTGTATATCCTTTTGTTGCTCCAAGTTCTGGGTCTAAGATGCATTTTTGGTGTGTGTGTGTGTGTGTGTGGTGAATATGAATGCCGGGTGGGTGGGGAAGTTATCACTGTGTGTGTTTGGTGTGAGTTTTAATAAAGTCATTTAGAGTATGTTTTGTGTAGTGCTAATTTTCCCAGCATTGCATAGTCGTTTCGTGTCTGATCTATTTCGTGCGAGTATTTCTTTCCTTGGGGGTCTCATGGGCTCATATACAGGTCCTTTTGATTTGCTCCTCATGACCAAAGGGTGGTGGGCTAGGGGTTAATCTCAATATTTTGGTGTGTGTGTGTTTGGTGAAACGTGTGCACTGGGTGGGAGGGTGGGGTTAGGATCGTGTGAGTTTGGTCTGAGTTTAAAAATTGGGATACTTTGGGTATAACTGTGTACGGCACTAACAGTCCCAGTGTTACATATTCGTTTCGTGATTCCTTTTCTTTCGTCTTACTTTTCTTTTCTTGGGGGTTTTATGCAGCTCAAATTAGAATCATAGCGAAAGAATCGGCGTCTATTAATGGTGCAGCTATAAGACAGCAGGTACATTTCAAGTGGGTCACAATGGGAAACGCATCTAAATTCGGCTCGGTAATAAGATCACAGAAGTGAAGGACTGTCAAGGGAGACCGAGAGATTATATACTTTCAGTTAGGTGAAGTTACATCGGAAAGGTTACTGTGCAGCATGCTTGGAAGTTTCAATGCTATCATATATAGGATGTTGAAAAGGAGAAACTCTAATCATCTTGATTGGTTCAGAACAAATAGATGCAGCAGGGATTCAAAGTGGGTGATAGGACAAAATGTGTTTATGGCAAAGTGGTTATGTATTCCAATGACCCAGTTTTGGAATGAGCTCATTTGTAAAGGTATAAACGGATTCGTTTAAAAAGATATCTCGGGGAAGTAGCAGCTACAACCTATTATACAGAGGAATGCATAGGGCGAAACAGGGACTTTGTGACTGGAACATGCGGGTTGAATCTTGATGTTTTAGAAATAAGCTCTGTGTCCGTTTTATGTTAGGTGTTAAAACTTTATTTTGATTAGGTGTGTTTTGTTTTCACTATCGCCTCAATGTAAATTGTTTGCATCTTCTTGGGTTTTGAATGGATTTGTCGTTTGCTGTCCAAAAAAAAGACGCATGAATCTAAACAAATGCAACAGTTATAATATAGAAGTAAAGTCAGCAGCATAATGTCCTATTGTAGGCTGCAACTATTTTAGATTGTGAAAATGCTTAGCTAAGAAACAAATAAATTACTGTAAATTTTTTTGGTAATTATTGGCAGTTGACATTAAAATCAAAATAGTTATTTGTCATCTTAGTATCACCGGCTCCACACTGATGATGGTATTGGTGGAGTTCAGGATCTCTTTTCTACTCAACTGTCAAAATTAAACAAAGTGAAAAATTGAAAATATTCCTTTTTTCTTTTTATATGCTTTGAGTTTAAGTTGATAAAAAATTTTGGTTATGTCTTAGTTGGCTTTGACTTCAAAAGTCATAAGTTTTGAGTTGTATGACCAATTCTATTTACCTATTTCGTGAAAAAAAATATATCTTTTAAATTGATAATGGTAAGCATTTTGTTTGTCACCCATTCCAGATCCTTAATTCACATGAGGTTTGACTTTTCAAGTCAAAATCTGATCATTCATATTTCATCCGTAAACATCCAGTACAATTTGTATTAGATTTTTACTATGATATTTAGGAATCATACACCTCCTAATTAAGATTTATACACCCTGGCCCACATCACACACGAATAGGAGGTTGTCACATACCCCAGAATGTAATGTTACACACCCCAGAATGTGATGTTAAGGGTTTATGAAACCATAACCCTTTTACTATTTGCAACAACATCCGTACCTTGTTTTCTAAAGTTTATCAAAACTTTCATAAGTATCCGTATCATTTTTGAATTTGTCTGACTGATTTCATACTTTTTTTTAGTGATAGTATGAACTATGAAGATTAAGAAATTCAGTCTTCATCTATTTCCGAGATAACAAGATGAGGGTTAACTGGTAAGTGAAGCATTACTGTCTGACTTGGTAAAACTTCACCAAATTAGACGTCAACTGGTAACATAAGTTTCGTGGGTAGATTTACAAACAATGGTAAAATAATTTGATTTTGTTATGTTTATACACAACCAACTCTCTCCTTTTGAGTTAAAAATAGGATAACAACGAACTCCTATTCAGTAACATATGTTTTAAATATAAGAAAAGAGTTGTTAGTCCCCGATTAGTACATAAAAAGAAATGGAAAGAAAAGTTGATAAATATTATATATCCATTGATTTTGCATAAGAAAGGGACCTTGTAAAGATTAAATGTTGCAAATATTCATCCAAAAGACGGAACATGATTAAGACCTTTACTATTATGTATGGTTTTATGATAAAGTCAAATGGTCCATTTGTAATTTATTAATGTTTAATGTACAAAATATATGAGGGTTAATTTGGTTTTTATCTTTAACCACAGTAAAACAATTAAACAACATTTGTGGTTTTGCCTACACAGTACACACTAATTGTTTCTCGTAACCCGAAACACTAAACTCAATAATTTTAATATTTTATAATTAAGTAAGTTTGTATATAGAGACGTACCTCAAAACGCTTTTTTCTATTACAATAATAAACCAAATCATGGTGGTTTGTACCAATGGTTCAAAGTTCCTTAGCGCCTAAAGAAACAACTTACAATCGCTAATTGTATCAACCTCGTTTACAAAGTATCTAAAATTTCTATAGCTTAACTACCCGCGGCAACGCGCGGGCATTTCTACTAGTCTCATTAAAAACATGTAATAAATTATAAACAACAACAAAAACATATGTTTTCACGACTTATCTCATTAAAAAAATGTAATAAGTTATAAACCAACAACAAAGGCATATAGAATTATAACACAAAACAACAAAAACATAAGTTTTTAAGTGAAAAACAAATGTTTTTGGATGAAAATCAAGCTTTGATAGACAAAGTTAGTTACAAACAAACACAAAATTATCAATCTAAAACAGCAAAACACATGTGATTTTAGAAAAAAAAAAAACTTTGATACACAAAAAGGGAGCAAATTCTCTTCCACTGCCTTTGCCTTGGTAATGCCTTTTCTCTTTCATTAAAAAAACTCCGAGATGCCCAATTCTGTAGTACAAAGACACGTTAACTATCAAGATTACTAAAGAAAAAAAAAGTCATTACTTGGGAAGATCTGGGTATCATAATTTATTTGCCACAAATTCCCTTTTTTTTAAAGTTTAAACAAGTTTTAGAAAAGAAAAAAAAGGTAGCAAGTGAAGAACCATTCACAATGTGAAAATGAACTCCCATTGTTTGCATCCACTTTCCCATTGATTTCTTATACAAAAAGACAAACAAATGACAATATACGACTTACCAGGTGATCCATTTTAGGACTAAAGCCACCATCAACCCCATAAGGCAACTCCCCAAAAAAAACCCATTTTTTTTGTGGATCTAGAACAAAATAACAAAAAAAAAAATTAAAACATTAAATATCTCAATAAAACCTACTGTTCTTCGTTGTTGGGAGGCTTAGTAAAAAAAATATTTGCAAATCAGATCTTGACTCGTCACCATCATCATTCATCGTCACCGGGAACCACCATTGCAACGAGACACCTTCGGAAAAAAAAATACTAAACAAAAGTCAGATCTAGAAATAGAGGCTTAGTAAGAAAATATAGAGAGAGATAGAGAGATGGAAACGTTTGTTTTCTTGTGTTATGATTTGATGAATTTGTGGTTTGTGGGTTTGGTGTTGGAAATGGGTTTCAAAGGAGAGAGAAGAAGCTATTAAAAAAGTGTGTGTAAGTCATAGTAAAGCAATGTGTCAGATTGAAAGATATGTGAAATGGTGGAGTACCCAAAGTGCCCTTGATCACAAAACTGAAAATACAGACGTGGATGATTGTGAGCCATTAATTTGGGTTTCATGTGTTTTCTCAACTAAGTAGGGTTTTCAGTTTAGAATTCCCCTATATATATATATATATATATATATATATATAGGATATAGATAAATTAGAAACTCCCTTGAGTTGGAGAAACCCATGAAACTCTATATCTACCATTGATCATATGCCATCAATGGCTCTGATTGATTCCATCCAATTAATCATTCCAAAAGTGTTGTCCTTTTTATTTCTTGGTAATAAAAGGGTAGTATAGGTATTCTCTTCCCATTTTTTACCCATTATCCAATGTAACCTGCAAAAACATCACATCACATGCCTTTCTAACTCTCTCTCTCTCTGTACCGTGTTCAGAAAATAATATTATAATAACACATATGTCACATACCTCTCTAACTCTCTCTCTCTCTCTTTCTCTCTCTAACTCATTCATTTCTTTCCAATGTTGAGAAAATATTATTATAATAACACATATGTCACATAAGTGTTTTAGAACATTACAGATGAGAGAGATTGTAAGGCTATACGGTGCACAGACGAACCCAGCCCCCGTCCCACCCTTTTTCCCCCGTCCCCCACCTGCACACCCCACCGGCTCCCCCGTCCTCACCCTGCCCCGTCCCCCCCGTCTCCCCCAGGACGCCCCGGACGGGCCAATCACATTCAAGATAATTATTTTTTTTTTTTTTTTTTTCAAAAACCCAACGGCTACTTTAACGGCTCTTTTCTTTTTTTTTTTTTTTTTTCAATTCCATCTATAAATATTATACCATTTATCCACCCATATCCACTCTATCTCATTCTAAACCTTTATTTTATATAAAGTTTCTAGCTTTTTTATAAAAAAACTCATGGATCCTTTCCACCAATTTAACCAAGACCCGAATCAACCTAACCCGAATAACCCTTTCACCACACCCGGTTACACACCCGTCATTGATCCACCCATATCGCAAACCGTTCCAATATTGCCGCATGCGGCTCAAATGCTTCAAAACCCGGCGGCTTATGCCCAATTACACCCGGTAAACTACATGCAAATGCAACATTATATGAACCTAGCAAGCCAAGCGGGTTTTACATCACACTTTTCACCACACTTTTCACCACAATTTTCTCCACAATCACAAGCAACTACACCTATCGGCACATCACAACCAACTACACCTATCGGCACATCACAACCCACTACACCTATTGAACCATCACACCCCGTTAACGATGAGAACGAAACCGATGAGGAGATAGTTGCCGAAACCCAAGAGACCCCAACGACCCAAAAAGGAAAAGGGAAGCGCAAAGGAAAACAACGAGATCCAGGACCGGGACGTGGTAAACCGGTTCAAGGAGTCGCGCAACCATGGTCCGATGTTGAAGAGGAAGCCTTGGCTAAGGCTTGGCTCGCGGCTTCAAAACGCCCGACAGTTGGTAAAATTTTAAAACTTGCGCAAAATTTATATTTGTGTATTTATTTTTTACGAAAAAATATATATGTTTATTTATTTTTTTTAAAAAGCCGATTATATATATATGTGTGTATTTATTTTTACGAAAAAATTTAAACGTTCATAGGTACCGCCCAAAGTGTTGAGGCCTTATGGGAGACGGCCAACGATTTTTTTCATAAGTATATGCAAGCTAAGCCGTATCGACATAACGACGCTCTTAGCTCGAAATGGAGAAAGTTGAATGCGGATTGTGGTAAATTCAATGGAATTTACAACCGTATTAAGGCCAAACCGCCTAGTGGATGGAATGAGCAAATGATTTTTGAAAAAGCGATGGCGGACTATAAAACCGAAACGAAAAAAAACTTCTCGATGATACGGGCTTGGCAGGTTTTGAAGGATGAACAAAAATGGGCGGGGGTTCGAAACGAGGTTGAACGGGCCAAACGAAAAACCAAATCTAAGAAAGCAGGCCCGTCCGTTCCAATCAACATTGATATGAACGACGAGCCCGATTATGAAGAACCAATTTATGTGGAGGAGGAACGCCCCCCAGGTTTATAAATTTATAGTTTTTTTTATATAATTTGTTCGTTTATTTTTTATACTATAAAATGTTTGCGTTTTTTATGTAGGTCGGGATAAAGCTCGAAAGGAAATGGCGGCAGGAAAGAAAGCGATGGGGTCGAGTAGCACGAGCGGGAGCGCTTCAAAGCTTGATAAATTAACCGAAGCTATGGAAGTTTTCAACAGAGCTAACGAAGAAAAAATAAAGCTCAAGAAGGAAAAGATTCGCTTGATTGATGAATCGAAGGCGGTGGAAGAGTGGAAAATTATGGAGGCGGATCTCTCAAAGTATCCCGAAGAACGACGCGGCCCGTTGAAGAAGTTGCAAGAAAAGTTTCTTGCAAAATGGAAGTAGTTTTATTTGTTTTTAATAAATCGTATGTTATTTTTAAGTATGTTTGTTTTTTTTAATTTTAGGATGCTTTTGTAATTTTTATTTTTATAATTTAGTATTTGTTTGAACATTTTTTTATTTACTTATTACTTTTATAAAACTAATAAAAAAAATATTAGAAAACAAAAAAAAATAAATTAAATGCTTGAGACATGAGGTTGTTCATGTCTGCACACCACACCCATGTCTCAGACACCACCTAAGTGATGTGGCAGCCTACGTGGCACTGAGACATGAGGTTTTTCATGTCTGCCCACCTTATAGCCTAAGTGTTGTCCACGTGAGATGTTTGACTTTGTGTAGTTACTCATTTAAAAGTACATTTATGACATTAATATGTATATTTTGAATTTTGATTTTGGTGTTGGTTCAGTAGTTACTAATCCAGGTTTGGTTTGTGTAGTATAAATATTCTCAAATCTCTTATTATTATAAATTAGAAATAGCTGAATTTTTTTATTATGGTTTAAATTTCAATGATAAACCGGTTACGAAACTAGTGGTCAATATGTAATTACTATTAGAGTTACATACGTACGTAGCAAAACTGACATATGTACCCTGAAATCTGATAGATGTTACGCATGTAACTAATTATGTTAGATAACCAAACATCGATTGTTACATATGTAGATATCTTATGAATTGATTAAAAGGGTTGACGAGTTAATGGTGCTTATGTAACTATTTAAACAGTTAAGAATGTAACCGACACATGTTCCATTTGTAACAATGAATGTAACCGACACTAATGGTCTAGATTTACGTAACAAGATCTCAATTCAAAAAGAAACACAAATAATAAATTGTACACACAACCGTAAAAATCTTCATTACAATTAATAAAACTCCAACTCTTTGTAACAAAAAAGTAAAAATCTTCATTGCAACATTTGATTGTACAAACAACCGGATCTTAATCACCTCCCATTTTATCTATTATTTCTCAACAAACAAAGAAATAAATATTAGTCATGAAAAAGTGAAAGAAAGAACAAACTCACGGATCTCGATCGGGACAAAATTTATCATACAGATTTGGAAAGAACAAAAATTTGTACATATGAGAAAGACAGAGAGAGTACAGATCTGGAGAAAACAAAAATTTCTGTACCTAAATAGTGAGCCATGAGGTGCACAAATAAACCCAATTTCGGAAGATCTGGAAAGAACAACCCTTCATCATACAGATCTGGAAAGAACAAACCTTCGATGGGTACTCCCACTCATCATCGTACAGATCTGAAAAAGAACAACCCTTCATCATCCCTGTTCCGACGATGACGCCTCGATTAACCATCATACAGATCTGGAAGTACCGAACCCCCACCATAGATTCCTTGCTGTAAAACTAAAAAACCTATAAGAAATTATGATGAGTGATGAAATTGAGAGAGAATCCGAGGCCAGTTACTGATTCTCAACAACATTCAGAAGTTTGTGGTAACAACTCTTCTCCTATAGTGAATCCGAGGCCAGTTACTGATGAATCGACCTTATATCCAGTGGTTTTGGAAGGGAAGGGTCCTATTTATGAAGGGTCAGAACCTATCGGCACCCAAATGTCCACCATGCCTGAGGAACAGAGGTTAGCGGACACTGAGCTTACTCGTGTGAGGGCTGAGGGAGCTGCAAATGATGCTCTGGTCACGAAGGAAGCTGGGTTACCACCGGGTGGTTACAGAAGTACAAGACAAAGATCGAAAGGGGTCCAAGTTGCTGGTTTCCTTGGTGTTCGTAAACCAAAATCTACTGTAAGGTATAAGCCCCATGCTCTAACCTTTGTGTTCAGAATTTGTAGAAGATGAAAATCGGTACCTTCGTGTGTGAGATAGAAAGCAAACAGGTGTCATATGATTTTTATTAAGAAAAAGATGAAGTTGTGAGTATGCAGATCTGAATCTAGATGTTGTGAGGGGAGTTTTGATATTCAAAAAAGAAAAAAAAATTGTACATATGAGAGAGACAGAGAGAGTGGGTTATATAGATATGAGAGAAAGAAGGTGTAGATAAAGGCGTGTCAGGTTTGT
This sequence comes from Ambrosia x helenae, assembly GCA_030844895.1. Taxonomy (NCBI): domain Eukaryota; kingdom Viridiplantae; phylum Streptophyta; class Magnoliopsida; order Asterales; family Asteraceae; genus Ambrosia; species Ambrosia x helenae. The sequence goes on along the minus strand of JAUTDX010000721.1, from coordinate 91,054 downwards.
ACAAAGGGAGCTTACATGATCAATTAATGAGATGGTGTAGTTACTATTTTACCCTTGTGTTAAGATGAGGAGAAGGGGGATGTGGAATCATGGTGACCATTGGATGGGTTTCAATGGTTTCCACAACTCATGCAAGTTTCCTTAGGATACATAGCCTATATATATATATAGAGTAAAGGGTTTAGGTTCCTGTACAAAGGACATATTTCGTGAGAAGTGTGAGAAGGATTAAGAATTAGCATGTAGGCATCATGTCTTGGATTTAGGAATGATGTTTTAGGTTGTTTTAACTTTAAAAAGACCAAACACAACAATCTAAAACACAATCCAATGTATTATAGTCATCAAATTTATGAAACAGCTAAAACACACTACTTAACACTTAAAACACACTACTTAATGTTCTTAGCATGGTGTTTTAAGTTTTAAGCCTAAAATACATTGTTTTCGGTTTTTAATTGTTATGTTTGGTATTTTTCTATGCAAAACAATCCAAAACAACATGACTAAGTTCAAAAAATGATGCCTACATAGAATTTTTTTTTTTCCATATTGTTAAACATGTATTATAGTATTGAAAACTAAAAAAAACAAAAAATTTTTTTTTTGATGTAGAGTAATTACGTGTAGAGTAATTACATAATTACTCTAGTGTAAACTAATGTATTTACTTTAATGACGTAATTACACTAAAAATTTTTTTTTTTAACTTTTTTTTGTATTATTCATCTAGAAAGTATGTTTAAGCACATGGGAAAAAAATTTCTAAAAAAGTAAATAAATTTTTTTTACCACTTTTGATTCTCACAGTTCTTACAAAAAAAAAACGCTTTGTATTTGATCTTTACTCTATATATATACAATGGCTGAAACTTGCCTCCCAACACATTCCACGTCTGTTACCTTGATCATGCCTCGCCTACTCACGCCCCACACACGCGCAAGCTCAGGTCTTGCCTACTCACGCCCCACACACGCTCAAGTGATATGGTATGCCTGTACCCATGAGCCAACGTGGTTTATGCTACGCTTAGGTTGTACACGGGAGGGTCTAAACAGTGGATGATTTCACTTCATTGTAGAGAACATTTTAATTCTAATTCTAGTTCTAAATTAAACATGTCATCCATTAGATAAAGTGTATACATGTGTGTTGATCCATATAACTTGAAAAGAATTTTATTTTACCACTCGGACCAAACAACATTTAATACAAAATAACCTTAGTCTTCAAGGATGGATGATTTATTGCATATATATTGGCAGTAATGCACCTATTTTCTCTTTTAATGTCTCCATACAAACTATAAGCTAAAACAGAACCGAAAACGACACTAATACGTTGTTGCTTTCGTATCGTCCCGTCGAAGGAGTCCATCATTTGGTAGCAAACGAAACACCTTTCTCGATGCTTCCTGCCAACTCTTTCTTTGCCATCTCCAAACCAACCCTGCAAATTATTTTTCAGTCATTCAGATTCAAATCGACTTAACAAGAGATAAGTGTTACCACAAACCCGACCAAAATGGGACCCGTTATGAATAAAGACTTTTTCCCCCATTTTTTTAAAAATCAACTTTGTGCATCAAATAAGATATCTTTGTTATAACTAAAAGGATAAAGGCATTAAGTGACATTTACCTTTCAAATTCGTTCATGGGACCCAGTGCGTAAACTTCCTCTATGCCATTACGCCCCAACCTCACCTTTGATGCAAAGAATGGTAGTTCTGTAACCTGCAAGAAAAGCAAGGAGAGGTCTTTGGTTCAAATCTCGCTTCCACTAGTCATCTGTAACCTTAAAGGCCACAGGCCCGGCTCAAGTGGTTAGCAGGGCATTGGTGGAGTCTCGTAAGTTTATTGGTAATTTGTTTTCTATAGTTAACAAAAAAGAATTGAAATTAGAACATACCACAGAAGGCACAAAAGCACATCTAATAACATCTGCATCGCCTCTTAAGCCTCGCAAGCACGCATCAGCAAACTTAACAGCAGCATATGCCTGAGATTTGGAATAGAACGATTCAGATAATGAAAAAAGAAATTATACGTTTGAAACATATCAACATTAAAGAAACATATTATGGCATCTGACCATGGAAAGAGTTGCAGATCCTGCACCAGCTTTTGCCTGCAAAATGAGCCATAATTCGGGCAATTCATATTTGTAGGATAGAGAAGATTAAATAAATGGGATATTAAAACTAATGTTTTACCTCAACAACTTCGGTTCCACCATTCTGTATACGAGATGTTAGGTATGCAGCTTCTTCTGATGTAAAAGAACATGGAGGCTTAATCTGCATATATTATTTGTTTTTAAGAGATTTAAATCCAGAAAAATATTGCTTCTTGAAGGATTAGCATTCAGAGTGGGGGTGTTAATTCCTGACACAACCGAAACACGGCATCTAAATAGTAAGGTTTTGGGCTTTGTATATAAACCGTTTATTAATTGGATCATGATCGGGTCGACCCATCAACCTGTTTACGCCCTGTTTAACTTTTTTATCAAACTGTTTAGCACGCTTACAACCCGCCAAATGTTAACCCATTCGACTCGTTTAGATAAATGGGCTAAACGGGTTACCTGATTCGATTCGTTTAGATAAACAACTCAACCGTTAAGCCGGGCTATCGACGGAGCCCGGTTAGGATGGACACCACGCTCCACGTTTTCGACTACCTTCTTCCAATTTTTCACCATTTACCTGAAATAATCCAAACTTCACGTAGTTATCCCATTCATCACATATAATCATTACAAACACATCAAAAACACACAAATGGGCATATCATCAACCATTCATTAACCCTATCATCATATTCCCACACTTACCTTTGATTGTCCCCAATCAAACCATCACAAAGCACTACTCGCTTTGCTAACAAGCTGCTTTCAATTCCCTTACCGAAACTACTCTTCAAGGCCCCGAATCATACCCAATCCCATAGACTTACACAATCGAGGTTGACAGACTGACAAGCAAAATGTTGCACATTTTAAAATCAAGACTTGCCTAACTAAGCCTAACATGCTTGTTATCATACACATGCACTACACACCCCTCACAATGATCACTCCTCTCGTTTTATTTCTAGACTAGCTTGTAATGTGCTAGTATATTTCGCTCAAAAACCAAGAATGTAACCCTGTTATCATAGGTTTGTATGACAATCACACAGAAGCTATAAAGTATGCACACATCAAAAGGTCTTACGGGTTTTGGGCTTAGGGTAAAGGTAGGAATGATTTGGCTTAACAATTGGGTTAAAAACAAAGGCTTCAACACGCTTGAATGACCATCCTTATTCACAATAGACAATAACATGCTACTCAAACAACTTTGGGCATCTTTGACCCATATCACATACGTCTATTTTTTTCCTTTTTTTTCATATATATATATATATATATATATATTTTCTTTTTTTTTTCTTTTTTCTTTTTTTTTTTCAACATAAACATAACTCAATCACTTGAACTAAACACAAACACAATTGATGTCATCAATTTATTACACGGGTAAACGGGTCAATTTGGGTAATATTATAGGTTTAATCAAATGAAAGGGTATAGGCTCAACATGGGCTACTAAGGGTGATTTTTAGATAAACGGGTCATCATAACACAATCACATGGTTTCAAACATAACAAAGGGATTCCTAACTTGCCTTTTTCATCTATGTGCATGTTTCGCCTACAACTTTAGCATGTATCAAATCACACAAATTATGCAACAAGGAAACATTTGGCCTACTCTCAACAAATGAAAAGATATATATCTATCAATCTAGTTGGCTCAAGTTCTCACAAAATAAGGATACAGGTTGCCGACATGTAGCATATGCAATTCTTAAAAGCATGTTACTCTTAGCTAGGCATCTCTTTTCCGTCCCTTTAAAAATGCTTGTCAGAAAAACTCTCAAGAAACCTAAAGGGGTGACCATGATCAAGGGTCTTATTTTTCATACTCAGCAAGGGACTCGTTAGCAACTGAAAACGCAGTTTTTGTGCCTGATCAAGTGAAAAATGTGACATTTTGCAAGATTTTTTTTCTGTGTTTTTCATTCAAAAATTTCTCAATTTTCGCACACGTGTATGTGTTTCCCCCAACCATGTTCAAACTTCACTACTACCAACCCAAACGGACTAACATCCCAAAAGAAACCAAACAAAATACACTAAAAACAAGGAAATAAATGATAAAGTACAAAAATATACAAGATAAGGGACAACAAATGACCTGATGAAGTTGAGGGCGCTCATCTGTAAGATAGGCGAGGTGGTCCACCATAAAACTCCCCTAAGTGCTCGTAAAACTCTGTCATGTCAAAGATGCTTCCCAAGCCCTGATCTTCGCGCTACTGGGATGATGATGATGACCCTACTGACGTTCATTCATTGGTTGGACGTGCACCATGACCTCTACCACACGTCCCTTTGCTGTGATTGGTACGCACAAGGATGTACGATGTACCACTCTTGATCCTTGTAAAGTTTGGGCCCATACCCCTTCATGACCTCTTTACATTCTTAGGGTCCCTCGTTAAACTAAACACAACCCAATCCGTAACCCAATATACCAATTAGGGTTACAACCTTATTAATACTCTACCCACCATCACATTATTCTGCACAGTTCATCCTCAATAGCATCTTCTTGCCCTCACTTCACAGTTTATCTTCTTGCCCTCACTTCAAAGACGAATTTACAAGCAGCAGGTAGTAATATAAGAACTAGATTTTTTTTTTTCCATTTTAAAGAAAATAGTTAAACATTTTAAATACTCAACATCCACCCCTACCTTTTTATTTTTCGTTTTCGCGGATGGCATTCCGCCCTCGTCCCAATTGGCAGCCTATGGTTAGGCATGGCGCTCCAAATGTAGCTGTTGAGCAACGTTACGGAATTTTAGTTCCAATCAATGGAGTATTGGCCTAGCATGGCCAAACAAATAGATATCAAGGGCCACTTATCCATAGGTATGAACTAAACATGCCTTTTGATGTCGATTTTGAAGAATTTTAGCAACGACTCGGTAACACCATCGGTCTTGCCAACATACCTTTCGAAATCACCTACGGTGTGAGGACGACACAAAATGTTGAATTTCCGGCACGTATTGAAAATGACGAACATTTGGCTGTTGCAATAGTAATCCTGAAAACTTGTGATGGAATTTTTTAGGCTATGCAACAAATGTTATAGCTTCTATGTCTTGTTTAGTGTATTAACAATTTTAAACTAAGTTCCATCACAATAAAAATAACATTAAAGAAATAACATTTCTTGTTTAGGATACTAGGATAACATTTCTTGTTTAAAGAAATAACATTTCTTTAATGTTATTTTTATTGTGATGGAACTTAGTTTAAAATTGTTAATACACTAAACAAGACATAGAAGCTATAACATTTGTTGCATAGCCTAAAAAATTCCATCACAAGTTTTCAGGATTACTATTGCAACAGCCAAATGTTCGTCATTTTCAATACGTGCCGGAAATTCAACATTTTGTGTCGTCCTCACACCGTAGGTGATTTCGAAAGGTATGTTGGCAAGACCGATGGTGTTACCGAGTCGTTGCTAAAATTCTTCAAAATCGACATCAAAAGGCATGTTTAGTTCATACCTATGGATAAGAGGCCCTTGATATCTACTTGTTTGCCCATGCTAAGCCAATACTCCATTGATTGCAACTAAAATTCCGTAGCGTTGCTCAACAGCTACATTTGGAGCGCCATGCCTAACCATAGGCTGCCAATTGGGACTAGGGCGGAATGCCATCCGCGAAAACGAAAAATAAAAAGGTAGGGGTGGATGTTGAGTATTTAAAATGTTTACTTATTTTCTTTAAAATGGAAAAAAAAAATCTAATTCTTATATTACTACCTGCTGCTTGTAAATTCGTCTTTGAAGTGAGGGCAAGAAGATGAACTGTGAAGTGAGGGCAAGAAGATGCTATTGAGGATGAACTGTGCAGAATAATGTGATGGTGGGTAGAGTATTAATAAGGTTGTAACCCTAATTGGTATATTGGGCTACGAATTGGGTTGTGTTTAGTTTAACGAGGGACCCACCACCACCACCACCACCACTACTACCACCACTACTACCACCACTACCACCACTACCACTACTACTACTACATGCTAGGGCAGTTGGTCCAGACAACATACCGATTGAGGTGTCATAGTGCCTCTGTATAAGAACAAAGGCGACGCCCAGTGTTGTGGGAATTACAGAGGTATTAAGTTGTTAAGTCATACTATGAAATTATGGGAAAGGATTATTGAGGCTAGAATTAGAAGAGAAACTCGGGTTACCGTAAACCAATTTGGTTTCATGCCAGGGCGGTCAACCACGGAAGCAATACACATCCTAAGAAGGTTAATGGAAAAGTATATAGCGGGATAGTCGTGGGTTGTTTGGTTTTGTGGATTTTCCGTTTCGGATTGTTTTTTTTATTTTGTTTCGGACTCTTTTTTGCTAGCATCTTGTTAGCATTGTGATTAATAAAAGTTTCGTTGGCCGTTAAAAAAATAGATTTGAATACAGTTTGCAATAAATTCAGGCCGTTTAAGGTACTTGATACACACAACCTACTTCCGTTTATACAAGGCTCCCAATTTAAAAGAAAATCCATTTATTCAGATGCTTACAAATTGGTGTAACAAAACAAATAACACATAATTAGATCAATCAACCATCTAAATATCCAATCAATTTATCTTAATCTATGAAATATAAAATTTGAGTAAAGATCAAATACAAAGTGTTTTTTTATAAGAATTGTAAGAATCAAAGGGGGTAAAAAAATCATTTTTTTTAAGAATTTTTTTTCCATGTGCTTAAACATACTTTCTAGATGAATAATACAAAAAATTTTAAAAAAAAAAATTTAGTGTAATTACGTCATTAAAGTAAATACATTAGTTTACACTAGAGTAATTATGTAATTACTACGTAATTACTCTACACCAATTTTTTTTTATTTTTTTTTAGTTTTCAATACTATAATACATGTTTAACAATGTGGTAAAAAAATTCGAAAAAAAAATAAAAAAATACCCTCCCTTTAATTCTCACAGTTCTTAAAAAAAAACAATTTGTACAAGATCTTTACTCAATAAAATATAAAATTTAAAAAAAAATTACAACTAATAAAAACAATAGATCAGGTAATGTAATGAAATATCTAGGGATTATATGATAAAGAACATAACCTGAACCTGAACAAAGATACAATTTGCTCCAATTATTGACCCGAGCTTAGACCCGTCGTTGACCAGACCTTGAGTTGTCACCACCTACAAGTGCCAAAAATCATGGAACTTGTTGGGTTTTACCTTAGTTGAAGAAAAATTAGTTGAATACGAGTTAAGATTTACTCACTGGAGTTTTAAGGAAGGTCGCGGATCACCAGATTGGAGTCCCTGAACACAACTATCAAACTTGAACCATTCGTGTAGAACAGATCGGCCACCAACATCGCCTAATTTGCAGTGGTCACCATTCGAAAACATAGACCATACCATGTGGCCTCTGGTTTGAATGAACAGAACCACCGAAGCCACACACACACACCGTGGTTATCGTTGGAATGGTGACCAGCTCAGCTCCACCCTTCCTTCAAGTTCTCTTATCTCTCTATCTCTGTGTAACTATGAAAGGGGCAAGTAGGGAAGGAGGGGTTTTCAATTTTTAATATGCATCACTGAAAAAGGTCTTACACCTTTTTGGAACTTTGTTACTTACTCTCTCTTGTCGATTCTTACTTTCTCTGAGTAAGTAAGCTTTTAAAATGGATGGTGAGGATTATAATCCGTGTGGTGATGTACGTATATAAAATGAATGGTACAGAAACTTTTTCAGAGTAAACAGCATTTGCAGCTTTTTGGTAGCTTGGAAAAGCAAATTAAAATTGATGTTTAGTAAACTCTTCCAACATTAAATCGTAGCTTTATAGAGAACGGAATCTTAGCATGAATACACCTACCAATATAAATAATAAAATATTAATGAGTTACATAAAAATAATAAAATATTAATGAGATCATCTTCTTCATGGTTCATATGAAGAATGAAAAGCACATGTACACCCTAATACCTAACAACATAAAATGCTTAAATATATGATTAACCATAATAACGCAAGGAAATACGTATAACATGTAATACTCTGTTTTTATAACAACAACATAACACAAAAGCATACATGATACCTATGATGGTAGACGGAGCAACAACGTAAAAGATGGAGGAACAATGGCGGAGCAAAGAGGCGCAACGATGGCAGTGGGTTAAAGACGGAAAAGACGAACGGTGGTTTACAATAGCAGCGACGACAATGGGTTAACAGTTGCAGCAGCGACAGCAGTGGGTTAAAGGCGGTGGTTTATTTGGGTGGTAGATGAAGGGTTAAAGGGTGGGAAGTTAATATGGGTTGTTAATTTGGGGTGGTTGAATGGTTGAAGAGTGGATGTAAATGTATATTCAACAAGTTCTTCACGGGCATTTCTTGGTACTAGTACTTATTTCGAATTCGTATAGTATATTGCGGTGGATATACGTCATAAATATTACACATGTCTAGTAACTAAAAAGATTTAACATTTAAATTGTAAAGTATTTCAAGAAATATTTGATAAAATAAAGTAACATATGAAATGAAAAATAAGTATTAACAAACATAAAAGTTGAAAAATAAAAGCTCAAGTATAAACTACTTGAATCATGAGATCAATTTAGTCATATGCCTTCCAAATCTACATGATCTCATCTATATTGTCTGCCCACCATTCGTCATCAAGAACGATCACTGAAATTTGTTGTATATCTTCATGTTTTAATATTACATCTTTTTTTGTGAGGATGAGTTTCCTCCATCTTCTCCTATCTAAAGTGTCATCAAATACATCTTTGTCATTTTCATCAGAACTGTCTAAATCAATAACTTGATTCTATTTCCATTCAGAGAGCCTCTTGGATCTCTTCCTATTAGTTTCATGCATCTGATCCTTAAAATAAATTAAACACATTTAATACACAAATTAATAGAAGATGAATTAAATATTGATATTACCTCTTCACTAATTTCACGTTGAAGATCAAATTTGTAGGGACTAAATATTGCACCATAGTAAATAATCTCTAGTAAATAATCTCAACACTATTATCACCATTATCCTGCAATAAAACACCATGTTAATATTAAAAAGTAAAACACTAACCTTAGACGCTACTTTAGACGCTTGTATGGCTATTGGTTTATTCATTTCCGTATGTTTTTCATCTAAATGAATCTGCAAAACCAAGAAGTTAACATTTAAATGACTAAGATGAGTATAAAAAGGTATAAATAGTAAAATGGGACAAAGGAAAACCATGAACTAACAAATAACCAACATTATAAGCTTCAATATTTAAATTCAGATTTAGATATATTTTAGAATCGTTGCATTTGATTGATGTGAATATTTCATTATTGGGCGGAACAGTATTTAAAACCAAATTCAATTTTACGATTTTGAGTTTTACTTAGTCATGAAATGGTGTTATGATACAACATCCATATTAACAATAAACATGTCTAAGTTCTTTAATTGCGTCCTAATTATGTTGATCTATATTCCAAATTTCACCTACATTTTAGTTTTTAATTTAATGTCTATTCAAGCTTTATAATATTTTCTCCTAAAATAACGCGTTAGCTACTACATGTTTACTTTTACATCAATGGAGTGTACCTTATAACAATATTAGTTACATTTTTTTAAGTTTTAACTATAAAACATTTCGTTGTAGGTGAAATTTAGATTCTTTTAGTTAATTAATAAATATTCATTTCTTTTAGATTCTTTAACTTAAACATGCAATGTGATAATCACTTGCACATAACGCATTTATTTCTTGTACATTTTAACCTACACGTCGATATAGACTAAGACAAAAATCAAAACGTCGACAAAAATGAGCATGTCGTCACGATATTTTTGAATGTTTTTAAAACATCATAGTTTAAAAGTTATTATAGGATTAAAAAAAGGATTATAACTTTATAGTGGAGGGGTGAAAAATGTAACTACTAACTAAAAATAAGGTAATTAAAGTAACTAAAATGAGGTATTAAAGTGTAAAAGTGTTTGAATGACTATTTTACCCTCATTTTAGGGTTGTTAATGAAAATAAAGTTCTTAACTCTTGGGTATCTTAAACTACCCCTCACTCATGCATTATAATATAGTATAGATTAGTTTGCTAGTTCCCAATAAAAAGTAAACGACTGTTTATAATGTTTGTAAGAATATCCGTTGTGGTCCTCGAGCGAGCAGCCGCGAGCCATAAATTGGTACACGTGGATAGCTTGGACCATAACATCTTCAAGCTATCATGTCCGCAAGCTAGCCGAAGCTACCACACTCGCGTGTGGTAGCGGGTCAAATATGACCATTGGCTGGTCAAATAGAGCCGTTGGCTGCCGACCGTTGGCAGCCGGCTCCCTATTTTTGGCAACCTACATATTTTCAACTATCACACCACACAAACCATCAAAAAAAATTTCTTTCTCTCGACTACAAAATGGCTTTGCAATGGAATGATTTGTCTTCGTCCGACTCGTCCGAAGAAGACGAGTTGTTTATGGAAGTGGGTAGGATAACGATTGACTACCTCATAGCACGGTCTCGAAGAAGAAGGACTCCAGTGCTAACCCGACAGCCGGCCCTTGACCGTGACAGAGAGGGAGCAAACGATACCTTGTACCGTCACTACTTCAACCCGGATCCTGTGTATACTGAAGATCATTTTAGGCGACACTTTCGAATGAGTAGACAATTATTCATACGCATATCAAATGATTTGGTGGAGCGTTATCCTTTTTATCAACAAAGAGTAGACGCAAGGGCCGCTCGGGTTCACCTCCCTACAAAAATATACGGCCGCTATTCGGCAGCTAGCCTACGGGATTGCATCGGACGCAATGGACGAGTATATTGCCATGTCCGAAAAAGTTGCGCACGACTCTCTTCATTATTTTTGTCAAGGTATATCTCTATTTACGAGTTTAGTCACATTTTTTTACACTTTTATTATCATACGTCGTTTTAAAATATGTACATATATATATATACATATATATATATATATATATATTTGCGTAGGGATCATATCTATTTACTCACGACGGTATTTGCGTAAACCAACCATGTATGATATCCAACGCATATACGAGGTTCATGGTGAGAAACATGGCTTTCCCGACATGCTTGGTAGTCTTGATTGTACGCATGTTGGTTGGGCTATGTGTCCTACGGCCTGGCGAGGTCAGTTTCATCGGGGTGATCATTCTGGACCGAGTGTCATACTTGAAGCGGTGGTCTCGCATGATCTTTGGTTTTGGCATGATTTTTTGGAGTTGTCGGGTCAAATAACGACTTAAATGTTATCGACTAATCACCTATATTCGATAACATTATCGACAGAGTTGAGCCGCCCCAATCATTTTATGCTAATAACGTAAACTTTAAGTACGGCTGCTACTTGGTTGATGGTATTTACAACGAATGGGTGACACTTGTTCAAGCTTTCTCGTCACAACTTGAAGCCAAACGCAAGTATTTTACAAAGAAACAAGAGTCGGCAAGGAAAGATATTGAAAGAGCGTTTGGCGTTTTTTAAAAAAGATTTGCTTTGATTGCCAACCCAATAAGGTTTTGGACACGAGAGAGGATCATGGACGTCGTGTATACTTGTATTATTCTACATAACATGATATTGGTGGACCGAGGCTTGGCGATATGTCAAAATTACCAAGGTGATGTCCCACGTGCCGAATCAACAATCGATAATAACCAAAGACTCGACAACATAAGGAATCTCAAGAACCGTGAGATACACGGAAACCTCCGCCATGAATTAGTCGAGCATTTGTGGGCTAGACGTCCCGATGATGTTGTGTTAGATTAGTTTTTATTTTTTTATTGTAAACATTAATCTAATTTTTAGTTAACTTTATTTTTGGTTTAATATAATTTTGACAAATTTAGAAAGTATCAAAAAAACTAAAAAATAAAAAATACAAAAAAACTAGATAAAGCTGCTGTTCACCTCTAGCCACAACAGCATCAGGTAAGTGAGCAGAAACCTTATCACCCTGCCAACTGGGCGCTGGCATGGCACAATATAAGATGATAAAGCTTATGCTTACCTCTAGCCACAACGGATAGTCTAAACTACAGTTTACTTTATGGGGGTACTGGTGATGTATGAATTCTGGCCTGACGTCACACTGACGTCAGGTGATGTATTAAAACAAGGACCAGGGTATGAAGTTGAAAGGGGATTTTAGTAGTAAAAAACTACAAGCTGAAAATGGGTATAGAAAAAAAATAAAAAAAATGAAGATTAGAGTCCCACGGGTACGGAGAATTTGCGTAAAACAAAACTTGAGCCAGAACCACTACACAACAAAATATATATATTAATGGAATTTGACTTGAAAGTGACCAGTCCTCTCATAGAGAAAAAAAATTAGAAAAATGAAGATTAGAATCCTATGAGGACGGAGAATTTATTAGACAATCCAGAGTGGAGGAGGAAAGAGGGGCGTGATACGTCATGTGACACTTGTGGAGACCGCGTTTGAAGGATGAAAATTGTAGGGAGTGAAAAATGGGAAAAAAAATATTATATTGTATTAAAACTAAAAAAAATTGGCCAATCAAAAATTTGTCCGGGCCTTAGAATCCTATGGTTACGGAGAATTTGCGTAAAACAAAAATTGAGCCAGAACCACTACACAACAAAATATATATTATTGGAATTTGTGTAAAGGAAAAATAATCTTGTTTTCTTATATTTGAGCGCGAGTCATAAGACTGTATACGCTACAAAAAATTTATATATTCAAGGAATCAAAAATACAAATTATATATATTTCTAGTATTAATCCCCCGCACGTTGCGGCGGGGGCGTAAAACCGTGCCAAGTAGCACCAATGCCACACCCTAAGAAACCCATATACATGAATTAAACTCAAAAGTTATGAAATAGAGGTTAAAAACTAACTTGGCTCTGATTTTTGCGGCTCCAGTTGCTAATTTAAAGCCATCACAACAGCCAAGATACAAATAATTATCATAGCGAGAGACATCGGCTAAGATTTTGATGGCTCTGGTTGCATATTTAAAGCCATCTTAAGAGCCATATTAAAAACATTCATCATAGCCAAGTACCCTAATTGTAAACTTTTAACAGATATTCCTAAGCCAACCATCAACGTCATATTATATTGTATTGCATATACTCTTGAACACAAAGGTCGGTGGCTATACCAAAAGCATATGAACTTCAAAACCAAAGGCATACAACCAAAAATTGTGTATTATAAGGCTCCGATTGATTTTGACATCAAAGTAAAAGGACTAAATTATCTTGGTTGCAAGATAGGTTGCAAGTCGCAAATTGCCATCCTTCAAACTTGCCACGCTAAGCAAAGATATTAAACCGATTTCGACTCTAACAACATTCAATCGTCACAGCCACCATATTTCATGACAGAAAAGGATGAGGAACCAAAAAAGTCAACACATTTCACATCTCTACCTTCAGTAACCCGTTTAGCATCACCCCCAACATATGAATTTGCCTTTGGAAGGCTTGAATAACCTCACCCTGCAATGTAACATCTTTGCTTAAATATCTCATATTCTTAAAAAGTAAAGTCATGAATTAGTCGAATGTTGTAAACTAAAGACATGGCCATTTGGTAGCATGTTTTCTAAGGACAAAACATTCCAATAATATATCTTCACAGAAACTATAAGTGTTGAGAGATTTTAACTATTAAATAGCCACGTACAAATATTAAGTTTTCAAGCCAAATCTGCCTTTTCTTATGATCTGTGTAGAGATGGTGATATTATAAATGGTTATGTACGAACCATACAGTAAAAGAGTGAAATTATTATTTATAACTACCATATTGTTGTCTCATGAATCTAACAACCTACTACTTATCATGGAAAGTTGGTTAAACGAATGAAGCACCCAATAACGTAGTGATAAAGACAGCTTATCAAAGTTTAATCATTGGCCAGGTGATGCTATTGGTAGTGATAAAGTTCTTAAATTGGGAGGTGTAGAAGAACTAACAGCATAACTTTGAAACCCACGTACACAATGTTCTATCTCTTTATTTAATGTGTTCCTAAACTGTCAGCGTCGCCGCCCTAGACGGCCGGAGCCGCAATAGACGACAACACGCCTCTTTCTTTGTTTCTCGCCCCAAATCTATTTCTTTTTCGACATAATACGACAAAACGACCGGTGCTCAACAAAAGCCAAAGCAATCTGGCAAAAGAGAGAACACCGGCGATATCATAGGTAGCATGCTGTGAGATAGGGAACAAACGTTCTTGTTATACCACAAACATAGTAGAGACCTAACCTTAAAATATGCAATTAGATCGACAAAATAACGAAAACAATACGTTTGCGGGGTTTCATACGCATGGTGATAACGGTGGAGACGGTGGGGGAAGCAGAATTAGCAGACGCAATTTGGTGGAAGTTATTAGGTGGGGAAGACAGGGAAGATGCACCGTGTAGTTTGAAAAAGAAACTCCTAGAATCCCATAGACATATGTACAACTACACAAACCTTATGTACAAACATTTTAAACACAAAAAACCTATAAAGCTTTATGTATATGACCATTATGCATAAGCCATTTGTAAATTAATATACTATATAATTAAGAGGGATGGGGCTCCATTAGAATTAGGTACGGGTACCCCACTACCAGCACAGTAACACCGCTGCCACCCGTGCTGGTAGGGGTCCCATGAACCAATTTCTTGTTCTTCATACCGTGCTGATACAAAGAAACGGTCTTTTTTCATGACCAATAAATAATTTCCACTTGGAAAAGCCAAGTTATTCCAATGTTGACCTACTGTCCAAATTTCATAACCTAACTTTTTGTAAAACTCAAGTTATGATCGTTTAAAGTTGACCTAATTTACTAATCCGAAAATCTGATTTGACCTTTAATCAAATAAAATTCCAAAAACCACTCAAACGACGTCCAAATCAGATTATTTTGCCTATTATGAAAAGCTAAGACCATGTAAAATACAACCATGCAAAGAAATCATCAAAATCAATACATTTAAGTCACGTAACAGACCCTAAAATCGACCCAAGCATTCTGTTCAGATTTTAAACATGCATAAACCCTAGTTATAATCAATCATCTATGCATATAATCGATCAATAACGTCCAACAATCATCATACAACATCAATAAGACATAACCTGATCAAAACCTAGCAAGATTCATGCTTATATTATCATTCATAAACCCTAGAAGTCTAAAACATCAAGAACATGCAAAATCATGCAAAACACATAATATGCATCACATAACAACATGTTTAATCCTTTTAATCTTTATAAACATCAAGTTTTAACTTTTACAAAAGTGTTTAAGACCTGGACAAACATGGTTTTGATGTTTAAAAACACATTAGAAGTAATTAAAAACATGTAAGGTTGAGTAGTATACCGAAAGCACTTCAAAATCACCAACCAAATGCTCTCCAAGCCTCCCGAATGGTGTTCTTAGGCCTTAGCAGGTGTCAGGGTTTGTATATTTTCGTAAACAAGGTGTTGGGGACGATTAGGGTTGTGGTAATGAGAATGTATGGGGTTAAAATCGTTTTAAATAGGCCAAAACTTGTTTTCCACGTATTTAGCTCCGTCGCGGACCGCGGGCGGAATATTAATTTCTGCTGCGCACCGTGGCGTGTTCCATAATTCGTCCAGATTATTCCACTCCCTCGCGGACCGCTGGGGATTTCCCTTTCCTTCCGCGCTCCGCGGGGAAGACAAAAACTCAAATTTTTAATTTTATTTATTCTATAATCCTAACCACCTCACAATATTAATATTCCCAACATTAATATTCAAAAAGGCACATAAACCTTCGTCATACATATTGATGAACCGGTCGTCACGGTTCATACAAAACCTAAATAACCTAGGTAGCTAGGGTAAGTAGGGTATCGAATCCAAGGAGCATGTGGTTAGCGTCACACTAGCTATTTGTTTAGTTACTTATGAAGATGTAGCATTGTATTATGAAGTTCTTTCTAGTTTTCTTTTTTTATTGGTTTTGGAGGGATGTTGGAATTTTCAAGTAATGAAAGCAACAATAAAATCTAGCTAACAATCACTCCCGGGTTCGGATATGCAAGTAACTAGGATTCAAGAGTTATTATGATAGATTTGCAATTTCACTTGTAAGACTCGCTAGGACAGAGAATCAAGACTTAGGCATCAACAAATAGCTACTAGGCCCTAAGTATGCTTCATTATCTAGTTCACCAAATCCTATATGTTGAGTTAAGGCATAATTGATAGAATTCATCTTATGAGCTTAAGAACACAATGGTCTCTAAACATGCAATAAGTCCAACCCAATACCAAGACAATTAAGCACAACAATTAATTCATACAAATGATGTCACGATCAAAAATAGATTTGCAAGATACAAAAACCTTTAGTCATATAATGAGTCTAATCCAATAACCCAGCTTAAGTGATAGGATTTATCTCACAAGTCTAAAGATAATGTTGAAGCAAAACTCAATTGACAAGATTCATCTCTATGGTTTAAGCATACAAGAACATACACAAGGTTCAACCCAACATCAAAATCTAATTGATGGAATTCATCCCCATGGCTCAAGCACAACATTAAGCATACACAAAGTTCAACCCAATATCAATGATTCATTAAGAACAACACTTGTTTCTTGCAAAATACAATCATAATAAAAACATAACGAATCCAAAAACTTACAATCCTTCACCCGGAAGTGAAGGGGAACTTAACCAAACATGGTTTTGGGAGCTTGAATGATGATGGAGAAGATTGGAAGAATGGCCATTGAAGATCTTGGATGATAATAATGATATGGAATGGATTGAAGTGATGAAAAACCCCCAAAAATCGCCCCTTTGATCGCCCAAATCGCCCTAAGGCAGCTGGAGAAGAAGTTAGGGTTGCAAGACTAATTTTCGGGTGTTTTTAAAGATTTCTGCGTCAGATCTGGGCGTCCTGGACGCTGGTCTGGGCGTCCTAGACGCTTACTGGTGTCGGCCAACTTGTTTTCTTTATAACTTTTTCGTTATAACTCCGTTTTCCTCCATTTTCGCGGCCACGTCTTCGTATTTAAACCCTCTTTCACATCATACAAAAATATCTTCATTTCCAATTCATGTATGTTTCCTAAGACACATCCAATCTTCGTTCTTTGCACCCGATTGCTCGTTTCTTCACCAATTTAGCACTTATGACTTATCATTCATCATTCTTGGATAAGTACCTAATTCCGGGTGAAACTACACACAAATAAACCAAAAAAATACAAAATTAAACTAGACAAATGTGATCGTTTCGGCATCACATCACACCCCACACTTATCTTTTTCAGTCCCTGAAAAATTCTAAACATATTTTTGTCAACAAACATAATTTGGTCTTTTCTAGGGTTCTCGCTTAAGGTCCAAAATCATACCTCATTTGTGACAAGCATTAGATGTGTTAATTCAACAAACTCAACATATAGATTTTCAAACAATAGAATTAAGCTAGATTAAGTTTAACATTCTCTTGAACTCATTTATATGCAACACACCCCTCGCAATCATTACTCCTCTCGGTATAATTTATGGACTAGCAAAAGATGTGCTAGTATTATTCACTCAAAGACCAAGACTGAAACTTGTTAATATAAACTTGTATGACAATCAAACTTAGTAAAAACACACATATATGCAAAGGACTTATGGGTTTTGGGCTTTGGGTAAAGGTAGGAAGATGTGGGTAAAAAATGTTTAAAATAAAAGATGTGGTGAAACCAAACTCGCTTTTGATCCTTTATTTGAAACAACTACTAACATGTCGAACAACTCGACCTATAACATCAAACATCTACATAAATATATTTTTTTTCATATATATATTTTTCTCTTTTCTTTCATTCTTTTCCATTTTTTTTTCTTTTCATGAAGTAATAAATAAAAATACAATACAAACATTCACCTTGGATCTCATAAGAGTTTGGTAAAGTTGTTGGATTGTTGGTTAAAATATATGGTTTTGACAAACGAAAGGTTTAGGCTCAAAGTTGTTGACTAATGGTTATATTTTGGGTAAACATGGTATAGCACATAAATTGGTGTAAAAGAAAAGGGTATCCTAAATTGCCTTTAACATTTAGTGCATATTCACATAGCATGTATCAAATCACACAAGTTTTATAACAAAGTAACAGTGGCCTACACTCAACAATTGAAATATATACATGTATGTGCTCAAATGTAAGTAGGCTCAAAATCTCACCAAAAGTGGAAATAAGGTTAACGATATGTGCATATAATTGTTTTCACTAGCTTGCTAAACTTAATCATGTAATTCTAATATTTTCCTTAAAAATACTTGTTGAAAACGATTCATATTACCTATCACAAATTAAAACATGATTAAGAATCTATAGTAAAAACAACCTAAAATCGACCGTGACAAAATTTTAAATGTTTGCTTTTTGTGTCAGGAATTTTTCAAGGACTATTTTTTATAAATTTTGAAACACACCAAAATTTCCCTACCCCCACACTTAAACGACACATTGTCCTCAATGTGAGCTAGGAATAAAATAAAGCAAATAAAAAAAATAAAATACAACAGTAAAAGGAACAGACTCCCCTGGATAAGCAATAAGCGTATGAGTCCGTTCAATTCTTTCCAATGTCGGCCGTATAGCATTTCATTCGCAGCCGATAAACAAACCTGAAACAAATAAACAAGAAAGAAAAAAAAACAAAACAAACAAATCGGGATACCTGCAAACATTAGTGATTTCCAGATCGTCCTCACCCGAATGGAGATTGAGTACGGGCGGGACAATCTATTCTTGCAATTCAAATCATTACAAGCAATCCCATGACTCCAACAAAAATAAAACTGACTCAAACGCACTTAAAAATAAAAATAGAAAAAAAAACAAATAAATATACAAAATATACAACAATCATACCTGATGCTCATTCATGGCGGTCTCAACGAACATTTGCCTACCGAGTTTCCAATGTATGCTCGGTAGTTTACATGCCGTGTCCAAAGATGTTTGACTAGTATAGGCATGTAAAGATCATATGTTTTGCGAGCCCGCTTCAAAATAGCTTGCCTAAAATCGTGCAAGCCAACCTTCCTAATCTTGGGCACCAAACTCACTAGCTCTTCTTGGGGAACCGTGTCTTCATCAAGGTTTAAACATTCATTTTCTTTTGTAGGAAGACTTGGAATATCTTCTTCAGTCATGATGGATTCGATCTTTAAATCATCAACCACTTGAGGGATTGGTGCGGTATTCATCTCCACAACATCTTCCTCAAATTGTGACAATATCCACTCCTGTTTTGCTTGACATTTTTCATTAGTTGATAAGGCGAGATAAGCCTTATCTTTTCTTCGTTTATCGCTTAGAATGTCGTACTTATAACTCAACCATTTTAGCCGACATTCTTGTGATTGATGAGGTTTTGCTAATTCTTGTTCGACTTTAGAAAGTTGCACTTTACTCATAATCTTGTCAAGAATTCTTTGATCTGCCTGAAGTCGCCGCTTATGTTCGGCGTTTACTAGTGTTTGGTAATGTTGAAGGGTTGGAGGAGGGGCAAGTTCTTCATAGTACAAGACCGGAGTGTTCTCCCATCTTTCATAAGCAATTAAATACCTTCTTACTGCCTCCTTTTTCCTTGCAAGCTCTGGACAAAATTCCAGAGTGTGGCGCGGATCCCCACAAACCGCACATGTATCGCTATATGCATACATGGTCAAAACTTGAGCTTCTTTTACCTGCGAAAGAAAGATCCTGCACAGACAACTAGAAAACCCAAAGTGAAATCTAATAAAATTAAGTAACTAAAAATAAAAACAAAGATTTTTTTTTTTTTTTGAATTTTAAAACAACTAAATATACACACAAACAAACACGCAATGCAACACTAAGCGCACTAGCTCCCCGGCAACGGCGCCATTTGATGAACGGTCGTCACGGTTCATACAAAACCTAAATAACCTAGGTAGCTAGGGTAAGTAGGGTATCGAATCCAAGGAGCATGTGGTTAGCGTCACACTAGCTATTTGTTTAGTTACTTATGAAGATGTAGCATTGTATTATGAAGTTCTTTCTAGTTTTCTCTTTTTATTGGTTTTGGAGGGATGTTGGAATTTTCAAGTAATGAAAGCAACAATAAAATCTAGCTAACAATCACTCCCGGGTTCGGATATGCAAGTAACTAGGATTCAAGAGTTATTATGATAGATTTGCAATTTCACTTGTAAGACTCGCTAGGACAGAGAATCAAGACTTAGGCATCAACAAATAGCTACTAGGCCCTAAGTATGCTTCATTATCTAGTTCACCAAATCCTATATGTTGAGTTAAGGCATAATTGATAGAATTCATCTTATGAGCTTAATAACACAATGGTCTCTAAACATGCAATAAGTCCAACCCAATACCAAGACAATTAAGCACAACAATTAATTCATACAAATGATGTCACGATCACAAATAGATTTGCAAGATACAAAAACCTTTAGTCATATAATGAGTCTAATCCAATAACCCAGCTTAAGTGATAGGATTATCTCACAAGTCTAAAGATAATGTTGAAGCAAAACTCAATTGACAAGATTCATCTCTATGGTTTAAGCATACAAGAACATACACAAGGTTCAACCCAACATCAAAATCTAATTGATGGAATTCATCCCCATGGCTCAAGCACAACATAAGCATCAACCCAATATCAATGATTCATTAAGAACAACACTTGTTTCTTGCAAAATACAATCATAATAAAAACATAACGAATCCAAAAACTTACAATCCTTCACCCGGAAGTGAAGGGGAACTTAACCAAACATGGTTTTGGGAGCTTGAATGATGATGGAGAAGATTGGAAGAATGGCCATTGAAGATCTTGGATGATAATAATGATATGGAATGGATTGAAGTGATGAAAAACCCCCAAAAATCGCCCCTTTGATCGCCCAAATCGCCCTAAGGCAGCTGGAGAAGAAGTTAGGGTTGCAAGACTAATTTTCGGGTGTTTTAAAGATTTCTGCGTCAGATCTGGGCGTCCTGGACGCTGGTCTGGGCGTCCTAGACGCTTACTGGTGTCGGCCAAGTTGTTTTCTTTATAACTTTTTCGTTATAACTCCGTTTTCCTCAATTTTCGCGGTCACGTCTTCGTATTTAAACCCTCTTTCACATCATACAAAAATATCTTCATTTCCAATTCATGTATGTTTCCTAAGACACATCCAATCTTCGTTCTTTGCACCCGATTGCTCGTTTCTTCACCAATTTAGCACTTATGACTTATCATTCATCATTCTTGGATAAGTACCTAATTCCGGGTGAAACTACACACAAATAAACCAAAAAATACAAAATTAAACTAGACAAATGTGATCCTTTCGTCATCACATCACATATCTGGATCCCGGTCCGTCCCGTCCCGGTTACCGATCCGTTAACGTCTAGTCACGTAAGTTCACATATTCACATAATGGCACATAATATCAGCATGTAAGTTTATGATAATCACATTTCACCAAGTCACCAACGTTCCGGGTTCCCTACTTGTGTACGTAGTCCGGTAATTCCCCGAATTACCATTTCATGTAGTTATTAACCTATAACTATGCAACGAATACTCATCCTAACTAACCCTAGTTAATTAGAATGCAAGAAAAGTATGTACAAGTAACTAGAGTCTAGTTAAAGTAAGAACCTGAAATTGCGGGGTATCACAATACAGAACATTATTTAATAGTAAAGAGTTTCCAGAAGTAAAGACTAAAAGAATAGATCCTATTCCTTTAATTGGTTCAGTAGCAACATTGTCCATCTTCAGTAAAGATCCATCTTCAATTGGCTTAAAATCCTTGAACCATTGAAGATTTTTGCAAACATGACATGTTGCTCCCGAATCCATCCACCATGAAATATCATCATCCTGCACATAAAATGCTTCAGAGATTATTGATGCATAATAATTCTCAATATAATGATCACATGGTACCAAAAACGAACCTGATTGCTTTTCGGGATCCTTGGATCCACTTGTACCATCCACGTTTTTGCCTTTTCCTCCACTCTTACCAGACCTGCAGTCTTTCTTGAAGTGTCCAGGTTTATTACACTTCCAACAAACCTTTTTAGGATTCTTATCAGAACCCTTATTGTTGTTCCCTTCAAACTTCCGTTTCCCTTTCCAAGCCTTGGAGGATTCACCCTCCTCCACCATGTTCACAGAAGAACAACCGGCCATGGTTTTACTACCAACAACAGAACCCTTTTCCATATTACGTATGGATTGTTAAATTTGGAAATGACTTCCCAATTCAACCAGATTCAATTCCTCTTTCTTATGTTTCAGATTATTCTTAAAATCTTTCCAAGAGGGTGACAGTTTATCAATAATACTAGAGACAGAAATAGATTTATCCATCTTCATTCCGTATTGTGCAAACTGCCCTAGTATTCGTTGCAATTCATGATACTGTTCCATAACAGGCCTAGTGTCTACCATTTTATAGTTAATAAAATTACCAACCAGAAATTTCTTACTAGACGCATCTTCTGCCATGTATTTGGCTTCAAGGGTATCCCATAATTCTTTTGCAGACTCTACGTTTTGATAAACATCAAATAAAGAATCAGACATACCGTTAAGAATATGACCACGGCAGATGTAGTATGCGTTTTCCCACTTTGAACATGTCTGGTTTGTTCCAGAGTTTCATTCTCAACAATCTCGGGACAAGGAGTGCTCTGAACATACAAAACTTTCAGACTCGTGAGATAGAAGTGCATCTTCTTTTGCCAGCGTCTGAAATCCTGTCCAGAAAACTTGTCCAATTTTGTAAAGTTCTTCGTCATACCTTTCACAGATTCATTGTTCGTCATCTTCGAAAATTGATTCAATCTTTGTTGGGGAATTACAGTAACAAACGAACAAAACCGGATAACAGAAATCTCTGAAGGCACGTAATCGCTTTCAGATTGGATCAATTCGACGGTTCTATCGAATATTCAATCGGATACAATCAGAGATTGAGAATTTTCTGTATGTTTATAATTGAGAGAAAAGAACCAGAGAGATGCCTTGAGAAAACGATCATATGAACCGTACTTCAAGATAGACCAAAACCCTCCTTTTTATAGGAATAAAAAAAGGTAGTTAATTAACCACCATATGATAACCACCTGGAAGTTAATTAACTTCCTCACAATAACCACCCATGGAAGTTAATTAACCGCCACATAATAACCACCTATGGAAGTTATTTAACCACCACATACTAACCACCTATGGAAGTTTCTACATAATAACTACCATCGGTAGTTATTTAACCACCGGTGGGACTGTGTCGGTTGCTCAGTGACACTCACCGACTTAATCTGTCGGAGCTTTTAAGTAATAGAATTAAAATAGTCCTGATCAAGTGTGCACTCGCACCTCCTAACTTGTATCGGTGTATATTTAATTTCTCATTTGGTCTTAAGTGAATCCCGATTACCCAAAACGGCCCGATGACACTAAAACCACCAACATGGTGTCGCATTAGTGGGCCGACGATGAGGTGTGATGATTGTGACACTTTTCAGGAGCAGTGGTGTCGTATTAGTGAGGCCGATGTTGAGGCGTGGTGACCGTATGGCCACCCAACGTATCTAATGAGTGTGAGTGTGAGTAATGTCACATAGGCGTCACATATAAAAGAGTTGTATGCCCTTTCAGTCTCTCACACTCACACGAGGAGGGAATACCTGGTGTGAGTGAGGGAATAGCTAATGTGAGTGTGGGTAGGTTTTTAAGTTTTTTTTTTTAAAAGATAACTTCATTCAACCAACTCGAAGAGTCCTCAAAGCGAAGACCTACGAGCAAACAAACGAGAAGACATCAATCCAGAGGATATACACACCATCTTTTCCAATTCACATCTATCCATTAGTTATAAAATTTTTAATTCTCTTTTTCACAATACATACTTCTTTTTTTTTTAACGGCAAATTTCTACTCCTTATGGGACTTGAACCCATGACCTCCCCCTTAGGTGTTCCTAGAAGCTTTGCTTCTACCATTGGGCCACCAACCCCAATGGCAATACATACTTCTTTTTAAGAAAATGTTAAAAAAAACAAATAGAAAACTGACATTAAGGGGCTGTTTGGTGATTAAGTGCTGAATCAATAAGAGGTCTGAATGGTAAAGCGCTGAATCATTAAGTTGGACCTCTTAATGGTTAGTTTTCTTGTCCCACGTTGGTAGGGGAGCCTCATTAAGGTTCAGCCTAGTTCAGCGCTTAATAGTTCAGTGCTTAATGGTTCAGCAACATCCCAAATCTGAATGATTTAGACTTAACCATTCCATTCAGAAGCTGAAACAAACGCACTGAATGGTTAAGAGTCTCCTTAAGAGGCTACCAAACAGCCCCTAAATTAATATTTTGTTAACATTACAAAATTTAAGAAACATAATTCAAATAAAAAAAACACAACATCAAACTAAAAAAAGAGTTTAATAAATAAAAAGCACTAGTCATCATTGTTTGGTAGAAAATATAATCAAATGATGATGAAGATGCCTAAAGAGAAATTATGAATGTAAAATTAAAATTTTTGAACTTTGTTATCAAATGGCTGAAACTTGCCTCCCAACACATTCCACGTCTGTTGCCTTGGTCATGCCTCGCCTACTCACGCCCCACACACGCGCAAGCTCACGTCTTGCCTACTCATGCCCCACACACGCTCAAGTGATATGGTATGCCTGTGCCCATGAGCCAACGTGGTTTATGCCACGCTTAGGTTGTACACAGGAGGGTCTAAACAGTGGATGATTTCACTTCGTTGTAGAGAACATCTTAATTCTAATTCTAGTTCTAAATTAAACATGTCATCCATGAGATAAAGTGTATACGTGTGTGTTGATCCATATATAACTTGAAAAGAATTTTATTTTACCACTCGGACCAAACAACAAATAATAACAAAATAACCTAGTCTTCAAGGATGGATGATTTATTGCATATATATTGGCAGTAATGCACCTATCTTCTCTTCTAATGTCTCCATACAAACTATAAGCCAAAACAGAACCGAAAACGACACTACCACTGTTGCTTTCTTTTCCTCCCGTCGAAGGAGTCCATCATTTGGTAGCAAACGAAACGCCTTTCTCGATGCTTCCAGCCAACTCTTTCTTTGCCATATCCAAACCAGCCCTGCAAATTATTTTTCAGTCATTCAGATTCAAATCGACTTAACAAGAGATAAGCGTTACCACAAACCCGACCAAAATGGGTACCCGTTATGCGTAAAGACTTTTTTTTTCCCATTTTTTTAAAACCAACTTTGTGCATCAAATAAGATATCTTTGTTATAACTAAAAGGATAAAGGCAATGCATTAACTGACATTTACCTTTCAAATTCGTTCATGGGACCCAGTGCGTAAACTTCCTCTATGCCATTACGCCCCAACCTCACCTTTGACGCAAAGAATGGTAGTTCTGTAACCTCCAAGAAAAGCATGGAGAGGTCTCTGGTTCAAATCTCGCTTCCACAGGCCCCGCTCAAGTGGTTAGTAGGGCATTGGTGGAGTCTCGTAAGTTTATTGGTAATTTGTTTTCTGTAGTTAACAAAAAAGAATTGAAATTAGAACATACCACAGAAGGTACAAAAGCACATTTAATAACATCCGCATCGCCTCTTAAACCACGCAAGCATGCATCAGCAAACTTAACAGCAGCGTATGCCTAAGATTTGGAATAGAACGATTCAGATAATGAAAAAAGAAATTATACATTTGAAACATATTAACATTAAAGAAACATATTATGGCATCTAACCATGGAAAGAGTTGCAGATCCTGCACCAGCTTTTGCCTGCAAAGTGAGCCATAATTCAGGCAATTCATATTTGTAGGATAAAGAAGATTAAATAAATGGGATATTAAAACTAATGTTTTACCTCAACAACTTCGGTTCCACCATTCTGTATACGAGATGTTAGGTATGCATAACATGGAGGCTTAATCTGCATATATTATTTGTTTTTTAAGAGATTTAAATCCAGAAAAATATTGCTTCTTGAAGGATTAGCATTCAGAGTGGGGGTGTTAATTCCTGACACAACCGAAACACGGCATCTAAATAGTAAGGTTTTGGGCTTTGTATATAAACCGTTTATTAATTGGATCATGATCGGGTCGACCCATCAACCTGTTTACGCCATGTTTAACTTTTTTATAAAAACCCTTCAAACTGTTTAGCACGCTTACAACCCGCCAAATGTTAACCCATTCGACTCGTTTAGATAAATGGGCTAAACGGGTTACCTGATTCGATTCGTTTAGATAAACAACTCAACCGTTAAGCCGGGCTATCGACGGAGCCCGGTTAGGATTGGACACCACGCTCCACGTTTTCGACTACCTTCTTCCAATTTTTCACCATTTACCTGAAATAATCCAAACTTCACGTAGTTATCCCATTCATCACATATAATCATTACAAACACATCAAAAACACACAAATGGGCATATCATCAACCATTCATTAACCCTATCATCATATTCCCACACTTACCTTTGATTGTCCCCAATCAAACCATCACAAATGTGATGTCACAGGGTGTATGAATCCTAGAACCCAATATATATTAATGGAATTTTTGTAAAAGAAAAATAATCTTGTTTTTTTTTTGTATTTGAGCGCGAGTCATAAGACAGTAACCAATACGCTACAAAAAAATTATATATTCATGGAATCAAAAACAAATTATATATATTATTAAAGGGGACGGGTACCCTACTATCAACACGGTAACACCGCTGCCACCCGCATAGGCGGACTTATAGCAAGCCCAAGGGGTGCGGGCGTCCACCTTGAAAAAAAAATTAGTGTTATATACACGCGTTCATCCCGTGCGCACCCATGAAATTTTTTAGTCGCACCCCTTGGACTTTTGAAACCGAACTCAAGAAAAAAAATATATAATTATATGTTAAGAGTTAGCCCATTTTATTAGTTAGTAGCCCAATTTCAAGAATGAGCCCAAGCCCAAAATTTATAAAAAGCCAACATGTGTTTTAATATTGATTAAAGTGAAAAAAAAAAACCTAAAGCCAGAAGAGCGCTAAACAAAGAAAAACAAAAAGAAAAACTTGTTCGTCTCCCTCGCTGCTTCTGATCGGGGATAGCTAAACAAAGAAGATGAACCTGTGACGTTGACCGGTCACAATTCACAAACAATTGAACAAATACAACAAAACTCCAAAAGGTAATTAGGTAAATGTGATTATGTGAATTTTTTTTTGAACGGCCAACAAATAAATCCCGACCACTTTCGAAGTACCCACTGGACAAAGGAGTACCCCAAGAGTAACCCAGATCAACCAGTAATTAATTTCACACCAGTTCCCGGGGAAAACCTGTCGCCCGAAGGCCCACTGCGGTAAAACCCGACCCACCAGCAGCATTTTGGTGCCGGTAGGACTCGAACTCCCCACCTCCCATAAGGAAAGCAAGGAGGGTGCCACTCCACCATAAGGGCATTGGTATGATACGTATAAGGGATGGTTAAAGTATAGTATAAAATCAGACCGTGTGTTTTGCTTATGTAATGACGTTTAAATTACTTTTGGGCTTTTGGTTTCCTTTAGTTGATTATATAATTTTAGTATTATTATTTTTAGTATACGAGTCGACCCGACCCGAACCGACCCGGCCCACCTGATGGATAAATGACCTATATAAGGTCTATGATTCCGCACCCCATGAAAAAAATTCCTGGGTCCGCCACTGGCCACCTGTATTGGTAGGGGTTCCGTGAACCAATTTCCGGTTCTTCTTACCGTGCTGGTACAAAGAAACGGTCTTTTTTCTTGACCAATAAATAATTTCCACGTTTTTTTTCCTTTAACCGTTTTTTATTTTTTGACCGTTTTTTATATTCTACCCTATATAATAAATCATATCTACACATAAAATTTTACACAACTACATTTTTTTAATATGGGTGGTGGTAATATGTGTAAGACCCTACCCCTACTTTGTTTTAATTAGTGGATTTAAGTGGGTGTAAACATGATTTGAACACTAGTTACCAATTATCAAATAAGAACCAAACATAGTTCATACCCAAAAACCGGATGGGGTTAAGTTTTACAAACAACCAAGTAGTTAATATTAGTTAGACACATCGGAAACAAAGTGATTTCGTTCAACTAAGCTATGTTATGGGTAGTCCCTCCAAAGAAGTTCCAAAGAACGCGTTCGGGTTGTTTTGATTGCTTGATCTTCCACCCGGAGGTCCATCATATCCCCAACTTGTTACACATACATCAAATAGGGTTAGTTAGCATTAAAAAGCGTTAAAATCGGAAAAAACGGTCGAAAACCCCAAACTGGGTGTTTCGCGCGGGCGGGAGCGCGGCCGGTCCCTTTTGCGCGGGCACACCCAATTGTTCACAGAAGGTTTGCTCGGCCGCGCGAAAGGAGTGTGCGGCCGCGCGCTTGTCCCTGATGCTATTTTCTTGCTTTTTCACTGCCTAACTCTTGGTTAAGGCCAAAATTTCGCTACCTCGGCCCCTACAACCCCTTCGGATTGTATTCACCTTGGTTTACGAATGTTTAGGGATGCCTTGGGCTCTACAATCCGCACGGGATTGCTTATACCTTGGTCTTATTCCCTTTATTGCTTTTTCAAACTTGTTTTCTTATCCATTTGACCGTTTGGATCATCAATGGATACCGTTTCCATCATGGTCGCCTGGTTTCATACACATTAGTACGAGTTGCGCCCACGATTGCTTTCATCTAAACTAAGTTCAAGTTTCGGGTCCTTCTGGATTGCCTAACATTTATGTATCCATGTTATCCGTTCTCATATCAACATACAATTCTCCATTTCATTTCATCATGGCACATTGTAAGATATGCTATACCATCAAAAGATTCTCGGATTCGTTTCATCATGACATTTTGTAAGTATTCTATGCAATCTATATCACAAATGAATGTAGCCAAAACATACCTCAAAGCTTTCCCTTTTGGCGGGTATCCGGTTCGCCCTTGACTTCTAGACTCCCACTTGATTCACCTAGACAAGTATCCAAGTGTTTATCAATACGATTAGTGTTTGATCATCAATTTAGCATATCCTACTAATGATTCCATTACTTTCAAGGACTTCCATACAAGTAACTTCATTTGAGCATTTAATCAAACACTTAACATACGTGATTCTTTAACCAATTGATCTAGCCAAATGGGTCAACCAATCATTCACTACCCACCTCATATTTTCATTACAAGATGTTATTCTAGTCTTGCTAGTGACTAACAATTCACAATTTCAAAACCATCAAGTAATTATACAAGGTTTTTAGGGGTTGTTTCACCCTTGAGGGAACCAACCCATATCACCCTAATTTCCCCAAAATCTCATGTTCTAGGGTTAGATAATTTACATAAAGCAGAATTAACAAGTTTTTAAGGTACCCTTTCTTATAAGGTTCCTTAGATTCTAACAATTTGTTCCCATTCAAGAACCCTAAAATTTCACTCATCATCAAAGAAGCTATAAAACAACAATCTAGATAAAACAAGTGATACCTAGATGTTTATTGGAGTTTGTTGAGTTGATTAAGCCTTCATGCAGGTGGATTAACCTCTTATTAAGCAAGATTCAAGCTTAAAATGAGTGTAGGAGCTTAGTGTGTGTGTTTTGTGGTGTCTTGGTCGATCCCCTGATCACCAACACCACCAAATTTCTTGTTTTTATTATTTAGACTTATTATCTTTGGTCTATTGACAGAAATGGCCCTTGGAGTTTTTGTTTAACTTAGTCAAGGCACCAACCTACTACTTGGGTTTTATTTAGTAGTGATTATCAATACCCCTACTTAACCCGTTTCCCTTTTTAAGTTAATATTGTGATTAACTAGATTTTAGATTTTCGGGTGTTACAATATGTTTCCGAATACGTATCGTCGTCGACGACGACGATCATCCCGCAACACATCAACCAACAACACACCCACCGACTACACACCAACAACACAACCGACAACACATCAACCAACTACACACCTACCGACTACACAACCAACCTCCCCCAACATTTGAATATTACAAGCCACAAGATCCTGACGATTTGACCACCGAAGAATTGGTTTACGCATATGATTACGTAACGGATCTAGTACAACTAGGAACAATACGGCTTGGAGATTCTGTACGAGTACCGGAGCATGTCAATCCTCCCTATAGTGCGAAACCCACCGGTTACGGTACAAAACCCCCCGGACGAAGGTTAAGAAAATGATCCCGGGGCTGAATACGTAAATAATTCGGATGAAGAAATGTATTGCCCAACACCCGAAAGTGAGGGATATCAATATCACTACGAGAGGTCGGACGGGCGTGATAGTGATCGTGGCGTTTCTTCGTCTGAGTCAATTGCGTATTCTTTCTTTTTTTAGCTATGTTTAAGTAGTATTTTAATTAGGTTTATGTTTATGTTTAATTAATGTTTTAATTAGGTTAATTATGCTTGTATTTTGTGTTTTAATTTTTAACTTTAATTTTTTTAACGGTTACTTACATTAAAAACTAAACAACATTAAACATTAAACAACATTAAACATTAAACAATAAACAACATTAAACATTAATCATTAAACATATCGCGCAACAATCGCCATGTCACAAAATCGATGAAGTTACTCCCGTGTGCATGGTAATAGTTGCGGCGCGTGGCTTGGATTGCAATGTCTTCTTGAATATTAGGGTGCCTCTCCATCGTGGCTTCATAGAGGGCGTTCCATCGGATACACTTGGTGAAGAGAGCATGCCACTTACTAACGAGCGAATCCTTGGGGCGGTCATTTTTGCCGGTTATTCGATTGAATTCCACCGACACGTTGTTCCAAAACGAAGCTCTCCGTAAATCGGCAGTATCATTTGTGTTTCTCACTATCAGGTACGCCCTCGTTAACGCGATCTCCTCATTTTCAATCCACGGGACCATTTTAACGATATGATTATAGTATATAACTGTTTTTGGTGTGATTTTGGTATTGAAGTTAAGGGGTTTTATAGGTGTAAGAAAATGTAGCCGTTAGGTTGTAACGGTTAGAAAATTAGTTACCGTTTGAAAATTAAAAAAAAAGCGGTTACTTTTTGAATTTAAATGAAAATATAAAATGAAAGAATCAGTGGAGTGCTGCCTCCAAAAAAAGTGTTTTAGTGAAGTAAATCAGTACGGAGATTTTTACTCAAACCATTTCTATGAAGCTCAACTTCTTGTTTATAAACTTTAAATTTATCAAGAGCTTCATGCTTTGAATGCAATAGATAGACATGACAAAATCTAGTTGCATCATCAATAAAGGTTACAACATACTTTTTATTTCCTAGAGAAGGTGTACTATGAATGTCACATAAATCAGAATGAATCAATTCTAACACATTAGAATTTCTTTTGACATCTTTAAACGGTTTTATTGTAATTTTAGTCAATTTGCAAGTATGACAATCATTACATTTTTGTATGTCAAAAGCGGGTATAAGACTCATTTTAGACATATCTTTCATTCTGCGATAATTAACGTGACCTAATCTAGCATGCCATAATTCTGATTTACTAAAATCATTGCTAGAACTAGTAGAAGCCATACAAACATAATTATTAACAAAAGGGACATCCAAATTCAACTTAAACATGCCATTCAAATAACCAAATCCAACAAAGGTTCCATGTCTTGACAAGATATACTTGTCACTTTCCAAGACCTGCATGTAACCTTAATTATTCAATACAATACCAGATACTAAGTTCTTACGAATCCCAGGAACATACAGAACATTATTTAATAGTAAAGAGTTTCCAGAAGTAAAGACTAAAAGAACAGATCCTATTCCTTTAATTGGTTCAGTAGCAACATTGCCCATCTTCAGTAAAGATCCATCTTCAATTGGCTTAAAATCCTTGAACCATTGAAGATTTTTGCAAACATGACATGTTGCTCCCGAATCCATCCACCATGAAATATCATCATCCTGCACATAAAATGCTTCAGAGATTATTGATACGTAATAATTCTCAATATAATGATCACATGGTACCAAAAACGAACCTGATTGCTTTTCGGGATCCTTGGATCCACTTGTACCATCCACTTTTTTGCCTTTTCCTCCACTCTTACCAGACCTGCAGTCTTTCTTGAAGTGTCCGGGTTTATTACACTTCCAACAAACCTTTTTAGGCTTCTTATCAGAACCCTTATTGTTGTTCCCTTCAAACTTCCGTTTCCCTTTCCAAGCCTTGGAGGATTCACCCTCCTCCACCATGTTCACAGAAGAACAACCAGCCATGGTTTTACTACCAACAACAGGACCCTTTTCCATATCACGTATGGATTGTTCAATTTGGAAATGACTTCCCAATTCAACCAGATTCAATTCCTCTTTCTTATGTTTCAGATTATTCTTAAAATCTTTCCAAGAGGGTGACAATTTATCAATAATACTAGAGACGGAAATAGATTTATCCATCTTCATTCCGTATTGTGCAAACTGCCCTAGTATTCATTGCAATTCATGATACTATTCCATAACAGGCCTAGTGTCTACCATTTTATAGTTAATAAAATTACCAACCAGAAATTTCTTACTAGACGCATCTTCTGCCATGTATTTGGCTTCAAGGGTATCCCATAATTCTTTTGCAGACTCTACGTTTTGATAAACATCAAATAAAGAATCAGACATACGTTAGGAATATGACCACGACAGATGTAGTCTGCGTTTTCCCACTTTGAACGTGTTCTGGTTTGTTCTAGAGTTTCATTCTCAACAATCTCGGGACAAGGAGTGCTCTGAACATACACAACTTTCAGACTCGTGAGATAGAAGTGCATCTTCTTTTGCCAGCGTCTGAAATCCTGTCCATAAAACTTGTCCAATTTCGTAAAGTTCTTCGTCATATCTTTCATAGATTCATTGTTCGTCATCTTCGGAAATTGATTCAATCTTTGTTGGGGAATTACAGTAACAAACGAACAAAACCGGATAACAGAAATCTCTGAAGGCACGTAATGGCTTTCAGATTGAATCAATTCGACGGTTATATCGAATATTTAATCGGATACAATCAGAGATTGAGATTTTTCTGTATGTTTATAATTGAGAGAAAAGAACCAGAGAGATGCCTTGAGAAAACGATCATATGAACCGTACTTCAAGATAGACGAAAACCCTCCTATTTATAGGAATAAAAAAGGTAGTTAATTAACCACCATATCATAACCACCTAGAAGTTAATTAACTTCCTCACAATAACCACCCATAGAAGTTAATTAACCTCTACATAATAACCACCTATGGAAGTTTCTACACAATAACTACCATTGGTAGTTATTTAACCACCGGTGGGACTGTGTCAGTTGCTCAGTGACACTCACGACTTAATCTGTCGGAGCTTTTAAGTAACAGAATTAAAATAGTCCTGATCAAGTGTGCACTCCGCACCTCCTAACTTGTATCGGTGTATATTTTAATTTCTTACTTGGTCTTAAGTGAATCCCGATTACCCAAAACGGCTCGATGACACTAAAATCACCAACATGGTGTCGCATTAGTGGGCCGACAATGAGGTGTGGTGATTGTGACACTTTTCAGGAGCAGTGGTGTCGTATTGGTGGGGCCGATGTTGAGGCGTGGTGACCGTATGGCCACCCAACGTATCTAATGAGTGTGAGTGTGAGTAATGTCACATAGGCGTCACATATAAAAGAGTTGTATCCCCTTTCAGTCTCTCACACTCACACGAGGAGGGAATACCTGGTGTGAGTGAGGGAATAGCTAATGTGAGTGTGGGTAGGTTTTTAAGTTAATTTAGTTATAAAATTTTTAATTCTCTTTTTCACAATACATACTTCTTTTTAAGCAAATGTTAAATAAAAAAAAAACAAATAGAAAACTGATATTAAATTAATATTTTGTTAACATTACAAAATTTAAGAAACATAATTCAAATAAAAAAAACACAACATCAAACTAAAAAAAGAGATTAATAAATAAAAGCACTAGTCCTCATTGTTTGGTAGAAAATATAATCAAATGATGGTGAAGATGCCTAAAGAGAAAAAAATTATAATTGTAAAATTAAAATTTTTGAACTTTGTTATCTAATGGCTGAAACTTGCCTCCCAACACATTCCACGTCTGTTACCTTGGTCATACCTCACCTACTCACGCCCCACACACGCTCAAGTGATATGGTATGCCTGTGCCCATGAGCGGTGGCGGATCCAAGATTTTTTTTCCACTTGGGTCCCCTTTTTTCGATTTACAGATTTTTCATAATGAAAAGTTTGAATTTTAGGGTTGGTTGTCATTCGGGTCGGGTCTTGGCGACTAACTAGTTTTTAATTAGGACCCGTGTGTTGCGTGGCGGTACAATACGAATAGTTATATAACTACTTTTCGTGTTGTACATTATATAAGTCTTTTTTTTTTGTAAAACTTACTAATATAATGTGTACAATATGCTTGATTGTATAATTTTTAGTGGGATACACGGACCATTTCTAGTGGTTAAGTAAATTGATATTACGAGTTAACTAAATAGTGGTGGGGAAATATAAGTTAGACATATATATGTTTTATTTAACAAAACAAATATAATACACAACAGATTAAGTTTAAATCCTTAAGTTTAGAAAAAAACACTAATAATATGAATATCATTAAGAATGTTATAATAGTTTATTTAGTCAAAGTATTTGATATCAAAGAAGACATTATTTTCAATTTTACAGCCAAGAGAGAATTGTGGGTCCATTCTTTCATAATTCTTTATATACTAGAAAGCAATAGAAACAAACGCAAAAATTAACAAAAATGGGATTTACGAGTCTCGAACTTGCGTCCTTTGGTTAAAGGAGGAAGGAATTTGCCACTACAACAAGCTTAAGTGTGATGTAAGGGTTCCCTTGAAAGGTTTTTATGGGGTTCTTCATAAGTTTTATATATTGTTTCTACTACATTTTTAAAAAAGATTGGGGTCCCAGGACCCCGACCCATTAATGGTGGGTCCGCCCCTGCCCATGAGCCAACGTGGTTTATGCCACGCTCAGGTTGTACACGGGAGGGTCTAAACAGTGGATGATTTCAATTCATTGTAGAGAACATTTTAATTCTAATTCTAGTTCTAAATTAAACATGTCATCCATGAGATAAAGTGTATAAATGTGTTGATCCATATATAACTTAAAAAGAGTTTTATTTTACCACTCGGACTAAACAACAAATAATAACAAAATAACCTAGTCTTCAAGGATGGATGATTTATTGCATATATATTGGCAGTAATGCACCTATTTTCTCTTCTAATGTCTCCATACAAAC
This sequence comes from Ambrosia x helenae, assembly GCA_030844895.1. Classification (NCBI taxonomy): domain Eukaryota; kingdom Viridiplantae; phylum Streptophyta; class Magnoliopsida; order Asterales; family Asteraceae; genus Ambrosia; species Ambrosia x helenae. Next base: position 55,481 of record JAUTDX010000721.1, on the reverse strand, counting down.
TATAAGCCGAAACAGAAACCGAAAACGACACTAACACTGTTGCTCTCTTATCCTCGTCCATCATTTGGCAGCAAACGAAACGCCTTTCTCGATGCTTCCTGCCAACTCTTTCTTTGCCATCTCCAAACCAGCCCTGCAAATTACTTTTCAGTCATTCAGATTCAAATCGACTTAACAAGAAATAAGTGTTACCACAAACCCGACCAAAATGGGTACCCGTTATGAATAAAGACTTTTTTCTCCCATTTTTTTAAAATCAACTTTGTGCATCAAATAAGCTATCTTTGTTATAACTAAAAGGATAAAGGCATTAAGTGACATTTACCTTTCAAATTCGTTCATGGGACCCAGTGCGTAAACTTCCTCTATGCCACTACGCCCCAACCTCACCTTTGACGCAAAGAATGGTAGTTCTGTAACCTGCAAGAAAAGCATGGAGAGGTCTCTGGTTCAAATCTCGCTTCCACTAGTCATCTGTAAACTTAAAGGCCACAGGCCCGGCTCAAGTTGTTTTTTACTTGATCTCATTGGTTAGCAGGGCATTGGTAGAGTCTCGTAAGTTTATTGGTAATTTGTTTTCTATAGTTAACAAAAAAGAATTGAAATTAGAACATACCACAGAAGGCACAAAAGCACATTTAATAACATCTGCATCGCCTCTTAAGCCTCGCAAGCATGCATCAGCAAACTTAACAGCAGCATATGCCTGAGATTTGGAATAGAACGATTCAGATAATGAAAAAAGAAATTATACGTTTGAAACATATCAACATTAAAGAAACATATTATGGCATCTGACCATGGAAAGAGTTGCAGATCCAGCACCAGCTTTTGCCTACAAAATGAGCCATAATTGTAGGATAAAGAAGATTAAATAAATGGGATATTAAAACTAATGTTTTACCTCAACAACTTCGGTTCCACCGTTCTGTATACGAGATGTTAGGTATGCAGCTTCTTCTGATGTAAAAGAACATGGAGGCTTAATCTGCATATATTATTTGTTTTTAAGATATTTTAGCATTTAGAGTAGGGGTGTCAATTCCTGACATGACCCGAAACATGGCACGTAAATAATAAGGTTTTGGGTTGTAATATATAAATCGTTTGATTAAAAGGTGGTTTTAAAGTCGACCTATCAACCCGTTAACGTCCCATACAACCTATTTATTAAAACTCTCCAAACTGTTTAGCACACTTACAACCTGCCAAATGTTAACCCGTTTGACTCGATCAGATAAATGGGCTAAACAGGTTGTGTTCGGGTTACACGATTTTAATGTGTCTGAGTTAGGATTGGTGTCTTTGACACTATATATGGACCTTGTACAATTGTTCGGGTTCAAGAGTGCAACCAGCCAACCAGGGGCGAAGCTTGCTTCGCCAATCAGGGGGCGGATTCAATTTTTTTTTTTTTATCCGTAGTGGAAAATCGGCGGGGCTGGACTCAACCCGGACTAAAATTTACCTATGAAAATCGCAAATTTTCACTACTGCGCCAAAAAACAGGGGGAGGCCAGGGCCAACCCTGGCCCTCAAAATGCTTCGTCCCTGCAGCCAACCCAACACTATTGACACCCCTAATTCAAAGTGCTTAACAAATAACACGAGCAAATATAACTTCAATACCTGAGAAAGAAGGGGCAAAATGGTAACACCAGCATGACCACCTACAACTGGAACATCGACTTCCCTTGGATCAAGTCCCAAAACTTCGGCCTATAAATTAATGACATATAACGTAAACACAAATTATACATGATAATATAATGTTCTAATATCACTAACTACGCATATCAATCTTCATCTTACCACAAAAGTATTAGCTCTGACCACATCAAGCATTGTAACTCCCAAAAGCCTCTTAGGATCATACATGCCCGCCTTCTTAAAAACCTCGGCAGCAATAGGAACTGTAGAATTCACAGGATTGCTAATTATGTTAACAATGGCTTTCGGACAACACTTCGCAATTCCTTCACAAAGCGTCTTAACGATCCCTGCATTAATATTAAACAGATCATCCCTTGTCATTCCTGGTTTTCTTGGCACACCAGCCGGAATGATGACAAGATCCATGCCAGTAAGCGCATTCTCCAACTGTTGTGGCCCAAGAAAACCGCGCACCTAAATTCCAAAACAATCTTATCAGTGGATATATGTATAAATTTAAAATTTAACTATGTTTAAAGGAACTAGAGGTTTGTTAAATTACCACGGCACCGGTGTCCATGTGACTGATGTCGGAAGTGACACCAGGAGTATTGGCAACATCATAAAGATGAAGAACTGATACCAAGGGATTCATCTTCATCAACATGGAAAGCGGTTGACCAATGCCACCAGATGCGCCCAATATTGCTACTTTGAATCCAGGTGATCCACCTTTTGCGCGGCAATTTGCCCGTTCCAAACCAGATTTTCCTTCCATCTTCAGACCCAATCATTACATGCATATACACAATTTGAAAAATTATTAACCCAGAGGTCAGAACGCACCCTATTTTGTGCATTTTGACTTTTAAAGTCAAAACAGCATGTTTTTAATATCTAGATTCACAGAATTGATTAAGAACAGCAACATATTCCAACTTTTAAAGGTGATTGTCCGCCTGTATATATGCCTATATGTTACATATTTATTTGGGTATTGTTTGCTTGCTATTTCTATACTTTTCGGTTCCGTGTGTTGGTCTGTTGTTTGTTTTGGAGCAAAGGGTCTCTCTGGAAACAGTGGTGCAGCATAGTTGGGGCGGGGAGGGGCTGCCGACCCCCCCGGATTTTCGCGCAGAAGTTCCGATTATATAGTATTCGTATAGAAAATTTTGAAAATATAGGGTTTCGACCCCCCGAAACTAGTGACTTCCGACCCCCCGAACCTTCGGGTCAAGCTTCGCCACTGTCTGGAAACAACCTCCTATTTCTAGGGATCGAGCTAAAGTTTGCCTACATCCCACCCTCCCCATTCCGCAGAGGTAACTTTGCTATTTGCGGGATTTACTAGGCATGGTTGTTGTTAAGAACAACAACGATTCCCCAACGGTAACGCTTATTGAGACGTTCGTGTGATCATCAAACCTTCTTTCAGAATCTAAATCCTCAACAATACACAAAGTTTGGCCTCAAAACTAATCACCACAAGAAGACTAATTGTCTCGTTTCACACGCACAGGCGTGCGCACACACACATATCACAATTTCCACCTTAGATCATACACACATAGATACAAACAATCAAATTAACAACCTTGATCAAACTTAGGGTCAACAGATCAATCAAACATCTAAAATTGACAGTCCTATAATTTATTTTTAACGTCCAACAAAGCCCTGCCACCGGATACATTCCCGTCACCAATTCCAGAGAAACACATAGCTCCGCATGACATTTTGTCATAAACTAGACTCTTAACGGATATAATAATTAATAATTAAGAAAAAAAAGACTTGATATGGAAAAAAACCTGCAGTTGATGAGGAATTAGGTGGGCTGAGATTCTGGCGATGCGTTGACTAGCAGCTTCTCCGTTGTGATTCTGCATATTTTTTTGGATCACCAGCTTCTCCGTTATGTATAATAAAATAAAATTATATATAGAAATAGGTTGCTTGAACGTTGGAAATGTGATGTAGATTAAGGTTTATCTTGTTAGAAAAAATGGCAGAAATAGATTAGGTTGATTTGTGTTGGGAAACGTGACGTGATGATTAATTTCGTTTTTGTTTACTGAAGAACTACATACAGTTTGTTTTGTTTAAAGTTGGTTCTGGATCATCGATGTCACACCAATTTAGTTTTGTTTATTTATTTGGGGAAAACTCTGAGGGTTAGAATGGAATAATTATAACTTGAAACATGTAAGATAACACTCAATGCTTTTATTTTGTTGGACCAAACTAACAGTGGTTAAGTTTGTCTGTTAAATGCCTACGTGGCAGTCCACGTGTCACCCTACGTGGACAAATCTGTCCCACTTGAAAAAGGTTGACCCACTATATTTTAAATACACACATATTATATATACACACACATATAAGATCTTTATCATCTTCATCACATATTTTAAAGGAGATGCACAATGTTGTGGGAATTACAGAGGAATTAAGCTATTGGGTCATACTATGAAATTGTGGGAGAGGGTAATTGAGACTAGAATTAGAAGAGAAACTCATGTTACAGTAAACCAATTTGGCTTCATGCCAGGGAGGTCAACTACCGAAGCGATATACATTTTGAGGAGTTTGATGGAAAAGTATAGGGAGAAGAAACGAGATCTTCATATGGTGTTCATTGATTTGGAGAAGGCATATGACAGTGTTCCTCGTAACCTGATTTGGGATAGTTTGGAGGTTAGAGGGATTCCTAGAAAGTATATAGACATAATTAGGGATATGTACGATAGGACTGAAACTAGTGTTCGGGCACCTGTAAGGGATACTGAGTTCTTCCCCGTGGAGGTAGGGCTCCACCAAGGGTCCGCGTTGAGCGCGTTTCTTTTTGCAGTTGTCCTAGATGAGATGTCTAAGGCCATTCAGGAGCCATTACCATGGTGCATGCTTTTTGCAAATGATATAGTGTTAATTGCGGAAACTAAGCAAAGTCTGAATATGAGGTTAGAAGAGTGGCGATTAGCTTTAGAGGGAAAAGGTTTAAGGATTAGTCGCGCTAAAACTGAGTACATGCACTGCGATTTCAGCGGGATAAACAACGAAGATGGAACTCAAATTATCATTGAAGATCAGGTGGTCCCGAAAGTAACTAAGTTTAAGTACTTGGGATCGTTTGTCCAAAGGGACGGGGAGATAGATAGTGATGTAGCTCACCGCATACAGGCTGGATGGTGTAGGTGGAGAGCAGCCGTTGGGGTTTTGTGTGACAAGAGGTTCCCAGCTAAATTAAAGGGAAAATTTTATAGAGTTGCAGTGCGACCTGCTATGTTGTATGGGACTGACTGTTGGGCCATCAGAAAGATACAATCACGAAAGATGGAAGTAGCAGAGATGAGGATGTTGAGGTGGATGTGTGGCCACACAAGGCTAGACCGGATAAGAAACGAGGTTTTTAGGGAAAGGCTTGAAGTGGCTAATATATCGGATAAGATAAAGGAAGGGCGACTACGATGGTTTGGACATGTGAAGCGGAGATAAAGGACATCTCTGGTTAGAACAGTGGAACACCTCACTGTGGAGGGGAAGAGGAGTAGAGGCAGACCCAAGTTGACTTGCGTTGAACGGATTAGGCGGGATTTGTTAGAATTACACCTCTCGGAGGATATGGTCCAAGATAGGAATTCGTGGAGGCTTAGGATCAAAGTTAAAGATTTTTAGGAATTATGAGTAGGGTACTATTGTGTCTGTGTTTCGTTCTGTAGGGATGGTCTCTGTGCATTTATGTATATTTGTTATTATTATTATTATTATTATTATTATTATTATTATTATTATTTTATCTATATATATTATGTGTGCTTGATATCGAGCTGGGGGTCTCTCTGGAAGCAGTCTCTCTATCTCTAACGATAGGGGTAAGGTTTACCTACATCTCACCCTCCTCAGACCCTACTTATAGCGTCGCTATTTATGTATATTTGTTATTATTATTATTATTATTATTATTATTATTATTTTATCTATATATATTATGTGTGCTTGATATCGAGCTGGGGGTCTCTCTGGAAGCAGCCTCTCTATCTCTAATGATAGGGGTAAGGTTTACCTACATCTCACCCTCCTCAGACCCTACTTATAGCGTCGCTATTTGTGGGATTTTCCTGGGTACCGTTGTTGTTGTTGTATCATCTTCATCACAACCCCAGCCACCTGCACCAATCACAACCACCTGCCACCACAACCACCTGCCACCACCGCCATCTCCGACGACACCACCACTACCACCACAAACACCACCAAAATCTCTTTCATCTTTTATAATAAATTTCTCCCAAATTTTTCATAACCCTAGACACAACAAATTCAGTCAACTACTTGTTTATAACATAGATTGACAATTTCTCTTAATTTCAGAAAACCCTAGCAAAAGTTATTCCAAATACAGAAAACCCTAGACACCACAAACCTCACCCAAAAAACGCCCATATCGTTACCACAAGACAAGTGATCGTATTTGATGTAGGAAGGGTTTTCCCCCAAATTTTCGTTACCCTAGGCTCTGTTCTCTTTATAGAGGATGAAGAAGGTGAATCGTTGCTTTCTCTGATAATAGCTTCGATAATAAGCTTTAATGGAGTGGGGATAGATGTTGGTGGTGGTTGCAGGTTGTTGTGATGGTGAATGAAGGTGGAGGGACAGAAACTTGAGTGGGGATTGTGAAGTCGCCGAAGAGGGAAAACAGAGGAAAGAGAGAGGGTGAGAAAGAGAAGCGGAGAAGAGACAGAGAGTGTTTGTGGTGGTGGTGGGTGTCGTTGGAGATGGAGGTGGTTGTGGTTGTGGCAGGTAGTTGTTAAAAGACGGTGGTAGATAATGAAGATAATCTGATGAAGATGTGATATATATGTATATATATACACATATAATTCTTTTTTATTATTATTAAAAGATTTTTTTAATTGAAAAACACAAGTGTCATTGTGGGCCTATTTTTTTGCCAACTGGACAGAAATAGCCACGTTAGCTGTCACGTGACAGTCCACGTCATCAGTTAACAGACAGATTTAACCATCGTTAGTTTGGGTCCAATGAAATAAAATTCGTGACAAGTTGGGACTGTTAGTTTACAACTTTCAAGTTGAGATTATTGCCTTCCAATCCCTCAAAGTTAGGATTATTTAGTTCTATTTCCCCTATTTATTTTTAGTCGAGAAAAAGGTTTAAAGTTTTAGAGTTAAGTAAAGTTTACTTAAGGAAAGAAAAGAAACGAAATAATATATTTTCCTTTCAATTTTCTTTCCTCTCATATTTGTATTTCTTTTCTCTTCTAGTCACTTCCTTCGGGTTTCAAATCATGAAATTTAGCCCAAAACTTTTATTGCTTTCTATACTCTTCTTTTTGCTTCTCTTTAAAGAAAAAAAAAGTTTGGAACATAATATTTTTCTTTCGTTCCACTTTCCTTCATTTCTTTCATTAAGTAAACTCGGAAACATAGCGTAGATGACCTATTTTTAAGTGCAAGGTACCCGATGGCTTAATCTCCTCCTCCATGTTGGAAGAGAAAATAACATCGTTCCTTGTCTTCCATATGCACAAACAGGTCGTAAGAATTATCGTATGGAGGTTTTTCTTACTTGATGTCCCAACTCTTAACCTATAACTCGTTGGGGAAACAATGTTTTTAGTGCTAATGATAAACCCCTAGTTTTCATATGATTGAAAAATTAGAAACTTCTTGTTAGCAAATATGCATATACTTCATACATGTACCCTAACGCTTAATGTATATCTCAAGAATGGTGATGTAGTATGATTTGACAGAAATTAATGTTTGTATTGATTAAGATAATAAAGGTGCAAGAATGAACATGCTCAACAAATCTTTAAGTGCAATATTCATTGTGTGCAACATTCACCAAAAGTACAACATATTATCATATTCAAAGTTGAAAAATCAAGGTTGTTAAATTGATGAAGATTTAAAGATATATAGATCAACACTGGAAGATCATCTTTAAAGAATCAATGTTTAAAAATTGATTGGAATTAAAGAGAAAATTAATTAAATCAAAGGTAAATTATAACAAATTATTTTTCTTAATAAAATTTATAGTAAAAGTCCCGATTGAAATAAATAAGTTTAATATCAATTTAACGGACTTTGGAATTTCAAAATGCAGGAAATTAGTTGGTTTCTTTCCTTAACGAATTAGAGATAATGCATTACTTAAAATGGATAGGAAATACAAACTTTACCAAATTTCAACCAATGCTTGAAAGGTAGACATCTAAGATTGTAAATTGGGTATGGTTAATTTGAAAAGTAAAAGAAAACAGAAGAATTGGTGTGAAAAAAGGTGTGGGTAGCTGTTTATAGTCGTTGCACAATGTTCCACTATGTAAAACAAACAAAAAACTTTAGTCGTGTTGGGAATCCATCGTATCCGTCTTGATAATTTATCAAATCATATTTTAGAAACATACAAATATATATTCTAAAATATATATTAAATCTCAGAAATTATATAATCAAAATTATATATTTATTTTCAGCTATAATTATTAAATAGCAATTATATATTTATTTTCGGAAGCGTGATATAATTATGATACAAATCAATATCCCAATCCAAGTAATCTATGTACAAACTATTCAAACAATTTTATAAAACCAATCCATAAGATGTTTTAGAGAATAGCTCAACGAAAAACCAAGATAGAACACCGAGGATATTACGAACACCACGCTAGTCGGCTTCATCACAAAATTATCCGAATATCGAAACAACTCCTTGAAGCGAACCCTTTGAATCAACACACCACGGTGGTGGGGTGGTGGCAGTGGGCGACGACCCTAGGTGACATCCTATTACTCGGTGGCTACGGCCACCTTAAGTGGCCGAGAGAGGATAAGGGCTACCTCTTTAATAGTGACGAAAGTTCATAGTGGTGGTGGTGGTATAGGGTATTTTTCCTCATCATGAATGTTTTATAAAACATTCAAAACTATTTGTAATCATTCTCCATAATCACAATTAACGAGAGTAATATCGACTTAATACTTTAGCCCAAACTCAAGCTAAACGGGCCTTAGAAATAGAACTTGAAGGGAGCCGGGCTCAAGCTCTCGTAAGTTATATCGACTTAATATATCTCACTTTGTGTGACAACAGTCAACGATCCAGGTCAACATCCGTACGCATTTCATTTATTAATGTCATTTTATGTGCATATTTAGACATTTTGCACACGCAATACCCCCCAGTCTAGTGAAGCATGAGTTATTCAGGAAACTCAACAAAGATCACCCGTTTATGCATACAACACCCGAACAATCACCAAACAAGCATTCAATGAGGTTACCACACTCTAACACATGGTAATTCCTCACTAACACATGTATACAAAACACAAGTGATCCCAAACATTAAACAACATGTGTTCACAATTAATGGACATCAATACATGTTAATATCGTCATCAAAAGCAAAAATTTCATTTTGACCTCACTACACCTAACCACATACGTCATTGTTGTATAACAATACATGCGTAATCACCATTAACATATACATGAACAACGTGGTTTATATTATTGATTAGTAAAACACGCTACTAACTTGGGAATCAACCAAATATACCTATGATAACACTCCAAATCTATTCTTAATTAAGGCCTAGATAACCTATGATTTCAACAACACATGGACATACTCACAACCAATGTTTATACTCATGAACATATACATATATATATATACACGCATGACATATACAATGTAAGATCACTAGACTTTTGACAAGGCTAGTCTAAGTTTCACCAAAACTACTAACATCCAAACTAACTTACACCATCTAGCTTTGCCTAAATAACACTTATGCTTACCTACATCTTCTAGAAAACCGATTGATCCATATATGTATGCATACATATATACGCATGGAAAACAACAAAGAGAAGGGACAAAAACACAAGCAAGACAAAGATCTCTTACACACCTATGCCTACCCTAGAACTAACCTCTTAATCTTATTTGTTTACATCTCGGCCGAAAGCTCACCAAGAGGACTCAATGTCATGTCCCTATCCCATAATCTTGCCTTATCTAGCTAAAAACTTGAAGCACCAATCACTACAATGCACTTGCTTCCATTTGTGGATTAAGACAAACTCCCACTCTTTTCCTTTTCCTAGTAATCGGCCGCAAGGAAACATCACACTCACTTGATCATTGTTTTCATGATAAGTCCCCTATCACACATGGTTGTCTTAAGGTTTCATGTTTTGGGTAAAAGAAAACTACGAGAAGCCCCATTCTTACACTTAGAACTTTCCTAAACTACCCACTACCAATCGGATTAGAGGAAGACAACGGAACTATCACCATCACATAACAAGACAAACTACCTACTTGAAAGACTAGTCCCTTTCCTTCAAGCTTGCATCGGCCGAAACATTATCCAAGGCTAGAGCATGATGTAATCATCTAGCATGATGTTAATTACACCAAATAAGGATCATGACAAGAAGTGGAGTAAACCCAAGAGATGATAGCTTGCCTTTCCTAGCTAAATCCATCACTAATCGGCCAAGGAGGCTTGCCTTTCATCAAGTAATGCTAAGAATGTCGATCATGAACCTCATCCAAGATGTTTCACTTTACCAAGGTTGTTCTTGTCACCACATGGATCGACCCCTATATAAAGGGAGCTCCTTGATCATCTCAAATTGAACCAACACAAACCCAAACACCCTTGAAAAGCTTCGGCCCTCCCTAACCATTATCTAAACCCCATCCGATCCCTTCAAGACTAGCTATAGGAAGCTTCAAAGGCTAGAAGGTTCCCTTTTCACCATCAAGTCTTAAGGTAAGTTCTAACCATCATTGTTCTCTAGTTTCATCGGCCCTATTGTGAACCCAAACCAAAGCATTTTGATCATGCTAATCGGCCCCCAAATAGTGTTAGTAATCGGTTAGCACGAATGTAAGGATTTAACTTCTCAATCACAAGTTAAAGCTTAGAAACACTTTGCACACACACTAATCCACTTATACCTAATCGGCTATTTGGTGATCACATTCTCAAGGAACATTGCTAAATTGATATTAATCGGCTTGGTAAATCAAGAAATATCTTCGGATCAAAACCTCACCTAAAATCATCATTAAGAAACCGGTTTTTATAACAACTTGTTTGGTTTATGTTCCAATATAAGGGTCCATGAATGAGGTGTTATAATCAGCCTTCATCACAATTATACACTAACACACCTCGTAATGGATCGAAGGTACCTTAACAAGCCAAGATCAATCGATTTTAATCCTCTAAATGATCAATTTTCAAAGCCATGATATGTGTTATAATCGGCCATCACTTGTTAACACATGTTAATAAAACTAAAGCACATGTTAACACAAGCTTTGATGCACTAAAGGGCTAAACACATGTTAAGGAACTCGTTTTTATTATAAATCCATCACACATCGTAGATTGGGGACAACATATGGCCTATAACAATACATGGGGCACATACGGGTCCACTCCACATAACAATCCACTATAAAGCCCTACGTACCAAAAGAACATGATCCATACCTATTAATGCTATGGTTCACAATAACGGGTGCCTAATTTGCATGATAAACGAGAATGTACAACTTACTATGTCCCTAATAATCATAGGGAAACCTCTATCTGGACGATATTCGCTCCACATTTCGGCTTCACTAGACCACACATGACTCTATCAGGTGAGTTTTCACGGCCCCGTTTTACTATTTTCACATTTTCGGAGGATAAACATGCTACAACTAGTACAATATCTTTTGGTGTGTATATTCTATCGTGACTACCATGTGGTACATAAGACATTTGGTTCATGAGATCTCAATAGTCCTCGTCCCTACATTACACTGTAACCATTAGCTATCAATAGCCATGGAACACTTTAATAGATCTATTGGGTTGACACCCCCACTCTTGGTTAGTCGCTCTAACAGGTTACATACGAAAGAGTGTTAGTATTCTACTATACATACATTGTCTTTAGTGTACAATGCACGAGGCACAATAGTCAAGAGGTTTGGTTACGGGACTCATGGTTTGCACAGTAATCATTCGCTTAGCTAGCCTATGATTGGTCATACACGAATTACACGAACATTTAATTGTTACATTCAAAACCCGTGAACTCACCAACATTATTGTTGACAAATCTTTTATGCATGTTTTTCAGGTAATTGATGACGAGCAGCAGAGGTTTGAGAGAGGGGTTCGAGCATGCACTGGGTGGTACCACTTTAGAATGGGTTTTGTCAATCCCGTAATGTTTAGTTTCAATTTCATGAATTTTAGACACTTTCTTGTTTTCCAGATGATGTTATGATGGTTTGAATAAATTTTATGACAATATCCATCCCTTGATGGTACTTATTTAAATAAATCTATGTGTTGCTTGAACCTTGGGATTGAAAACCTTTCGAGGTCACATTCCCGTGTTTCTGCCTTGGCAGGGTGTGAGACTTTGGTTATTGATTTTTTTGATTTGGAAGGACACAACAAGCATCACACAAGAGGACAACTTGGTCGAAAACATCATGGCGCGGTTTTTTGCTTTGGTATTTAACTATAATAGCTAGATACTCTTAGGTTAGTTTAGTATTGTGTTTGAACAAGTTTTGTAAACTATGCAAGTTATAATGTAACTAAAAGGCTTTATGTAACAACCCGACCAGGTGGGGCCTGGACGATATGACGGATTGGTAACAGACTTGCACAACGAAAGCAACGATAACTAATATTTATTGTTTTTACAATTTCTAATTCAAAAAAAATAATTACATAACTTAAATAAATAAACTAATATTTATGCAGGGACGAAACGCGGCGGTCGTCGAAGCAGTTGATAAGGTGTGATCCGCTAGTCGATCCGATCTCTATCCCGCTTATCTCTAGAGGCTCTAACCGCAACACATATAGCCGAAACTTCTAACCAGATAACCTCTAATCCGCTACTAGTAATCATATACCTCGCGGTTGCCATCCGTCCATTTGCAGTACCTGAACACATGCTTAAAAGAGTTTGGGTCAGCAATTACGCCGGTGAGTCCGTGTAAGTAGTTAAGTAAATCCAGACAGTTTAACAGTTCAAAACAAGTTTACACAGTTCAACACACGTGATGTACAAGCGACCCCTCAACCCTAACACGAGATCTATCTACTGCCATTATAGATCTACAAGGCATAATATATGCCGCAACGGTCCGCAGGCCTCAGTGGGGGGTTTCCCGGGCCCCTAGTCCCGGGTCCACTGTGCGTGGGGGTTTCCCCAAGTAGTACTACCCATATATTAAGCGGCTCACCTCTGAGTTAATGAGTGTCAGTATAATCCGGCAGCCAGTATCTTGTCACATCACAACAGTTTATAAAAAGGAAGCATGCATTCACCCCAAAACAGTTAAAACACGAAAAAGGGGAAGTACGCGAACTCACCTCAGCAGCGTTTCACCCGGTCACATATCATCCCAAGTCAAGTTTCCAATCATTAGCATGATCCTATTCAAGTTCATAAATATTAGCGCGCGTAACCATTATCATGGTCACACGTGTGGGCACATTTAGGTTCTTTATCCAATCTTCTATTTGGCGGGTTTATTATCATTTAACCAAGTGTATCCATCTTCTATGAATCTAGTCCATCCAACCTCTCATCTCTCGATATTATCGTAGTTATTCTACTCTCCTATGCCCGAATACTAACATCAATCGTCTTACTAGTTTTCGTGCTTATACAATATATCATAAATATAAGTCCCATAATTAATTGGCTGCACTGCCAGTTGCACTGGCAGTGTGGCTGACGTGCAGTCGTGGTACACGTAAATTTAATCCAACTTACAATTATTAGATAGTGGTAAACAGGTATCGAACACAGGGAGTTTGTGGAATATGTGTAAACTTAAAGTTCTGCGAATTAACTAAATTTACTACTAGACAAAAATAAAGATCTTTTTAGTTGTTTTTGATTTAAAACTTAATGGAAAACTAATTACTAATTAAAATGGGTTTGTTTCTTCAAATTATAAGAGCAATGATCATTCTCGGATCCGGTTTCTTTAAACACTTGTGTGAAAATTCCAACTAGAAAGAGTTACATAGACATAACTCATGTAGAAACAATTGTTGTGATAAAAGGGAACAAAGTACTCGGATTATATTAACGCGAGGTTGTTTCCCGATGACCAATTAATCAATAACCAACCGAATCCTCCCCGTAATATCTCGATTGTTAGCAACACCAAGAACATACGCTTAAGACTAAAAATTGGTAAATTAATCAACACACTACAAGCAATTTTTCATACATCATAATAATCAAGCAAAGATACTAAATTATTATTCTAGAAATGCAAGAAAACACACACAAGAGTTTAAGAAAAACCTTCACCAAGAATGATCACCAAAGTTTAGCCTAGCATAGTTTGGTGAATCATCATAACATTCATGGAACTGTTCATAGTAATCAAAGACATAAACCAAATGTTTGAGATACTTCTCCAATCAATCTCCAAGCCAAAAATCGCCCAAATGCTCTCCAGAAACGTTCCCAAGTCGAAAACTATGTGAAAAGACCGCCAAAAACCGTTCATATAGTGGGAGTTACAAAAAATGTTGCAGAGCCTACCTTACCTTACGGTGCCACCCTAAGGTACGGTGGAGGGCATGAAGCTGACGGTGGAAAGAGACTGTAGGACGGTAGAAATAAAGCCCCAGAAGCCACCGTACCTTACGGTGGCTACCGTAAGGTACGGTGGAGCCTTCAAAAGCTCCAATTTTCCTTCTTTAATCTTTTCCTCATTCCGATCCGTTCCGATCCATTCCAAAGCTCGTATTTCTTCGTTTTAAGCTCCTTAATGTACCTGCAACCAAAGTACCCGTAGTCATCCAATTCTAAGCAATAACATGATCAAATGTGGTATAATAAGCGTTTTATCATCATAAAAGGGTTGTTCCTTGAACCACCCGTCAGTGGCCGAGCATAATCAATATACACGGTCATGCACTTCAGCTACACGATCATGCACATCAGCTGCACGGCCGTGCAACTGACCTACGGTGGAGAAAGTAGGTTACGGTTCTGGTGGATCAGAATTTTCGTAGATGTGCAGGTTTTTGAATACTTAGCCATTTTCTCCCTGCACATGGCTGCACATTATTATGGGTTCAAAGCCAATTCCCGGGGCCTCGTTAAACTTTATTTTAACACGAGTTTGAGGCACCAAGTCTCATGCTTAGATCCCCATTCGATTATTTTTACATTTCTATGTCATTTTTACACAAATTGACGTGTTAAGGGTCATAGGTTATTCTAACATAATTCAACCAAATCTTGAATTAAAACCAACCATATTCTCAACTCAGGGCGCCTTAGCAATACTTGGACTTGATTAAACTATGGATTGCCCATACACTTAGGCATCCTAGCTCGATGCGAGATAATTTGACCCATTAAAGGATTTCAAGGATCGCGCCCAATGACTTCCGATCCCTTTACTTGTTTAAAACATGTCAAGTTGAAAACATCATCCTTTTTAAATTACTATGATCCGTTTCAGTATTTTCCTTGATTATATTTTTAAATTCCCAAAATGCCCTTATAAGCAATTACTTTAATTTAGTCACACGTAGGCGACACAACTTGGTCAAAACTCGTTATTTTTGACCCATCAACTTGTTTGTAAACCTCTAAGCCCCTACGGAGTTAGTTTATTACAAATTTCCTAATTTCATCCATTTTAGTCATTTTTGCATGCCTTAGCGTGCATTGGACATAGTCACAAGTTAACTTACCGAATTTGCACCCAAACTCCATGTGGGTGGTTTTTACCCACAAATTTCTTCGCTCAAAGGCGTCCATTTAACTACGGACTTACTGGGTAGCATAGAACTATCTCCATAGCTTGCAATTCTTCTTCATGATCATTGGCATCAAGTGCCCATTTTTTCAACATACTTACCTGTAGGAAATCTTAATTTATACGCATTAGTTTCTCGGGACTCAAATGGTGATACATCGCCACTTGTCCCGTTTGACTCCTTGAATCTTAATACTTGATATACAAGTACTAAGAATCGGGTTCAAATGATGAGAACATCACCATTTGACCGTTTGCCTTATAATTCCTAATACTCTAATTTTCAAACTTCTATTCTTAGGTTCAAATGATAGTATCATTTGACCCATTACCCATTTATAACAATACTATGATATTTTAACTTTAAGAATCGAGCTCAAGTGATATCGACCTCACTTGAACCATTTTACCATTTAAAACAATACTCAATTACCCCATTAGCCATCCCCTCCCGGAATTATTAATTTCTTTCTGTTTAGGCGATTTTAACCCACCTTGGATAAAAATCCTATATTCTCCCAAATTATTCTTCTATGAGTAACCCACATCCATTTATAATACTTTAGATAGGTTTGTCAATTCGTATCATTATATGGACTTTAGTTATAGATGGACTTATTTATGACAAGCCACCTACCTTGGCCACAACTTATGCGTTCCTTGAGCGTTTTTATCATTTGATCATTTCCTCCCCAAGTTTTCCACCTAGTTTGACAAGATCAACTTCACTATACTCAAGATAAATCAAGTTAGTCATTATATCAATAAAAACAAACAAGGTTATTTCCATATTAGAACATAACCCATATTCTTATCGTCTAAATCTCGTCTTATATTTCACAAAACGTTCATTCTACAATTTAATTTATTTTGTTATTTCTTAATCATGCCTAATAGCATAATTAAGCGAAATGAATTTTCGGGGTGTTACGGGATTAAACAAGGTTATTTCAAATATACACTCTTAACAAATAATTTTAAAACAACACTATGTTGGTATATATATATATATATATATATATATATATATAGGGGATGGTTCAATAGAAAACTCATTTTATTGAGAGAACTCGAGAACTTTATATTACATATGTGCAATATATCATAATTGCATATGTGTAATATATATTGCACTTGTGTAATATATCATATGTTACACATGTGTAATATATATTGCACATGTGTAATATATCATATGTTACACATGTGTAATATATATTGCATATGTGTAATATATGATATATTGCACATGTGTAATATATATTACACATGTGTAACATATGATATATTACATATGTGCAATATATGATATATTGAGTGTATTACATATGTGTAATATATATTACACATGTGTAACATATATTACACATGTGTAACATATGATATATTGCACATGTGCAACATATGCAATAGTAATATATTACACAAGTGTAATATACAACATATGATATATTACATATGTGTAATATAGAGTTCTCGAGTTCTCTCCCTAACTATGAGTTCTCAAATGAACCTTCCCCTATATATATATATATATATATAACACTTAGAGTAGCTCCTAGCTATAGTGTTAGGCTAGGAAGAAAGTAATTGAGAGCTAAGTCAGACCACATATGCTTAATTTTGAAGTCCAATAATAAAGTTCTAGGCCCAACACTCCAAAAGCATTCTGCTTTTCATAAATTGGCCCTTCAAGTAAGATATCAAATACATTATAATCAATTTCATTTCATATCAAAAGAAAAGAAAATACAAATGTTATCCAGTGTATATATGCTACTTTGTAAATACGATTAATTATATATTATATATAGCACTAGTTTATACCTCAGAAGCGTCATGGGGTTGAAAAATCTAATATGGCGTAATATGATTTACACAAGAAAAACTCAACCGAATACGGCTGCAAAGGAAACTATCTTTCGACAGTTAACGTATCCCCTAACCGCATAATACGCTACCATCTCAATTATATTGGTTACCTATGGATTTGATTCATATATTAGCCACTAATAATTACAATAGAATACCACTACATCTAAGTACTATATTTTTAAAAGCCATGTATAAACGACATCGAATCAAGTTATGATTACCTGTCTAACTTCCACGTCCTTTGTGGTTATTTCAGCGATAGCATTCTCAGTGATCATCTAATTCACCCAGAAATATCTATACCCTGATTTTTCTTCACATTGGAAACCCATATAAAACACAACCACCCTTATTAAATAAGAACCACTCCAACCAAATACATGTTTTCTCCTACACCCTAACCCACAAAGCAAACTTAACCCTTTAACCATCTCTCTTTAAACTACCATAAACCACCGTCTATAACTGGTGTTCCCAAGCCCGGGTCAACATGTTTAGAGACCTAAAGCAAGATTTTATTTTAAGGCCCACTCTATAAAGTTTTTAATCCATTTTTTGGTAATAATATTGACCATGATTATAGTCTTAATCCCATACTAATTTATATTCCTAAATCAACTTATACTAGATTTCTCCTAACGAAGTCCATGTTTACTGTTTTGCATTCCCATCACTTATATGTGTACAAACATGAAGCAGATAACACTAATAAGTGGATCAAAACAAACGTTAAATCTTCCTCTACATACACAACAAAACTCAGTCTTTGACATACCAACTCTAAAGATCCAGATCCGCACACATATATAACTACTCTACCTAACACCTATTAACCTAACCACATAAACTAATCTACTCTATCAATCACCCAATACACATCCTACAACAGCAATATCATCAAAATCAGTTACAAATCAGCATTCGCTATCTTACAATTTCATATTTGTATCAAATTAAGCTATAAATTACTTTATAAATAAAAGTAGAAAAAAGATAGAGTGAATGATGTATACCTTCAGCCACTTTAAGCTAATGAGCCATTGCAATGGATCAAGTGTCAAAACAACAGAGCTCCGCCACTCTCTTCCTCTTCTCTGTCACCGTCTCCTCTTCCTCCGACTCACAACCTTCATTCGCCGCTGATACGTATATCCTTCAATCAATATGTCAATAACATTATCTTTGTAACCAACATCTATACGGAACATATAGACATAAAAAAATAACTTTAAAGTCACAAAACAAACCCTTGAAAAAAAAGGACAAACCCTTCAATCAATTATGATCCAAATGTTGTTGCTGGAGATGATGAGGGTTGAATTTAAAAACAACAACAAAAGATTGATCTTTATCAAAACCTAGGGATGCCCATCTGTCTTTGAATAGACCTGCCCATATATGAACCGACCCGCAAAGCTTCCGCCAAAATCGACAACAACTACCCAACACACACAAATCCAATTCGTTCATATAATATTCACAAATTCAATTCATAAAATTTCATAAAAATTCAAAAAAATCAGAAAGATTATTATTTATTTATAATCTTACAAAATTAATAAATGAAAGGAAGGAAATTGAGGACATAAATCAACAGACTTGAAGTAAAGATGCGATTTTGAAGGCAATATCGGTGGGAACCGAGTTCTATATGGACCGATTATTCATAGTTTTGTTGGCGATTTTATGTTTTCTTCGGTGTTTTGTTTACGTAGACAAGGAGGAGGGGAGAATCATAAGAAATAATCAATAACTATATATAAAAGAATAACTACGTGTACAATTGTAATGGGAAAATGCCACTAGCGGTCTAACACACCTTGTATATAACAAAAGATGAAGGCCCTTATGAATAGTTACCTTTTGTTTTTTAGTGTTCATTATCTTTTCCATTTTTTATGTATTTAATATAATACTAGTGGGAATGTCGTTGCATTGCCGTGGGTATTTATGTTTTTTTAGCGCATATTTGTGTGACGGGTTCATGTAATTTATTTTTAATATCAATTGGCTAAAAGAACTAACATATCAATTCACAAAGAGGAAGTAAAATGAATAAGGAATTGACAACCGTATGAATTAAGGAAGTCATAAGTAACATAAGTTGCATACTCTAATGCATCAATAGGGTTTTCCATCAAAGAAATTCAATATTTCCATGCTAGAGAGACTACAAAACCCTTCCTCTAACTACTGGAACCATGAAATTAAATTCAGCAATAAATCAACGTTGGCATGTTTCCATAGTTATTGTTGACTTATGAGCCACTTAATGGTGTTATGATTTCAAAACCATGTGCCGATTTTAGTAAGAAAGTTAAAACAAACAAAATTGGCATGTAACCATGATAACTAAACACCTCATAGCCTTCGTAAGATCCAATTTTACCGTAAAAGAGGCACATCTAAAAATCTGACGAAAAAGAAATAAATAATATTTGAAATTAAAATCACATCCAATGAAAAACGTACAAAAAAAGCCTTGCTTAATCTGATTCCCACTCTAATTCTTAGCAATGTTGAGGTGTCGTGGCTTCTTAATCTTCCTTCTGGCCCTCATTCTCAGCAATGTTCCAGTATCGTAGCCATTCTATATTATTATAAAACCATTTACTCGCATGCATTAAAAATACGCTTTAAACCAGCTTATTCATTGATTATTGGGTCAAAACAGCTAGTTTGCTACCTCTCCCTGAAATATAACCAAAGCTTTCATAACTCCATAAATTGTTTTGGTTGAAAAGTTGGGACATCTTTATTATCAATAATTTTGTAGTTATGCAAGTATGCAGGTAAAGTAAATCGACGCATCTTGACTCGTTGCACAACTCATCCGACCCACCTATAATACGGACTCATGGTGTCTAATTATTGTTTTGTAATGTCTCAAAGCAGTAATTTTACATTTATAAAAAAATGTTGTACCTTCTTAACCCTTTACTTAAAATCATTGTGTTTTCTTGAAATTTATATGAAAGAGAACATTAGAGATAGTATTACCTGCTTA
Organism: Ambrosia x helenae; assembly: GCA_030844895.1. Lineage (NCBI taxonomy): Eukaryota > Viridiplantae > Streptophyta > Magnoliopsida > Asterales > Asteraceae > Ambrosia > Ambrosia x helenae. The sequence goes on along the minus strand of JAUTDX010000721.1, from coordinate 35,074 downwards.
CTTCTAGCAAAATCATTATCAGGAGTGAGGAAAAGCATGCAGTGGCACACCTTTATACCTTTATGAGAAACAAGATGACCATAATCTTAATAAGCCATAAAACTTTCTACAAAAAAGTAATCCAAAGATGAGAGATCGTATTAAGTAATTAAAAATTAAAATTTAATCTCCAAATATAATTTTTAGCTTTAGTAGGCATAAAGGAAGTTAGAATGTTACAAACCAAGAGCCTTGTGTTGCCTCAGCTGCTTTGTCACCATAGGCCCTGTTTACAAACCAAATCACAAATTTTTTGATTTATACGAGATGAGTTAATCTTTACATGTGCAATTGAGCAAGGATTGACAGACATTAAGCAATAATACCTATCGCCAATAAAGAAATAAAAGTAGTATTTGTTTTTTTAAATAAATATTATAAACACAGTAATTAGTGATATTATAAATACAAAACTAAAAAATCACATTTGTTATTTGTTACTTGAAGGTATGAATTCATCCATGGTCCTCATGAAGAAGAAGATACACATACATATCCAACGATTAACAGAACAATTGACGGAAGTTGTACGAACTATGAACCTAAAACAATAGAAATCAAGCGATAATGAAGAAGAAGATGATATTGGTACCTTGAAAGCATTAAGTCAGAATTATTGCAGCGGTTTGCACTTGTTTCGAACTGATGGTGGCGGTAATGAAAACGCAGCGGCAGTAAAAATCTTAAATCGTGCTGGCAAGTGGTTGCATTTATTGTGTGTGGTGCTTCAAATAATAATTGGCGAGTGTGTGAAACTTGCGATACCCATTTTGATTATGAACATCAATATATATAATATAATTATAATAATTATTTGTTATCAATCATAAATTCCAATTATGGTTTGCCGGTTAATGAAATTTGAAACAGAAATTCTAAGGTTCGAGCATTAGACATCAACTAATCCAAATCAATGACCAAAATGAATATTATAATTATGCAATTTAATGATGGAAAGGGTTGAATGGATGAAAAGGCTTAATATCATTGATGTGGAAGACTCTCTAATTGAGCATTCAATCACCTACAATAAATAAAAGAGGGTGGTGATGAGATGATGAAGAGACAATGCCATTGAAAGCGGATTGAATGAACGGTTTAAAAAACAATGATCTAAAATTCGTGCATTAGTCATTTGTACAATTGTCATCAACTGTTGCATATTAGGGAGATAAAGGAAGAAATGGGGTAAAAATTAGGGAATTACACTATGACTCTTGGTATGCTATCTTAAACTTCATGTAAAATTACCATAGCATATTATCACAATTGGTCAATGGGTAACCCTAACAGAAGAGGCGGCAGAGGCGATTCCCGTTCGGATAACGTTTCTTGTCGTGATGATCCATCGCTGAGTACTACGTTCTATATCACTAATATATCGGATCGGGTAACAGGTTTATTACTATGGGAGGCTTTTCAACCATTAGTGCAGGTGACTGATGCCTGGGTTCCAAGGAAACGGACTGTTAAAGGGCGTGTTTTCGGCTTTGTACGTTGCGAGAAGATTGCTAATCCGTATGACATTCTTTCAGCGCTTAATGACATCGTCATTCTAGAGTCAAAGATCTTGGTGTCGATGGCTATGTTTGACAGGTCTCATAATCGGATTTCTTATGATGATGTGAACATGGGGAAGAAAGCTTGGGTGCCGAGGCAAAAGGAAGTGATGGTAGGTGATTTCCCCACGATGGCGTCTGTCTGTGGGTCTTCCTCTGGTTCAAAGAAGATGTTGCACTTAAATGAGGAGGAAGCTATGTATCCTAGGCATTCAATTGGTAGGGCTGTGGTGGGTGTCTCTGATAGTATTGCTAGATTACAACTGGTTAAAAGGGTGCTGGTTGACGCTGGGTTCCAAGATGCGGCGGTGTCTTATCTTGGGGGCTTATCGGTATTGATTACCTTTCGGGATGGAATTGAGATGCACGAGTTCTTGGTTCAGAAGTCAGAGTTTTGGAAGGAGTCTTTGAACTCGGTAACGCCTTGGACTGGTCAATCCTTGCCATTTGATAGGATCACTGTTCTAAAGGTGGTCGGAATGCCTGTGTCTATTCGGGATAGTGCTGTTTTTTTATAAAGTGGGAGGTTTGTTTGGTGATGTTGTATGGCCGTCGGAATTTTCATGGATGGGGTTAGACAATGCCTTCGGTTATTCTCATGTACTCACTAAGATCACTCATAGGATTGATGAAGACGTTACGGTATCCTGGCGTAATAATGCGTACACTATGTGGGTGATAGAAGAGAGCAATGCATGGATTCCTGAATTTGAATCGGCTCCACAGGTAGACAGGGACGATGCTATGGAAGAAGGAGAGATCAGGGAGCAGGTGCCGGACGTCGTGCCGGTCGTCGTGACGGATCCTCAGCCGGAGGATGATGCGACGATTAATCAGGCTGATCTTCCGGAACCGTTGCATGGGAATATTGACTTTCCTTCTGGAAACGTTAACTTTGGCGCTCAGTTTTCAAATGCCATGGGGATGTTTTTGTTTTTGGGCATGTTGTCCAACTATGTGGGCCAGTCTAATGTTGGAAGGGTGGACCAATCTAGAGAAGCCCAATTTTATCCCCAAACCCCATTTACTGGGCCGAAGGTTTTCTCGGTTGGTAAGTCTAATCCTTTCAAAAGCAGAAAGAGGTCTCGAAGGTCTTTCTCACACTCTCCTGATATGGAACGGATAAGCATTAAGGCTGCTTCAAATTATGTCGAGGTGATAGCTCCTGTGTGCCCGGATTTGGATGCCAATTCGACGGAAGGGGAAGCTGGGATGTAGTCTTCGATTTTAATCCGGTTACACATTCTCAGCCTGAGTTTCAATCTGTTAACGAGGGTGGGGGTGATGTGGTCGCTGCTCCTGTTCTTGGTGATTAGATGATTGAGGCGGATTTCATTAATAACGAAGTTGATGCCACCATTGAGGTGGGGCAGGTAGTCGGTATAAATTTGAACTCTTTCTCTGGTTCTATTGCAACTGAAGTTATTGCGGAGCTGGGTGTTTCGGGTGGACAATGAACTGTTTATCGCTGAATATCCGTGGGATAAGAGGTAAAGGGAAACCAGATTGGGTTAGAGGTCTGAACAGGTATCATGGGGTTGATTTTATTGCGGTTAAAGAATCCAAGATATCGGATCCACCTTTACATTTGCTTTCTAGATTTTGGGGTAATTCTTCTTTTAATTATGATTTTGTTAATTCGGATGGGATTGCGGGAGGTCTTATTTGCTGGTGGGACCTGACGTGTTTTAGACAGTCTGGGGTAATTCGTTCTCGTCATGTTTTGATTGTTTCGGGTTGGTTTTGGTTCATAGTAATGTTCAGTTAAACATTGCTAATGTTCACGCTCCAAACGACCCTGCTAGTCGAAGTTGTTTTGGGATGAGCTGTTGTTTTTCAGGAGATCGCTTTTGGGTTTATGGGTTATGTTGGGGGATTTTAATGAGGTGAGAACTTCGGATGAGAGAATGAATTCGGAATTTTTCTCCCAACAGGCGGTGGTTTTTAACAGTTTTATTAATGACGCGGAGTTTTTTGAGTACAACATGTCTGGACACAGGTTCACGTATATGGCGGGAAGTGGGGACAAGTTGAGCAAGTTAGACAGGTTCTTGGTCTGTAGCGAGTTTATGGTGAGATGGCCTAATGCGGTTGTGACAGCTCTTTCCAGGTTTTTGTCTGATCATTGCCCGATTCTTTTATCGCTGAAAAACACTGATTTTGGTCATGTGCCTTTTCGCTTTTTTAACTCTTGGTTAGAGATGCCGGGTTTTGAAGACTTTGTAAATTCAATTTGTGATCTATTTACTTATTCTGGGCCTTCGGATTTGGCTTTATCCGCTAAGTTAAAATGGTTGAAAGGTAGAATTAAGGCGTGGGTGTATGCGGAGCGGGGTAAACGAGATGGTAAAATCATTGAGTGTAAGAAGGTTGTTGCTGACTTAGAATTATTGGCGGACAACCGACTTCTTTCTGCTTCTGAACAGGAAAACAGAGTGGCTGCCAGAAAGATTTTATTCGAAGAAGAAAGATTAAGGGTTTTAGATGGTGATGAGAATTCTAAGTATTTTCATGGGATTATAAAACTCAATTCAGCGTCTAACCGGATTCATGGGGTGCGTGACAATGGTGTTTGGCTTTCGGACCCGACGCAAGTTAAGGATAAGATTGCGGATTTTTTTGCGGCTAAGTTTAGTGAGTCAAATGTGGTTTCACCAGAATTCAGTTGTCCGGATGTGCCCCAACTGTCAGCTGAAGAAGTCTTGGCCTTGGATACGGATTTTACTTTGGAAGAGATAACTAGTGCCGTGTGGGAGTGCGATGGGGACAAGGCGCCGGGGCCAGACGGGTTTAATTTTGTGTTTATCAAAAAGTTTTGGCCTAAACTTAAGCTTGATTTTTGAGGATGATGTCGGATTTTCATTCGCGGGGTTCTATTGCCGAGGGTTGTTTCTCGGCCTTTATTGCCTTGATCCCTAAGGGTCGTGATCAGGCGACTCTTGCGGATTATAGGCATATTAGCCTGGTTGGAGTCATTAACAAGGTGATTTCCAAAGTGTTAGTTCTTCGCCTGGAAAACGTTTTGTCACGTCTAGTTTCTGAAGAACAAACTGCTTTTCTTAGTGACCGCAATATTCTCGATGGGCCGTTAATTTTAAACGAGATGATTTCATGGCTGAAAAAGGCGAGATTACAGGGTCTATTTCTTAAAGTGGATATAGAGAAGGCGTATGATTCGTTAAGGTGGGATTTTCTTGATAATATTATGCATCAGATGAACTTCTCGCTAGGTGGCGTGGTTGGGTGATGTCTATTGTGCGGAATTCTCGGGCCTCGGTGTTGGTTAATGGCTCGCCAACCTATGAGTTTCCTTGTCAGCGTGGTCTTCGTCAAGGGGATCCTCTATCCCCTTTAATATTTATTCTTGCGATGGAGGGCCTCACTCGGATTGTTCGACGTGCTTGTACGCTTGGTACGTTTCATGGTATTAGAGTGGGTGGTTCGGGGCCTCTTATTTCCCACTTTTGTTACGCGGATGATGTGGTCTTTTGTGGCGAGTGGTCAGTTAACAATGTGCTCAACCTTAGACGACTGTTAAGAGGTTTCTATTTGATTTCGGGCTTGCGGATTAGCTCCAAGAAGAGCAGCCTTTATGGGGTGGGTGTCTCTGATGTTGAAGTTTCGGATATGGCCAGAGTGATAAACTGCTTACCGGGCGGTTCCCGTTTATCCACCTTGGAATTCCAATAGCGGCGAATATGAATTTGGTGCGGAATTGGGAGCCGGTTGTTGGGAAATTACAAAAAAATTATCGGCTTGGAAGGCTAAGTGCTTATCTTACGGGGGACGGATAACTCTTCTAAAATCGGTGTTGAGCTCCCTCCCACTGTATTACTTCTCTCTTTTCCAGGCCCCCATTCACGTAGTCAATTTGTTGGAAAAGATTAGACGTGTTTTCTTTTGGGGAGGGACAGATGAAGTCGACAAGACAAGTTGGTTGGCTTGGGATAAAGTTAGAGCTCCCATTGAGTATGGTGGAGTGGGTTTGGGGTCTTTGAGGGACGCAAACTTAAGCCTTCTTACTAAATGGTGGTGGCGGTTTAAGACGAGTCAATCGGCGTTATGGCGTAAAGTTGTGTGGTCAATCCATGCTAGTGGTCGTGACTGGAACTTTATTCCTATGAAAGTCTCTTTGGGAGGTGTGTGGAAGAAATCGCTAGTGTTCCGGGAACCTTGGAAAGATTGAATATGGATCTGTCTCGGGTTATAAAAGGTAATTTGCAAAACGGCCATAGTATACTTTTCTGGTATGATTGGTGGACTGGGGATAACTGCTTTCGGAGTAAGTTTCCACTGCTTTTTGCATTAGAAAGGGATCGGCTATGTTACGTTGCTGATCGTATCAGGATGAATGGAGCCGATGTGCAGCTGAGTTGGGATTGGCGTAGGGCTTCGATGTCATATGCTGAACTTGCTGAGTTTTTTGAGCTGTTGCAGGTTCTTTACGGGGTGCAGCTGGGTGGGGGGTCTGATAGCTGGACGTGGGCGATGGGTAATTTTGTTGGTTTCTCTGTTAAGGATATGAAGCAGGAAATATTCGCTGCGTCTAACGGGCTGCCAGAATGCGAATTCGAGTGGTGTAACTGGGTACCTAAGAAGGTCGTGGTTGTTGCTTGGCGAGCTTTCTTAGGTAGACTACCGACTGCAGATGCTCTTACAAGGCGCAATATTCCGATTGAGACGGATCAATGCAGAGTTTGTGGCTTAACAGTGGAGTCCGTGGATCATTTATTCACAGGTTGTCCGGGCTTTATGGATGTATGGCGGATTGTTTTCGATTGGTGTAATGTGCCGAATTTTTACGCTTTTCATGCTAAGGACTTCCTGAAGTATCATCTTACGGCAAAGAACGGGACGCGCGTTAAGAAAACTTTTTATGGAGTTGTGCTTACAGTTTTTTGGAGTATCTGGAGGGCTAGAAACGACTTTATTTTTAACCAAAAACAGGTATCAACCCGGAAAATCGTGGAAGAGATCAAAGTGATGAGTTTCTTGTGGATTACTAATCGCGGAAGAATGTGTAACATGACATGGGATGCGTGGTGTAGGTTCGACGTCACTAAAATGGGATAGGCTGGGTTTATGGTTTCTTTGCTGGGGTTATTGTTCCTTTTCCTTTTTTTCGGTTTGTAATTGTTCGGATTGTATGTTGCGGGTTCCCGGGCTAGCGTCTTGCTAGTGTTTTATTAAATAAAGTTGTTTTGCCGTTCAAAAAAAAAATCTATCTAGTTTCTTTAATAAGGTAGTATAGATATTTTAAATTCACATCCTATATCTTTAATAAATTTATGTGACGGTTTAAATTTACGTTTTTCTTTTCTCAATTTTCCTAGTTTTGGTCGCCTTCGATTAGACGCTTATGTTTATTATGTTGCTTATTTTTATGTACATGTCGATATAAATTAAACTTGGTTTACATTTCGACGTAATTCTTTTTACTTAAATAACTCGGGGCTTCTAGATTTTAGAAATTTTGATAGACCATTGTTTCTTTTTCTTTTATAGATATGAGTCAGAGATTTCAATTGATGTTAAATACGTGTAAACACTTCTTTCGACAAATAAATACTTCATTTTCTCGGATTCTCTTTTGGTTGCTATAGTGAATATCCCCATCACAACGAGCCTAAAAAATGCCGAACGAATTCCCGCTGCCAAGAACAATCGCTGAAAATAAAATCAATTTTTCTATTGGAAAAATCACAGATACTTTTAGTCAAACATGTTTGATAAAGTAATAAATCGTTTTTTTTTTTGAACGGCTAATTTCCTCACCTATTTTTTCACCCTTTTTATTACACCATTTTTGCCTCATATGAGGCTTAAACTCCCAACCTCCCCTTTACACTCCCAACACCTTTACCGCCACACCACAAGGGGTGAGGCAGTAATAAATCGTTATTTATTCTTTTTATAAACTTTTCTACTTTTTATAGTTCTTGTAAATTGTAACAGAGGTTCATTTTTTTCCTAAATAGGTTTTACTTGTTTATAGATATTAAAAAATATTAAAAAACTGTTTTTTTTTCTCCCAAAACTACCTTCTATAAATATAGGTTTATCCAATTGTGAAATGCAACATTTCAGTAGCAAAACCTATTTTCTAAAAGAGAAAATTATAGGTTTAGTTTAGAAAAAAATGTAACATATGTTCCAAAATATTAAAAAGTCATACGTGCATTAGATATTAAATCCACCTACAATAACATATGTTCCACTAATTCTTCACTGAAAATGGACCAATCTCAACAATAAGTGTGATTGGTGGACCACCCTCTACGAGCGCATGTTGAGGGAGGATTCGGACATCGATCCTGAGTTGGCTATTGAGTTCACGGATGTGGACTTTGCGGCTTGATACGCAACATTTTCGACCATGTCGAGACATGACAATTGTTACGCCAACCTTATGTTTATTTTTGTTTTTTTAATGTATTTTGATTTTATGTTTAATATTAATGAATTTATGTTTTTATGTTCTTCTTTTTGTTTTTATTTAATTATGTTTTAATTTATGCTTTAATTAAATTTAAACGGTTTAATTAAACATTCAACAGAAACGGTTTAAATAATTAAACGGTCAAAAGAAATAATAAAAAATTGTTACAAAATAATTAAACTGTCAAAAGAAATAATATAAAATGTTACAAAATAATTAAACGGTCAACATCACCACCTTCACTGCCCGTTAACTAGAACTAAAATTTGGTTCACAAGACTAATACCAGTATGAGTGTCGACGATGTTACCATGCTGATAGTGGGGTATTCGTAACCAAATCAGGCGGCGCCCTGTATACCCTAAGAAACAATCGGTGAAAATAAAATCAGTTTTTCTATTGGAAAAATCAGATACATTTAGTCAAACATGTTTGATAAAGTAATAAATTCTTGTTTATTGTTTTCATAAACTTTTCTACTTTTTATAGTTCTTGTAAATTGTAATAGTGGTTCATATATATATATATATATATATATATATATATAGGTTTAGGATCCTGTACAAAGTACATTTTTCGTGAGAAGTGTGAGAAGGACTAAGAATTAACATGTAGACATCATGTTTTGGATTTAGGAATGATGTTTTAGGTTGTTTTAACTTGAAAAACACCAAACACAACAATCTAAAACACAATACAATGTATTATAGTCATTAAATTTAAAAAACAGCTAAAACACACTATTTAACGCTTAAAACACACTGCTAATGTTCTTAGCATGGTGTTTTAAGTTTTAAGCCTAAAATACATTGTTTTCGGTTTTTTATTGTTATGTTTGGTGTTTTTATAGGCAAAACAATCCAAAACATCACGACTAAGTTCAAAAAATGATGCCTAAGTATCAATTTTTAATACTTCTCACACTTCTCACAAAAAAAACACTTTGTACACGATCTTGACCATATATATATATATATATATGGGAGAGTTATCTTGAGAACGCTAAATATTGCGAGAACCGTGAGAACAAATGAGAAAACCAATCAAAATCATTTTTCTAATACAAACCTAATTATAATCAAAATATATACAACACTAAAAAACGAATTTTCTTTCCAAACAATTCATCCTTTTCTTGAAAAAACACTTTCAAATTAACTTTTTACGCATGTGTAAATGAACAGTTTACACATGTACAAACAGTAAATTTACACATGTGTAAAAACAATTTATTTCCGTATACACGTTTAAATTTTTACGCGTAAATTGTGTTTTTGGGATTGTATTTTACTAATAAAGATAAGTGTAAAAAGAAATTTTTGATTTGAATGGTTTTAGATTGCGTTCTCGCGGTTCGTACGAAGTATAGGCGTTCTCAAATTAACTTTCCCCTATATATATATATATATATATAGGATTTGGTTCAAATGAGAACCTTTCCCCAAATTGAGAACTGAGAGAACCATTCTGGGCCACACATTTCTCTAAGGCAATTTTTTTTTTTTTTTTTTTTTTTTTTTGCAAAAATCGCTGCTTTATATGTAAGGAAAAAATTTTTTTTATTTTTTTTGTATTTTTTTTTCAGTATACACATGTGTATAATTGCATTATACACATATGTATAATGCAATATACACATATGTATAACTGAAATATACACATATGTATAGCTGAAAAATGCTATATACACATATGTATAATTGCTATATACACATATGTATAATTGACATATACACATATGTATAAATCAAAAAAAAAAATCAAAAAAAAAAAAAAATTTCCTTGCATAAAAATGTGCGATTAAAGCAAAAAAAAAAAATTGCCTTTATATGAAATGTGTGGCCCAGAATGGTTCTCTCAGTTCTCAAATAGGGGTTGGTTCTCTTATGATCCCTACCCTATATATATATATATATATATATATATATATATATATTCAAAATAGGTTTTACTTGTTTATAGATATTAAAAAACTAGTTTTTTTTTTCTCCCAAAACTATCTTCTATAACAAAATATAGGTTTATCTAATTGTGAAATGCAACATTTCAGTAGCAAAACCTATTTTGGAAAAGACAAAATTAATACAGGTTTAGTTTAGAAAAAAATATAACATATGTTCCAAAATATAAAAAAGTCATACGTGCATTAGATATTAAATCAACATGCATTGAAGATGAGAATTTTCCTAATCTTAAAAAATATTAAGAAGCAGGTGTATTATTTTCGCAAAATTGATTTCAATAAAAATATAGATTTATTTAATAAATAAATGCAACCTCTCAATACAATTTAAATCAAATAAAACCTATTTTGGGTTTTATTTTTTAATTATAAGTTTATTTTAGAATTATTTTTAAAACATCTGTTTAAAAATATTAAATCTTCAAACCTGCACTACATGTTTAATGCACAAGAACTAAATATGAGAATTTTCCTACACATATTTTATTTGTATATATAGATCTTAAAAACATTAAAAACAGGTTTATTTAGTTTTTTTTTTTTTTTCCAAAGTTGGATCCTAAAAAATATAAGTTTATCTAACTTTCAAATGCAAAATTGTAATACAGTTTAAAAAATAAAATCCAATTGGGCAAAAAGTAAAAGAAAAGAAATACTAAAAATATTTAGAAAAAAAAAAAACGTACCAAAATATTAAAACATTCATACGTACAATAAATGTTCAATCAACATGCAATGGGTATGAAAAAAAATGGCGATGGTTATAAAACGAGCACCCGACAAAGCAAAAGATACCTCATATACCTACAATGACTAACAAATATTGCAGTGCATTAACCTTCAACGTTAAGCGACATACACCAGAGCTGATAGCTCCAGCAACACCCACACCTAGAGAACTTAAGCCTCTCTCCGACATTGATGATCAGGCAGGGCTACAACATTTGATCCCAACGATTCATTTTCATCGTAGGAATCCAAACATGGGTAATAAAGATCCTGCTAGTGTGATTAGGGATGCTTTGGCTAAGGTGTTGGTGTTTTATTATCCGCTTGCTGGGCGGATAAAGGAAGGTCATGGGAAGAAGCTGATGGTGGATTGCACTGGTGAGGGGGTGTTGTTTATCGAGGCAGAGGCAGATGTTACATTGGAGGAGTTTGGGAAGACGCTCCATCCGCCGTTTCCTTGTACGGAAAAGCTCCTTTGTGATGTTCCGGGGTCTGGTGGCATTATCGGTTCTCCATTGGTACAGATTCAGGTGAGATGTATGTGTAAGTTGATAGGTGGTTTAGGTGTAAAAAAATGTTGTTTATAAATGGAAAAGTTAATGTATTTTTATCGTCATCTACGTTGTTTTCTTATTCATATAAAGTGGGAAAGTAGTTAAAAATTTTAGCATATGATTAACCTTTTATTGATATTGATAGGTGACGCGTTTGTTGTGTGGGGGTTTTATCTTTACTGCACGAATCTACCATACTATGTGTGACGGAACAGGAGCGGCGCAATTTCTAATGGCATTAGGTGAAATGGCCCAGGGTGCAGTTGAGCCATCTGTTTTGCCCGTGTGGCAAAGGGAGTTGCTTAAGGCTAGAGATCCACCGCGTGTCACCTTTCCTCACCCTGAGTATGATGATGTGGTAGACACGGAAGACAACGTAATGGCAATGGGTGAAATGGCAGACACATCATTTTTCTTTGGGCCTGCTGAGATGTCAGCCCTTCGTAGGTTTGTTCCTAAAAACCTTAAAACGTGCACCACATTTGAGGTGATAACAGCTTGTCTCTGGCGTTGTCGTACTATTGCGCTACAACCAGATCCAGAACATGATGTGCGACTAATGTTCTTTGTCAACGCGCGTGGTATGTTTGATCCTCCTATCCCAGTGGGGTATTATGGAAATTGTATCGTGATACCATGTGTGGTTTCAAAAGCTAAAGATCTATGCAATAAGCCATTTAGTCATGCATTAGAGCTTGTAATGGAGGGGAAATCTAGGGTCACCAAAGAGTATGTGAGGTCAACAATGGACCTAATGGTGGTCAAGGGACGACCTTCTTTTAAAACCAGTTCGACCTACATAGTATCAAACCTTACTAGAGTTGGATTCAACAAAGTTAACTTTGGTTGGGGGAACCACTCTATGCAGGGTTGCCTAACGATGATGAAGATCTTCCTGGAGTCTATAGTTCTTACATGCCTTCTACAAATGACAATGGAGAATTTGGAATTGTTGCAAGGATTGCTTTACCAATCTCAACAATGGAGAAATTTGTTAATGAACTTAATATTATGTTGAAGTAGGATAATAATAATAATAATAATAATAATAATAATAATAATAATAATAATAATAATTAATGTGCCTATTGACCATGACAAGTGTTCATAGGACTTCATATATGTGATTGTGGTTATTTCTCTAAATTATAAAATGTTACTTTTATATATTAGTTAACTTTTGATGGAGGGTTTACTTCTTTGGAGGGTTTCAGTCCGGGGTTGATTACAGGTTCGATTCTCGTCTATCGAAAAATCATACCCATTAATGGTTGAAAGGATCCGGCGTGTGGAAGGACTCGAACTTGTGACCCAGAGGTTGTTAGGACTAAGATTTCACAATTGAACTACGTCTTTAAAAAAAATTAATTTCAATGCTAAAGCTAAATGTTAAATAAATAAAAATTGAATGTAAGAGAATTCACATTTCAATCCCTATCAACCTTCTCTGTAATTAAATTAAAAATCACAATTTCTTAAAATTTTCTCATATTTTTTAAATATCCACCACATCTCAATCCCATTAATATCCTTATTATTATTATTATTGTTATTATTATTATTATTATTATTATTATTATTATTATTATTATTATTATTATTATCTTTCTTTCTTTCATTTACAATCTCACCAAATATTACAAATACTAGAGATGAGCATGGTACTAGTACCGTATCGAAAATCTCTAAAAATAGGTATCGGTATCGAAACTACTACCCTTGACTATTATATGCAAGTTACAATTTTAACCTTATTCATGATAACTAGTCTAAAAACTTGTCATTTACAACTAATTAACGTAATTTATGGGATGAAAAAAAAAGGAGAAAATCTCGACCTTCATAACCAAAGTCAAAATAATATATAAAAGTTAATAATGATTGTCATACATAGTGGTGTGTGAACAGTTGCTCAAGACGGGATATCGCCAACCCTTAATAAATCATGAGTCAAGTAAAGTGATAACATATGTGAGAACTATCAAATCAAAATAAGTAACTTTTTATATGATTAAACACAACGCATTTGGTTGAGATAAGGCGGGTTTGAGCTTAAAGTGGACAAATATATTGATAATCACAATTACTGCGTTGGTACTTTGTTGTTTGAAATGAAGTGTCATGAGATTAACATATATTGTTAGTGCACTGCATTATATCTTCCCAAATTGAATATTGTCGTATATGAAGACTTGAAGACCGAATATCATTAGCTAGACCATAGGGGGAGTCTTTGAACGTCTTTTTAGACATTCCCAGCCGGCCGGTTAAGTCTTCAGATCAAGAATCTCAAAAAGGTTGAAAGGATGAAAAGGCTTAATATCATTGATGCGGAAGACTCTTCAATTGAACATTCAATCACCTACAATAAATAAAAGAGGGTGGTGATTAAATGTGGAAGAGACAATGCCATTGAAAGCGGAATAAATGAACGGTTTCAAAAACAATGATCTAGAATTCATGCATTAGTCATTTGTACATTTGTTATCAAAGGTTGCACATTAGGGACATAAAGGGAAGAAATGAGGTTAAAAATTAGGGAATTACACTATGGCTCTTGGTATACCATCTTAAATTTCATGTAAAATTACCATACTATTTGATAGATGTTAATGTGTAATCCCTTGATTAACTTTGCATTGATCACAAACATATATAGAATATTACATGGGCCTATACTAAGTAACATAATAATACAAATAATTACACAATTAATTGTTTCCTAAGATACAGTCTATTATACCCCCGCAGTTGAAGCGTGAGGTTTACGTATGCTGAGACTGGATCGAAAATCTTCGAACAGAACACGTGGTAGACCCTTGGTAAAAATGTTAGCGATCTGAAATCAAGACGAAACATGATGAACACGGATCAATCCTCTCTGAACCTGCTCTCTAACGAAGTGAATATCAAGCTCTATGTGTTTGGTGCGGGAGATACACAGCACTGACGTTGTCACAGAAGACAATAGTAGCTTTGGAGAGCGGGTTGTGAAGTTCAAGGAGCAAGTTGCAAAGCCAGCAGATCTTAGCAACAACATTAGCAACTCCACGATACTCAGCTCCAGCACTGGAACGTGATATCGTGGATTGGCGCTTAGAAGACCAGGAAAGAAGAGCAGAGCCGAAATAAACACAGTATCCGAATGTAGATCTGTGAGTGTCTGGGCAACCGGCCCAGTCAGCATCAGTGTAAGCAGTCAAAGAAGTAGTCGAAGAAGGTTCAAGAGTGAGGCCAAGGTCCGCTGTGCCTTGCAGATAGCGGATGATGCGCTTAAGCGCCTGCCAGTGAGAGGACATAGGGGCGCGCATATGCATGCAGACTTGTTGCACAACTGATGTGTTTGTGAAAACACCCTGTTAACATGTTACTTATGTATACTTTTGAGTCTTTTATTGTGTACTTTTAGTCTGTCTTAGTTATTTATTAGTTTTGCATGTGTTTTGTAGGTGTTCATGGACGTTGGGGCGTAGACGAGAAATTTTGGTCGAGCGAAGAACACTCGAGTCAAGAGCACGGAGTTATAATAATAATACTAATATAATCTATACATATAATAAACCAAAACCATTTTAATGACATGGCACTCAAAGAGGCATTCTCCTCTTTGAGTGTGCCATGTGTCATCCTATGTGGCATTGAGATATTTTAAGAAAAAAATAATTTAAAAACAAAATTAGATTTTTCTCTCGTTTATTTCCTCTCATAATTTTTAAACGTTAATATCTTTTATATACGAGATTTTTTAAAGAAAAAAATTACACCAAATTAACGAGCGTTTCATTATCTTTCCAACGAGTACCATAGTGCTATATAAAAAACGGAGAAAAAAAACGACTATTTTTTGTTGGGTTTTGTTCAAACAGGAAAAAAAACACAAAGTGTTCAAGTAAATCATTAATCATGTATAGGCAAGTCACTAATTATGTTCAAATCAGTAAATATGAATTCTATTTTCAACATACGTTAGCATTGGGGTTATACATTGTTTTAGGTTAGATATTAATATTAGAGTTATACATTGTTTAAGGTTAGACGTTAACATTGGAGATATATTTTTAATTGTTTTAGGTTAGCTGCTACCCAAAGCTTTCATGCATGTAACTGTAAAGCGCATCATTCTATTTCATATGTAAAATTAATATGTCATATTAGATTTTTCAACCCCGGGACGTTTCCGGGGTATCTAGTAATAAATAAATAAAAAGAAAAAAAATAAAAGAACCGTGATAGGTCACGACCCATGAAAAAGCCACAAAACTTGAGAATAATTCTTTGAGGCAGAATATACTTGTGACGGCTCCCATATTTGAACCAGGGGACGCAAACGGCAGAATTTTTACGAGAATATGATCGCACGAAGCAAGAAAATAGAGGAAGAAGTGGCAATGCGCAAGATGCTAGGCTAAATCTTTTGTAACTTCCTCTAGACAAATGGTTCAATTAGGTTTTGCACTTTTTCTATTTATTTTCAGTATTGGATATTGTTTTGCTTGTGATGACAAACTTCTTAACATTATTGATGCATTAGTTAATTGAAACAATTAATTTGTGTTTTGAGTCCTTTCTTTACAACTTGTTCGGTTGATGACAAAACCTAGATTCGGGTTGGGTGACTAAAGAGGGTTGACTTGACACTTACAATTGGGTAGTTAATAGGGTTTGATAACAAGAACTTGTGCTATCAGTTAATTAACTAATTTCCAGAACTATGTATATGTGGTTCTCAATCAATAAACTGAAAACTGTGTGAAACCTAGAACCTGAAGTTTAGATGGAGTTACTTCTTTATTCTTATTGCTTTCTATTCGAATCTTTTAATCAACTTTTTTTTTTCAAGCACAACATCCTACTTCATAAAATATTATTTTTAATTAATTAGTTTAACTAATAAAATTGCTACTAACAGTAACCACATACTCATCGTGGTTCGACAACCCTACTCCCTATACTGCAGTCCTTGTAGCTAAGGAGTTGTTTTTAATATAGTTTTTGATTAGCTCTCGACACGCGATCAACAACATAACTAATGTCCGGTCTTGTGAAGGTGACGTACTGAAGCGCCCCTGCGAGGCTACGATAGAGAGTGGGGTCTTCAATGGGTGTACCGTCATTAGAAGAAAGCTTCGAATGAGTATAAACCGGCGTATGCATGGGTTTGCATGATTGCATACCCGTCCGATGAATAATGTCGTGAGTGTAGGCCTGCTGAAAGGAACATAGTATCCTTATGCCTAGTGACTGCAATGCCTAAGAAGAAGCTGAGAGGGCCGAGATCTTTCATGGCGAACTCACTAGCAAGACTGGCCATGAGAAGTTGGCGAAAACGGTCAGATGAAGTGACTAGGAGAATATCATCGACATATAATAAAAGATAAGCAGTCTGAGATTTCTGCTGAAGCACAAAGAGTGAGTTATCACATTTGCTTTGAGTGAAGCCCATGCGAAGAACATAATCTGTGAATCTTTGATACCACGCCCGAGGTGCCTGTTTCAACCCGTAGAGAGACTTTTTCAGTTTGCACACATGATTGGGAAACTCCTTGTTTCGAAACCCCATTGGTTGATACATGTAGACAGTTTCATTTAGCTTGCCGTGAAGAAATGCGTTGGTCACATCAAGCTGGTGAACTGGCCAAGATTTAGTAAGAGCAAGTGATTTAACTGTCCGAATAGTTGCCGGTTTAACCACGGGGCTGAAAGTTTCTCCACAATCAATTCCAACCTGTTGTAACCTGCCATCACAAACTAAACGCGCTTTGTAGCGCTCAAGAGAACCATCAGATTTAAATTTGTTTTTAAATAGCCACATGCTCCGAATGAAATTCATATCTGGGTGTCTAGGTACTAAGTCCCAAGTCTCGTTCTTAAGAAGGGCATTATACTCGTCAGTCATGGCTTTATGCCAAACCGGTGTAGACAGGGCAAATGATGGGTTTTTGGGGATTGGTTTGATGGAAGTGGTGTGAAGGTTAAAGGGTATTTTGGGTTTGTAGATGCCATCCATTGCCCGGGTTCGCATTGTGTGAGTGGGGAAGGTGGGCGGTGGGGAATTATGGTCGGGTGTAGTGTGTTAGGCCGATGGGGTCAATGTTTGAGGGGGTGTGGGTAAATGGGCCGATGAGTAGGAGGGTGGGCTGGTGTGCGGTGATGGGCTCGGGTGAGGCGAGTAGGGGGCTGGGGAGTTAGTGGGCTGGGGAGATGTGGGCGGTGGGGAATTGGGCTGGGCCGAGGAGTGAGATGGAGTAGTAGGTTGTTGTTGTTGGCAGGGCTAGGAGCAGACGAGTGGTTGTTGACATGGGACCAAATGTTTGGATGTAAGGGAGCATCTAGGAACTCATAGGTGGGTGGGATGGTATTTATGTGATGGAATGGGAATATAGTTTCGTCAAAAATGACGTGGCGGGATATGGTTAATTGGACGGTGTGTATGTCAAAAAACTTATACCCCCGGTGTTGGGAGGGGTACCCGAGAAAGACACAAGGGTGGGATCGTGGTTCAAGTTTGTGGGTAGTGGTGGATAGGATAAGAGGATAACATAGGGAACTGAAAACCCGAAGGTGATCGTAGGTGGGGGTAACACGGTATAATAATTCGGTGGGGTGTGGTTTTATGGGTTTTGGCCGGGGTAATGTTGAGAAGGTAGGTGGCCATGTCAAGAGCATGATGCCAGAATGTTGGGGGGAGACCCGCGTGAGAAAGAAGGGCACGGATCATATTGTTGATAGAGCGGATTTTGTGTTCCGCTTTACCGTTTTGGGAGGAGGTGTGGGGGCAGGAGAGCCGAAATATCATACCCTGTTGAGCACAAAATTGTTTAAATCTGTTGTTAATGTATTCGGTGCCGTTATCACATTGAAAGGTTTTGATTGGGCGTTCAAATTGGGTTTTGATTTGGGAAGCAAATGATGAGAAAATATTAAACACTTGTGATTTATTAGCTATTGGCATGTCCACAAGAAATTAGTATAATCATCTAAGAACAAAATGTAATATCTGTGACTGCTAGTGCTAAGCACTGGCGATGTCCAAAGATCACTGTGAAGGATATCAAACGGTGCAACATTATAAGAAGTAGATGCAGTAAAAGGTAAATGAATACTTTTACCTAAAACACAAGATTGACAAACAGTCTTATTTATTGAATCATAAGAAATAGAATTATTGTTTTTCAATGTTTGCAATAAAGTAGGTCCTGGGTAGCCTAGGCGTTGATGCCAAAGGCGTTGAGAAAGAGCAGCAAAAACAGTTGGGGAAGTTCGTTGTGAAGCAGGTGGGGATAGAAGCGGGTACAGATCACCGCTGCTGTTGCACCGAAGGATAGGGATCCGGGTCTTGAGGTCCTTCACAAGAAAACCAAAAGGGTCAAACTCTATGGAAAGTGAGTTGTCGGTGGTTAACCGACGGACAGAAATTAAATGTTTAATGAGTTTGGGTGAGTATAAAACATTGTTTAGTTTAAACAGTGGATAGGGTGGTGGAAGTGTCATGTTGCCTTGACCAGTGTCGGGTATAGCATTACCATCACCGACAATTATAAATTTAGTAGGGCCTTATTAAGAGTAGTTTGAGATGTACCTGACTACTGATGATAGTGTTCGGATGCCCCGGTGTCCATGATGGAGTTCCAGTCTAGTGGGTTCAAACTCATGGCATGCATAGCTTGTGCAATGTTGGTGGGGGTGTAGGCCATGTGGGCCGCCCCTGGACTTGGACCAAGAAGACCTTTACTGTTGGATGTGTTGGGGTTATTATAGGTGGGCTGTGGCATACTCGGGTAGGGGCAAAGGGGAGAGGCCCAACCGGCCCATGGTGAAGAGAAGGTATTGGGCCACTACTGGTTATATAGCCAGGGGAAGTTTCGTGGGTAATATTGGTTGAAGTTGGGTCGGTTACGGTTGCCAGAAGGATGGCCTTTCCCGTGCCCGAGTCCACGGGTACGAGTCCGCCCACGGTCAAAGGTCGGGTCAGTGGCAGAGAGGGTGTCAGGTGTGGAATGCTGGGTGGTTTCAGTTGGTGTGGTGCGGGTGGTGGGACCGGTGGCACGAAGAGCCGAACGAGCCGAGGATGAGGCATGTTTGGCTTGTTCCTGTTTACGAGTTTCATTCATGCAGAGTTGAGAACGGACCTCGTAAAAGGAGGGCAAGGGTTTTGTATTATGTAGGACGGTACTAATGCTTTCATAGGCTTCGGTGAGGCCGGCTGGGGTTTGAAGAACGAGGGAGTCATCATCAACAGGAGCATCAACGTTTTCAAGTTGATCCACCAAGACTTTCAACTGCTGACAATATGCACCCATGTTAGAAAAATTTTCAAGACGAGTGGAGTTGAACTTTTGTTTAAGATAGAGGGCACAGGTGGCTTTGTTGTCTTGGAAAAGTGCTTTGAGGGCTGTCCAGGCTTGGTATGCAGTGGTATTGGTTTTGAAGATGGTGTTGACAAGGTCGTTAGAGATGGTGCCATAAATCCATTGGAGGACTATGGCATCCAATCTCTCCCACGAGTCAAGAGGTGAGGGAGGAGTGGCCGAAGCCGCTTGTTTGTCGGTGGAGGCAGCAGGGTTGGTCGGTGGTTGACGGGGTTGTAGGTGGTCAGACACAAGGAATGCCCGACAGTGGATCCGAAATAACTCGGACCAAGTGGTGTATTGAGAGGATTCGGATTCAAGGAGGTTAGGGATGAAGCTACGGATGTTTGTGACAGTCACAGCCGGATGGAGTTTCGAGTCCATGGCTGATGAAGGGGAGATCGAAGGAGAAAGAGGGCTGCAGGAAAGAAAAGGGGAGACGACGGCAGAAGGTAGCCGGAAATATGGAGAGGCGGCGGAGGGGAGGGCTAGGGTAGGATCTATATGGCTGATACCATGATAGATGTTAATGTGTAATCCCTTGATTAACTTTGCATTGATCACAAACATATATAGAATATTACATGGGCCTATACTAGGTAACATAATAATACAAAAAATTACACAATTAATTGTTTCCTAAGATACAGTCTATTACTATTCATCCAGTTTCTTTAATAAGGTAGTATAGATATAGATATACATACATATTACTTTATAATTTTGTATTTTTGTAGGTTTAAGAATTATTGTGGTTAAACGAAGAATTTGTTAAATGCGAGTCGAGTGGAAAGAAATGGAAAATAAATTAAACTTGGTGTTGCTATTAAATTAATTAAAGTCAAATGGCATTGAAAAGCAAATAGCATATTTGTGCTGGAATAAAAGAAACGACCGTAATATATAAAAGATGGCACCAATTAAGTTTATGAGAAAAAGAAGAAATGGGCTAAATGAAAAGTTGGGTCACAAGAAAAACAAAAGATATGGGCTGCATAAATGTAGAATATGTTAGGCTGGTGGTTGGCGCAAGAAGGAACAAACAGGAAAAGAGAGAGTTCGAAGTAAGGGAGCAATCAGTTTGGGACAGGCGACCTGAAAACAGACTTGGTTAATAAATTGCTTTGGGTACCCACTTGACCCACTGGTTTGCTACAGGTTTGAAATTTTTGTGTTGAGAATCGGTTTCAACCCTCACTAGTTTGAGCATGTCTAAAGAATATGATAAATAAACAGGCTTAAATGCTAAATCTGTTTTGGACTCAATCCAAATCAGTTTAGATGCGTCTTTGTACACCTATAACTATGGGTGGCAAAATGGGTAGGTTGTGTTAGGTTGGTTGTTAGGTCAGGATGGGTTTGGGTCAAGATAGGTAGATTAAAAAAACAGGTTAGGATGGGTTAGGTCAGGATGGGTTTGGGTTTGAGTATGGATGGTTTGGATTAGGATAGGTTCACATCAAAATAGACTAAATTTTAAAAAAAATTAAAATAACAATAATATAAAAAATTTAAAAAGTAAATAAAAATAAAAAAAAAAACAAATTTAAAATTAAAAAAAAAACAAAAATAAACTTAAAAATAAAATTTTAAGAGATCCGAAATATTTCATTTCGAACCGGACCGGTTCGACCCTATCGGGCTGGTTAACAACCCCGACCATTACAACCCGGCCGAGCCCGGTAGCGACCCGGACTGTTTCGACCTGACCGGACCCGTTAGAGACCATGATCGTTTCGACACAGTCGGGCCCGTTAGCGATCAGAACCGTTTCGACCCGACCGGGCCCGTTAGCGACCGAAACCGTTTCGACCCGACCGGGCACGTTAGCGACCGAAACCGTTTCGACCCGACCGGGCACGTTAGCGACCCGGACCGTTTCGACCGGGCCGGGTAACGACCCAGACCGTTTCAACCTCACCCGTCCTGTAGCGACAAGGACCGTTTCGACCAGGCCGGGCCCGATAGCGACCCCGACCGTTTCAACCTGACCCGTCCCGTAGCGACCCGGACCGTTTCGACCCAGCCGGCCCGGTATCGACCCGGACCGTTTCGACCCAGCCGGGCCCGGTAGCGACCCTGACCGTTTCGACCCGACCGGGCCCGGTAACGACCCAGACCGTTTCAACCTGACCCGTCCCGTAGCGAACCGGACTATTTCGACCCGGCCGGTCCCGCTAGCGACCAGGACCGTTTTGACCCGACCGGCCCCGGTATGGGTGGCAAAATGGGTAGGTTGGGTTGGGTTGGTTGTTGGATCAGGATGGGTTTGGGTTAAGATGGGTTTCGGTCAAGATGGGTAGATTAAAAAAATAGGTTAGGATGGATTAGGTCAGGGTGGGTTTGGGTTTGGGTATGGATGGTTTAGATTAGGATAGGTTCCCATCAAAATAGACTAAATTTTCAAAAAAAAATAAAAATAACAATAAATAATTAAAAAAGTAAAAAAATTAAAAAAGTAAAAAAAAAATAAAAATAAGTAAAAAAACAAATTTATAATTAAAAAAACAAAAATAAACTTAAAAATAAAATTTTAAGAGATCCGAAATATTTCATTTCGAACCGGACCGGACCGGTTCGATCCTATCGGGCTGGTTAACAACTCGGACCATTATAACTCGGTCGGGCCCGGTAGCGACCCGGACTGTTTCGACCTGACCGGGCCCTTTAGCGACCATGACCGTTTCGACACAGCCGGGCCCGTTAGCGATCGGAACCGTTTCGACCCGACCAGGCCCGTTAGCGATCGGAACCGTTTCGACCCGACCGGGCCCGTTAGCGATCGAAACTGTTTCGACCCGACCAGGCACGTTAGCGACCCGGACCGTTTCGACCCGATCGGGCCGGGTAACGACCCAGACCGTTTCAACCTAACCTGTAACACCTCGAGGTGTTATGGGTCTCTTAAACGGGTCGGATCGTACCCGACCACCCGATTATCTAATAAATTATTTAAGTTCGAATCTCGCGACCAACCGTTTTAACCAATTACATAGATAATAATTATTGGATTTTTATTATCTCGGCTAAACGCTCCTTATCTACTATTTAATCGTTACCAAATGTTTCTTATTTTATTATTATACCCGTTACCAAACACCCGAGTTCCAGTTATTATCCCCGTTGCCAAACACCCTTGTATTATTATTTCTTTTATAACCTTGCTCCTCTCTCTTTTGTCTGCACATTCACGATAACACACACACACTTGTGTGTGTTTCAGAGAGCAGAAGCAGCGGCCAACAGAAGCCCGCCGGACCACCACCATCTCCGGCCAGCGCCGCCGCCTTCGCCATCCCCGGTGAATCTCCACCTTCCCGAACCCTCCTCCTCTCCTCTGTCTTAATAACCTACCGATAAACAACCCTCTATAATCATAACCCGATAATAACCTTCATCTTAAACCATCACTTGAATCTGTCAACATCAAACCACCAGGAACCCTTCTTTGATTCGAATTATAATCTGACAAACCACCCCGTTCGTCCCTCTGTTTCTGTTAACGAAGCCGGACAGTCACCGGGTGATGGTGACTGTCACCAATAACCATCCATCGAACCATCCTTATGCTCTGTTTATCCTTAATAAATCATCCTTGAACCATGGTCATCGGGTCTGTTCACATCCCGGTCACTTTCTGATCTGAAACTGGACACTCTGGTCAACCAAACCCAACCCGATTAACCCTCCGATCTGATATAAACCCGGAACCCATCCCTTTTGGTTATCAACCAGACAGTCACCAAGCTATGGTGACTGTCGTGAATCCTTTATCCCACTCGATTAATACCTGCTAATCAACCAGACTAACCCCCTCTGCTAGTGCTAAACGAAGTCAGATAGTCACCTTGACTGGTGACTGTCATCAGCGACCACCCACGGACCCCTTTTTGGTTGTCTCATATCCGCCATATATGTTGATGTGGGTGTGTTCATGTGTTATAACAGGCGGATTGGGTCTTCGGTTGATTCCCGTTGTATTTCCGGTTTGTAATATGATTCTCTGTTGAACTCCGGTTAGTTTCCAGTCATATATCCGGTAACTGTCGAACCCTCCTGTTGTTCCCGATAAAACCGGTTAACTTCTGGTTATGCCGATGTGATTCCGGTTATACTCCGGTCACTCCTCCGGTAAAGGATCCATCCATTTGATAATTGGTGATAATCTTATAATCTACTATTAGTGTATTAATTGTTGGTTATATTGATTGCGAGGTACCGTTAATCAAATCGGAGAGTTGGACCGATACCGAGTCAACTCAGTGACTCGGTCAACACCCGGAATAGAACCGGTCCAATAGCTAGACGAGGATTATTAGAATTATACGAATATATATATAATACGGGAACGTACGGACTTGATATAATAATAAGAGAATAATAAACATATATAAAATATATATGTTTATATATATAAGATTCGATATATAAAACGATATACTAGACTCGGGTTAATAATAATATGCTCTGCCGAACCAGCATCCGGGTAAGTTCGTGTCTAGAGTTCTTTAGGTTCGTGTGCCAAGCTGTAATGGTCAGCTTTATTAGCTACGAGTGCCAAGCTGTAATGGCCAGCTAGATTTAGGATGTCCGTGTCGTGTCAATAATGAACCCGAGTTTAGGACTATCTAATATATACCGAATTCTATATGTATAAATTGTATATATGATATATATCCTAAGTATTACAATCTAACAAGTCCCACGCGTAAAACGTATCCATATATATGTGACATATAATTGTAATATGAAGATTAGCTAGAGATTATACGCAAACCTGTGAGTATCGTGAACTCCCCACTTTTACTGTTTTATTAATGTTTTCGGGGGAATACATGTCGTTTTATTAGAAAACCTAGAAATGCTTTACATAATAAAATGATTACTAATAGAAGTTATATAATAGAAAGGGGATAATAGAAACGACAATGACAGTACTGACCGGTATATCGCCATTTCCTTTCTTGTCCAAGTAGAGGACAAGAACCAGTCTTACCCGAGTAGAGGGTAGGAATAATTATATTTACCACAAGCAGAGTGGTACCATCGATAGGAATGGCAACTAATAGAATATAATCGGAATAATATATTAGAATTGACACATAATCGAATTGATATAATAGAATATATTTTCCCCTCCAGAAGTTATAACTGTAAAGCATGTTTTATATAAATGTTATAAAAGAATTATCAACAAACGAACTGGCCATTCGCTTTATAAAATACACGACCTCACCAACTTTATGTTGACAGAAACTATTTTTGGCATGTGTTCAAGTAACCCAACAGATAAGATGACGTGGATCCTGGAAGAGTCAAGACTGTTATTATCCTGAATTCCGCTGCGTAGCTCCGATAACCCGACCCGACGACCCGGCTCCGACAGCCAGGGTCGTTACATAACCCGTCCCGTAGCGACCCGGACCGTTTCGACCCAGCCGGGCCCAGTAGCGACCCGGATCGTTTCGACCCGACCGGGCACGGGTCATTTTTTAAACATTTTATTATTATTATTATTATTATTATTATTATTATTATTATTATTATTATTATTATTATTATAAATTCTATAAATCCCAACCCCCCCCCCCCCTTCAGGTACCACCGTCACCACCACCATCTGCCACCAACCCATCCCACAACCACCCGCCACCAAACACCACTATCAACCCACCCCAATCGAAACTTCACCACCACCGGTCAGCTGAAATCTTCTTCCCAAACAGGTACCACCGTCACCACCACCATCTGCCACCAACCCACCCCACCACTACCCCACCCCACCACCACCCGCCACCAAACACCACTGTCAACATTACCTGAGACCAACATAACTTCAACCCCAATCGAAACCCTAGCTAAAATCCACCAAAAACCAATCTTTAACCAACCCCAATTGAAACCCTAACATTATTGTCGGTTGAAGCTCTGTACCGATTCAAGGTTTCGATTCATGAGCACAAACAAGTGATGGGTACCTGACAGGTGTTGCATACATCCAGATTATCAATTTAGACGGTGAGTCTAATCTTAAGACACGGTATGCCAAGCAGGAGACTTTGAGAAGCAGTGAAGTTGAAAGGATTAGTGGAGTTATTAAGTGTGAAAAGCCTAATAGAAACATATATGGTTTCTTGGGACTAAGGATGTTGAGCAGGAGCAGGCGTCGCTTGGGCCGTCTAACATCGTTCTTCGTGGCTGTGTGCTTAAGAACACAAGCTGGGCAGTAGGAGTTGTGGTGTATACTGGAATGGAAACCAAAGTTATGCTTAAGAAGAAGAAGAAGAAGATGAAGATGATGATGAAGAAGAAGATGATGACGATGATGACGATGATGACGATGATGGTGATGATGATGATGTATTATTAATAATAATAAGTTTCAAAAATGCCCCTTAAGTTTTCGTTTTTATATTTTGGCCACATAAAAGTTTTGGTTTTTACATTTTGGCCACAAAGACTAACCAGGTTAGACCTCCGTTAGTTTGTGGGTGATAGAACAAACTAAGTTAAAAGTTGGGAGTGCTATTGGCCAAAGTGAAAGTTTGGAGTGATATCCGCCAATAAGCTATAGTTTGAAGTAATTAAATCCATTTTCCCTTTTATTTATTATTATGATTGACTAAATTCTTGTGATCAACCCTGGGTATAGGGTTTATTTGGTAAGTGTATTCAACCGAATTTATACCAGTGGTTAAACATATATCGTTTATAACTCTTACGTGGCTTTGGTTAATGGTTATAAATGTTTTATGCATTGTTTTGAGTTTTGAAGAGTGTCAAAGTCAGATTTTTCTTAATTCAACTTGTTAAGTTTTGATTAGGAGATAATAGCCTGTGTTCTTGACTGGCTGTACAAACCTTTAGGTCAACACAGTCGGATTTCGTGTATGCCATCATCCATTGAAATCTTTAAAACACATGTGGTATGTCTTTGTAACCTTTTTTTCTTGGTAAATCAATTTAGGTTATATACATATAGCTCTATCCTGCAACCCAGGGATGATCCACTTCTTAATTCTTGTTTACATATTACTTAAATAGTTTCATTTTAACTAATAAAAATAGTTTAGTTTTTGAATTAAGTTTAGATATATTTAGTTTAAATAGTCTAACAGAATATGTAACATTAACCACATGCTCCTTTTGAGTCTTGGATGGGATACCCTTCTTACTCAAGTTATTTTAAAAATTTTCATGACTTGAATTACCAAAACTGTGATATCACTAGATGCAATCATACAAGCAATTCAAACGACAACACTAAGGATTATATTTAAACAATTTGAATCGAAAGGTTTCAAATATCAAGCTTAAATCTTTACAATTTATCAGTGTAATCAACGGTCTCCTAAACAATTATAGAACCCTAATATTTGTACTAAACTATAGATTTAAAAGTAGAAAACTAAATAATAGAAAAACTTTATAAATTGATATAAGATAAATATAATTTTTTGAGATCTCGATCCTTGATTCTTCGGCATTTCAATCTTCATAATGTAGAAAAGTCGGCTCGGATTTTCTCACTCGCAAGCCCAAACGCCGATGTTAGGAGGCCAACCTATGAATAAGTGAATCCTCGCCTTATGGCCACCATTTGGCCCATGGATTCTCCTGCATCAAAGTTATAACGTAGATAAGCGAGGTCCAATGCTGAAGATGGTGAGACCAATCAAGAGAGTTCGTAATCAGTTGCTAGGAACCGACTAGTTCCCTAGAACCAACCACGAAGGGCCTGTTTGGATAAACTTATAACTTATTACGCATCTCCTTTTCCACCTCATTTTCATCTTTTTCAAACTCAAAAAGTCATTTTCATCTTTTTCAAACTCAAAAAGTCATTTTCAAACCATCACCCAAACACTTTTAAAATAACTTATGACTTTTTGGAAAAGTAATAAGTTATAAGGAGATTGAAATAAGGAGAGCCAAACACCCTCTAAATCCAAACTTGTCACCGAATGAGATACATCAAGATTTTTTTATTTATTTAGGTCTGTATGTGACACATATATAAAACAAATACGTTGTTTGAACCCACAAAATTTTGGACACTGTGGTCTGTGCGGTTTAACACCTACACACACCATATGGGGTGGCCCTGTCTAGGACGTTCTATATGTACATAAAAATGTTCTAATAAACAGGATAGTCTTTTTGTAAGATTTTTTAATTGACATGCTAACTCATACATACTCTAATCTCACTCCTAGATCTACGTATTTGTTCATCATCCCTCAATCTACTGGGGGTGGACATAATTCCATTGTACTTTGTTACCGCTATAGTACAAGAGCTTTGGTATTTTTTCCTCGTATGATCCATACGTTATGATCTTGAAAATAACGTATTGTGAAAATCTTTTGGTGTTTTCATTTTTTTAGTGAAATTGGATTTAATACTCCAAACTATTACTCGTTGGCCGATATCACTTTCAACTATCACTTTGATTACCAATACTCCTAACTTAACAATTTGTTTGCTATGTCACCCTAAACTAACCAAACACTAACTCCACTAGTTTTTTTGATGACGTGATACGTTTTGCCTATGTGGTATCACGTAGGAAATTTTGCCACGTTAGCATGTCATGTAAGAAAAATATGTCATGTCAGTATGTCACGTAAGCAAAAAGTGTCACGTCGATCAACATGCTACACGGGCAAAAAATGTCACCTCATCGAAAAAACTAACGGAGTTAGTTTGGGGGCGACATTAAAAAAGTGTAAAATTGAGAGCATTGGTAGTTAAAGTGATTGTTGAGAATGATATCGACCAGCGAGTAATAGTTTAGAGTATTTAAATCCAATTTTCTCTTTTTTTTAATCAAAATACACCTAAATTATCGGTTATAAATGTTTTTGAAGAAGTATTTTATTTAGTTAATTGGAAGCTCTAGTTTTTTAAGCCTTTAAAATCCACTCCTATGTTTAACCGACTAATCTTCATGATGTTTTCCAACATCTATAGTTGATTTATGAAAATCTATATATACAATCATGAAAATCTATACAATCATGAGTGACACACGAGTGTTTTGCAAACTCAGTGTTGGACAACGGAGTACCACACTTGGTCAAACTGTAGTACGACATCGCTCTTTTTGTTAAGCAAAATTGTGCTTGGACATATTGCTTTTAGAGTTAATGGCCAAAATCGTCTCTGAGGTTTTGCCAGTTTTGCTACATCAGTCCAAATTTGATTCTTTTTACATCTGGGTTCTTCAGTTTTACTTTTTTTTTTTGCCAAAATCGACCCTGACACTAACCCAGTTAAATTATCTCGTTAAATTGAGGGGCATCTATGTCCTTTTGCCTAGAAAATTGAGGGCATTTTGGACATTTTGTATACTTTGTTTATTTTAAATTTTTATTTTTTTTAGTCTTTAAAAAAAACCTCTTTATCTCTCTCCCCTGCATCTCTCAGTTCAAACCACCACCACCACTACCATCACTGTTCCACTATTAACCACCACCACACCGTCACCTGTAAACCACCCCTAAACCACCGTTGACCACCCAATAAAACCACCACAAAGTACCGGCCACCTCTTAAAACCAATTCAGAAACCGAACCGACATCCATCTTTCTGAGAAAGAGGAAGCCATAGAGAGAGAGAGAGGTCACCGGCCGTGGCATCCCCAGAACCCAGATCCATACTATAAACAAGCATCACCAAGCAGACAAGCATCCCCCAAATCCAAACCCTAGTCGTCACCAAGAATCCCCACCGTCTCCCTTTTATTGCCACCACCCAAAGCTGTCAGATCAGGTTGGCAGTCTCCACGTCGATTCAATAACCTGATCTCCTCAAAAATGGCCCCCCTGTTATTGTTTGAACAATTGTGTGAGATTTAAGGTAACACAGAGGAATTTGGGGGGTTTTTTGATGAAATTAAAGAGATGTTGTAGCTGGTTATGGTGATGTTGATTAAAGTGACAGGTGACGGTGGTACTAGTTGCAGATTGTGGAGCCAGTAACAGCAAAGACGATTTGGGATTTGTTAGAAGTTAGGAACTGAGGTTGGCAAAGGTTGGGTGTGGGATATTAACGAGTGACGGTTTGGGTTATGTTGAGTTAGGGTTTTATCGGTAGGGTGCGGGGGTGGTTACAAGGTAAGTTACGATGGTTATAGGTGGAACCGTGGTGGTGGTCTTGAGTAATAGACGGCAGGGTGTACCGGTGACAGGGAAGAAGGTGGTTGTTGAGATGATTGGAGTTGTGGCTTCGTTGATGATTATGTGGACAAATAGTAGTAGGTTGATTGTGGTGATTATGATGGACGATGGTTGGGCAGTTGGCTACAATAGAAATGGACATGCAGCTAAGATATGGTGATTATGGTTTATGTTTAACACATGTCAATGGTGGTCTAGAGGTAGAAGTGGGTCTCACTTATTAAATAAAAAATAAATGGGTAGGCAAAAACACATAAATGCCCCTCAACTTAACGAGATAATTTAACTAGGTTAGTGTTCGGGACGAGTTTAGCAAAAAAAAAAGTAAAAATGAAGGACCCAGATATAAAAAGAATCAATTTTGAACTGATGTGGCAAAACTGGTCAAACCTCATGAACGATTTTGACCATTAACTCTTGCTTTTGCTTTTATATGCTATTCATAAAAGTGATTGGTTTAGTAGTATTAATCGATGTTTATCCAAATCATTTGAAACATCTATATCAATGTTATTATTAGGTGCTTCTAGTGCACTAAGCACATCACTTACTACATCATTACTTTTTCTTTTCTTTTTTCTTTTTTTTAAATAAAAAGTTGGTTTCATATTTTGAAAGCCTTTCAATTGTCTTTAACTATGACTTTCTTGTTCAAGCTTTTCACAATAGCAAAATTAGATTGACTTTACACCATTAGCCATATTAGTGATACTAGTGGGTGGGCTCGCGCGTTGCGGCGGGGCTGACACTTTGTATTGTGATACTTTTTTATGGTAGTTTTCGTATTCGTATAATAATTTTACAAAAGTCTATTTATGGTTTTTTCTGAAGGTTTTAGGTTAGTAGCATCACAGTGGTGAACATACGTAATAAGCGTCATACATTTATCAAGTATTTCAAGAAATCTTTGATGCAATAAATAACACACGAATTATTTGATGTATAACGGTTACAAACAAATCATAATGATAATGAATTAAATAAAATAACTATACGAATCAACAAATGTAACTAATAAAAAACACATATATAATCAAATGAGTCGTATGGTAAAGAGTAATACCCCTTGAGCACAAAACAAATTTTGTATATAGACCCGTATGGTAAGGACAAAATAGTAATACGAGTTTGATAGAAGTGGAAGTGCAAGTTGTTTCGCTACCGCTTTCTTTTAGTGCATGTGGGTATTGTGGATGAAAAATGAGAGTGAATGAGACTTAAAAATACCGATGTTGAGTTGGGTTACAAAATCTTTTTATAACAGTTTCACTATTTAGTTACAAGCATTTGAGTTTTTTAAATAATCATAAATTGAATTAATAATTTAATTAATCACATTACGATTTCTGTTAATTATTAGTTTATGATCCTTCATATTTCCAAAATTCCTAAACAAATTTTTAAACTCGGTTTATTTTATTACATTTTATATCTTAAACATGATTTTGCTAAATTTGTAACATATGAATTCACTATGCACAAAATTCGACTATAATTATTATTACTCGAAGAAATAATATTCTAGGTTTGTCGACTTGCAATATTGTTGAAGAAAAGCTCAAAATCTTAAGATTTGTTTTGAAAAATTTCTCTATGTTAACAACCAGTAAGAATATCGTATATAACTATTTTATCATATATATTAGGAAAATTGGATTGTAATAATCTCACCTTTGTGTTGTTGGCCAAGAATAATCCCACCTAAGTTTATTCTTCCCACCAATCCCACCTTTTAATTTATTTTTTTCTCATTGCACCCGCCGTTAAGTCACACTAACGCCGTTAGCTGAAACTCACAACTCTAGGCGATTGTTCACCGGATTTGAAAGAGGGAATCGAGACTATGATATTGGTATGTTCAATTGCCGAATGAGCATGGTTTGATGGTTTAATTGTCGGTCCCGGTCATCCCCTACGACAAGAACATCAACCTGAAACCCATCAAACCATGCCCGTTTCTGCAATTGAACATACCAATATCATCGTCTCGATTCCCTCTTTCAGATCCGGTAAACAATCGCCTAGAATTGTGAGGTTCAGCTAACGGCGTTAGTGTGAGTTAACGGTGGGTTGCAATGAGAAAAAATAAAATAAAAGGTGGGACTGGTGGGAAGAATAAACTTAGGTGATATTGTTATTCGCCAACAACACAAAGATGAGATTATTACAATCAAATTTTCGTATATATTATCATAACTGAAAGATGACGTACAAAAATGATCTCTGTGTTTATATGGGATTATTATGGATTTAATTTTTTTTTCATATACTACACATCTAATATTATAACAAACATTTAATATCACTAATAATTAAGAATAGATGATTAATGTAGAGCCTTTAGTATTACTATGGTTTATTAACTACTAGTGAGGTGCCCGCACGTTGCGGCGGGATCACAACATTTACTAAAAACAAAGCAACAACGCAAATAAATATTTGATGATAAATGCAAACAAGGGTGGGTTCCACTTGCAGCCTAGTGGTGGCGGGCTCAAGTCTCCTTAGGGGGTTCTTGGGTTCGACTCCCACATGATGCATTTGGTTGGACACCTCTGGCAATGAAGAGGAGATCCCGACCGAGGCGGGTTCGAATCTGAGCCAAGCCCCGGTTTTACCCAGTTGTTAGTTCAGCGACGAATGTCGTGTGAAGGCAGTATGGTTTCCGGGGGAACGCCGTAACCAAGTCCGGCCAACCCAGCGTAGACCCTGTTCAGACAACGTAGTCTGGGCGGATCTTGGCTAGGGCCCAATGATGGGTGTGGTACCTATCGTTTGTTGTAGAAATCCACCGTTCAAAAAAAAATATGGTCTAGTTACCTCTTACATGAGACAAAGAACATCGTAGACTCATCATAAAGGCTTGGCACAGTGACCAAGCTTCGATATGCGTGTAAGTTTTGATTAACATATAGTAGTATAAGTTGGAAAAAAGAGAAGTTTGTCATCTCCTATTATTGTTTTTAAATTTTGTGGGTAACCTTCCTAAATACTTTATAATATAGTGTAGATATAGATAAAGTATTTTAGAAATTCTCTATGTCTAACTCTTATAGTCATGTGTGTACAAGTATTGTCCACGTCGATTGAGAGGAACATTCTAACCATTGTATCTTCCACAAGTAGGGAGAAAATTTAAACTATTGTATCTTCCACATATAATCGTAAGATATTATATATTGTATTCAGATCATATGGATACTTTGTGGTTTTTTAATTGCAAATTTTTTTTTATAACAACCCTTAAGAGTTTTCTATACATTAACCCATGAGTAAGGCCATAATATGGTCATGTTTCTCACGCATGTCAAACCCAAACATACATAACCATCTCACTCTACCTTATCTATCAATTTTTGTACCTTACCTATCAATTTTATGAGTGACTACGATAGTTCCATGCATCAATATATTATTCGATTTCGTTTCTATGAACTTGCTAAATATAAAAATACAACGCTAGATATTAACTGTATACAAGATTATAAAAATAACAAAGTATGGATTGGTTGGGGTCGTAAACACATAATGTTTTGCAAGAATATTGTTTTAATGGTGAACAAAAGGTTACCTTAAGATCAGTACCCTATATTTCACAAAATTTGAAAGACCAAATACAACATACCGGTTATTCGCAATATTCTCGTACACAAAATCCCTTATGAATCTGCGGAAACAAAAGAAACTGGTTCATTAATCGTTTTCATAGTAGAATGCAGCCATAAGATATTGGTAAGAATAAGGCCTCATAAAGATACAAATTAAAGAAAAAAGCCGGTGACAATGACTACTAACTAACCAAAGATTATAAAGAGAATAAGGAATGAGAGAGTTGTTTCATTGAGATGTATATCATAACAACATAATGACCACTATTTATAGTAGGGGTGAGCAGACGAGCAGAACCGACCCGACCCGCCCTATACCTGACCCGACCCGAGAACCGAGAATTGTATAAAAACTGGAACCGAGACTCTGGACCTAGAAGACGGTTCGGTCTTCGGTCATGGACACGCGGTTCCTACAGTTCCAACATCTCAGACCCGAACCGAACCATGTTATGTTGAATTTCAGTTTTGTAGCTCAAATCCATGGCAAGATCCTCCAATTTCTGGATCAGACATCTTTATCCTCTTATGATATTTGGCTATTTCATAAACTAAAACTTATCAATAGTTGCTGTCTAAATTGCTTGGTTAACTGATTCACAAATTCTTACCTTGCAGGCAGCCGATGACAGGTTGATTGTTATTTGGTTTTTGTATGTTGTGTAATTATATCAATCATTCATCACGTTATTAATTTATATATTTAGGTTACAATATTAGGCCTCAGGCCCATTTAGTTTTTAATAAAATTCGGTCCATCATTACAATATCGGTTTCCTGTGTTCTTGGACCGGAACCGACTCGACCCGAACTACCCCATATTTACAGAAACCGAGCAGTAACCTAAGACCTGCATATCGGTTCGGGTTTGGTCTTATATCGGTCCGGTTTTCGGTTTTTTGCAGTCTGACCCTAATTATGCTCACCCCTAATTTATAGGGCTCTAGGTATAGACATAAATGAGATAAATGAGTTAGGAACATGGATAGTCACTAATAACTTACAAAGGAGTTAGAAACATGGATAGTCACTAATAACTTTATTATTTCATAATTAACTTAATTGTTAATGTTAAAAGACAACTTCACCCCTTTACTATCTTCATTAAGTTATTGTACCATATGCATTATATGTTGTAATTACTTAAATTTGGTTGGAATCCTTCCCTTATGCTTTATAATATAGTATAGATAGTGGGTGTTTCAAAGACAAATTTACCCCTTAAAAATTGTTAACATATGCATTGTATGTTGTATGATAAGCTACTATACTTGTACTTCTTAATTTTTAAGAAGTCCTTGAAAAATTCTTTATAATATTGTATAGATTTAGGGGAAAGGGATCCCTTTTTTCTTTGATAAAGCTTCATTGTGATTTTAATTTTCATAATCTCTAGTTTTTTCTTATCAATTTTGAAAATGGTTTTCACTATTAGCCATAGCGTTAGTGGCGATTGGTGAATATAGGCAAAGGGACATTATTTGTGCTTGTGGTAGAAAGAAATACTTACATTACGGAGATAGACGTGAGAGAGACTGAGTATACATTTATGCACATGTATCGAAAATAAAATACAAGCATTATACTATGTATTAATTAGGAATGAAGTTTCACTATTCATGAATAGTGAAATATCATTCCTAAGTATTTTAT